>BGZK01000214.1:0-590758 GCA_005406025.1 Eumeta japonica
GTTTGCTCCTCGAAAATGTTATAAAAAAATTGTGAAATTTGTATGTCTTGTTTGTTTGTCTACTAATGTTTAAACGCATGGAATTTTAACGCTGACATTTAAGCTGAAATACACGAAAATGTATAAGAAAATATATAGAAATTATTAAAAAAAATAGTAATTAACATAAATTCGGTTCTAGAAAGGGACCGTGTTTACATCTCAGTCGAGTCGACTACACAGAGATACGAGTTAATTTAGATGGCTCTGCGTACGCGTGTTCAATAAGATCGCTATATGTATGAAGATTTACCTCTATGTTAATTTATCTTTTTATTAAATATAAGCGCTAAAGAAGAGTATATTGAATTTCTGAATGCTTAGAAGACACTTATAAGTACGAATAACCAGCTCAAATTCTTATCGGGCTATTGTGCTATAATTTTGGTTTTCATCATAGGTAGAGTTTTGAAATTTGAAAAGCGATACCCTCAAGTTTCTTGCTCGTTTTCGTCGAGAGAAAACTGCCCCATCCCAACAAATGGTGAGTTCATAAAATAAAACGGCGCAGATATTTCAAATGTTATACTGTATAGCAATCTACGAACTAGAGATATTTTAAAATTGAAATGTAATGAGCCGTAAGCTTTCATAATCTCGCCGAGCTTCCGAACGCTCTAAAAAATACCCAATTCACTTACCTCTCCTCGTGTATTCTACGTGACCCCCGAGCGCTTACCTTAATAATGTACACCCTAAATTACCCCAAATGTACCAATAACGCGGCGCGGCGCGTGCGAAATGTATCGGTGCGTGTGTGAAATCGAGGAGAACGTAATCCGGTGTCGCGGCTGCGGCGCTCGGCGGGGCTCAGCGCCGGCGGCGGACGCGCCCGGAATCCGCCGTGTCCCGCCATGATTGATCGACCGACTGATGTACTTGCCATTTCAGAATACGCAAGTTTTTAAGCTACTTTCCTAAGCTACTTAGCCGGGAAGCGGGGCAGGGACGGAATTGTACAATACAATTATTGTATGACAGATTCGAAGAAAGCGGCGGAAAGTCGAGTCGCAGTCGTATCATTGTTATAGTTATAATAATTTGAGGTATGCATGCATTGACATTATCATTATAGAGCAAAAATCATCGAAAAAGACTTTAATGCTTAGATGTATTTTATTTTTCTTATTTGTTATTAGAGCAAACTTATTAACTAAATGATGTGTAAAAATTTCAAGTGTCTACTTATAACTGTTAAAAAGATACAGCCCTATGAGAGACAGGCGGAAAGACAGCGGAGCATTCGTAATAGGGTCCCTTTGGGAAAACCCTAATAACATTGGAAATAGATCTAAATAGTAAAGTTTAGGATGGGGATCTTTAAGACTCGAGTTGTTATACTATTGTGCATTTTCCATATATTACTGACTAACTGTTGTCCGTGAAAGCTGTTTTTAATTTCTTCGTTGTCGTTCGTCACCCATAAAAAAATCTTAAAGGTCATGCCATTGTTTTTTTCTAAGCCATAGCGTTTATAGCGAGGTTTCTTCCTTTTCATTAACTTTATTTATTTAGAAAATTTGGTTGCCTGTAAAGTCGGTATACGGGCGAAAGTTTTACGTGACAACGACTTTGAATGGTAAAATCATTTTAATGTGAATATTCATTCGTATAGTAGGAAGAAGGATGAAATAATAGTAACAATTTAAAACATTTATTTATACAAAGAATTATATTTAAAACATTAATTTATACAAAGAATCTCGCACTGAATTTCATATTAACAAAATTTTATTTTTACCTTTACACATACATACGTATTTATATACAAATATACATACAATAACTTGCAATACATTTGCAAAGCTATGCACTAATTCTCTAGTGCTGCGCGCGCGGCAGACCGATCATAGTTGAGTGGGAGACGCAAGGCATTCGGCGGGCCTCTCTCGTTCGGTGACTCATCGTTACGTTACCGAGCGTTACACTTTCAAAGTGACTCCCAGCCGCAACCTAATTTAAGACGTTGTCACGTCAAAATAAGAAATTTATGGATAGTTTAACACATTTTTTCTATAATGCTTGCACTGTCAAAAATCACACGGTAGGTAGGTAGTATTTATTCAAATCTATTTAGTTGTAACTTCAAATTAGAGAGTTAAACATTTTAATTTACTATTTGTCCAGCCTCTAGGTAATTGTAGCGTGATAAATTGTGATATAACTTAAGCAGTAAGTTACTGCTAATAAAAGACAAAAAGGTTTGTTCAAATCGGTTCATTGGTTTTTGAGTGATGCTTGAACCAACAAAAAACAAAGATATAGACAAATAGATAAAAATTTTAAAAGCAGCCGTTTTAAAAATTTTTATTATGTGTACAGTGCACACCACTTATTTTTTCAAAACAGATATAATGTACATATTTGACTTTCTTACGATTTTGTTATATGTATAGATTTAGAACCATCGACTAGGTCGCATTCAATATATAGGTATATAAAAAAAATTAATATAATTGCTTTACTGTATTAAATTCCCACCTCATCTAATACGGAAATCATTTTTTTTTTCATCATTTTATGAGTTATCTTACAAAAATAAATCCTCATATTCAAATTATAATTCATTGCCACAGATTCTCTGAAAAATTCTTCAGGTCCTGTGACGAACATCGTTTCGAACCGAAACAACGAATGCGGGACCGATACCGGGCTGAGGCAAGTGAGACTTATTTCTTAGAGAAACGTGTGAACCGGATCGAGGCAAGTTGATTTCTTAGAAAAACGTAGCAGTTAGCGGAACGAAATTAAATTTATAGCCGTTCCGAATGTTACAATCGCAAAATGAGGCCGGCGCCGGGAGTTACTGTCGCGAGCACCTGGCCGGCGGGTTATAATTTGAGCGGTGTAAGGGGGGGGGGGGTACGAAATAAAACGATACGTTGAGAGGTTCGCATGTGGTTTTACTCGAGCGTCGAGGTCCTCCCGCACGCTCCATACACATTCGGTTATACAACTCGAAAAGGATCACAAGTAGACATCATCAAGTGTAAATAAAACTTAACGTACACACAACAACTTCCGGTGACTTGTTTTGTTTTCGAACATAACCATAAACACGTCGACTTATCAAAAGTCACTATTAACAACATTGGGTTCACTACCAGATATGTAGACTTATGCGTTACATTAGTTTCGGGTAAAAAGCGTGGAAAAATTACCTATCACTTTCCATTACATACAAAGGGTTGCTAATTATATATATGTACAAAGTTTCCAGGGAAGAAACTAACTTTTTCAAATGCACACGCAAACATACACTTACACCAAAATAGAACATGCACGCACGCGTTCACGCATACACACGCACGCACACACGCACGTATTAATATATAATTATACTATTAAAAGATTTTTTTTAACATAACTTACTCGTTCTCCCTCATTTAGAGTATACTAAGCTAGTTATTATAATTTTCTAAAAACGAGAGAGAAATTCTAACTGAATTTCGATAGTATTAGCCGATCGCGTTACTTGACCTCGGATCATAAACTTGAACGATTGAAATTAGCCCTTCGGCGCGGGCTGGATTTCTCTAGAAATACCTATTCCAATAACTGGTTTAATTAAACTGTTAGATAAGCAAAGTCTTACTTACGGCAAAATGACTTTATTACAAACTCACAAACTCAAATAAACCGTGAGGTTGTATGTCTACCGTATTTTTAATTATATAATCTATAGATTTATAAGTAACCTATTATTAAAGAAGTGAAATCAATAATTTTCACTCTTGACAGTTGATGTAACTCTCATTTATCTCATTTATCATCGATTGAAAGCTTAGCTAGTGTAAGTTTAGTTCAGAGTTTAAGTATGCATGTATTATGCGAGATACTGGCGCTCGTCTGTTGCCCTATGCCTTTTCAATACCTGAAAAAGTATTGTGTAGAATATTTAAATTTTATATTCGATTTCAACTTAGAGGGAGTCGTGAACACGAGTCAAAGAGAACACCGAGGAAATTGTTTTACAATCTTAACAAAAAACCATGATAATTAAGGTATGTTTCAAAAAAATACAGATCGTGAAGTACGTTCTAAGTAGTAGGTGAATTAAAAAAAAAATAATTTAAGTAATGTGTTTTAGATGCATAATGAAATAAAAATAAAATAAACACTTTCGTCGGCTGTGTTTGGTCATTATTATGAACAGTATTCATAAGGAATATGTCTTTAAAAAATAAAATAATATCTCCAAAAATAAAAATTACTAAATACTGAACTCCTTATATCAGAATAAATAAATTGAAAGTTCATAATTATAATTTCAATTTTGTTTAATTATGTATACAATTAAATTATATGCCTTTTCAATAAAGTCGAATTTGTTTTGTCGATTGCGACAAAGGTTCCGTAATCTAAAACTTTCAATAATGTATTAGTATTTAAATTGAACATTGAATGTAGACGGACATGAAACAAACATTTTTAAGCTAAAGTACATTTACAAATAATGCCAATCCCATACCGCGACGGCAAGAAATATTTACTTCTAAGTTGTAATCAATGCAATAATTATAAAAAGTAAACAAAACCGAGCGGCATTGCGACAATCAGAAGTTACACACAGACATATTTTTCATTGTACTCTCAACAGTTACCGGGTAATAACGACCGACAGTAGACCTACCGTCGGTAGACCTAGTGGAGTATCAGCTCACGATACCCTAAAGGATATGAAACGTGGCAGCCAGGACATCCGTTGTCCTAACATTTTGATATAGTCGTCTACGGATTTCGTTAAAGAGATTTGCGAACGTTCTTAAGAGAGATCGCACGATCACGCTCCGGCAGCGTCGAGGAAATCGATTCGGGAAGGCGAGCTCCTAAAGCGGTGTATGTTTTTGTTTTGTAATTGCGTTTTTCACTCGAAGGCAACGCAGCTTCGCTTTGTAATTCGATATTACAGCATTCGAGGTAAGTACGCTCGTGTACAAAAAATTAGTTTACGTCGTGAGAGCGTCGACGTCTTCCTGCGACAATACTCGATAGGCACTCGATAAATACGGTTTGAAGTGTCTGTCTGGCTTATTGGATACAACTAAAGTGAAGGAGAAACATAATGTAGGAGTCTAATAATTTTTGAATATATCTAATACATAAATTGTTCAATTTCATTTGAATTATGCTATCAGCGTTCCGAAAATATTAATTGTTGTTTCTAGATGTTACATTTAAATTTTTATTTATTTCTGGATCGCTATCTATTTATTACTGCATAAGTAGTTCATAAATGATCAAAGTAATTTTTCCCTATTTAAACAGAAATTCGATTCTAACTATGAATGTTTGTAACAAAGGATTTCAAATATTTTCTTTAAAAATTACTATTTTTTTTTGTAAAATTTATTGGTCATGTGTTTAAGCCAATGAGTAATTTTATTGAAGAAAACCAGGTTGTAAATTATTATTATGTTTTACATACACTTACTATATTGCAATAACCACAAACAAATTTTAGTTACACAATATTAAAAAAAAAAATCGAAGAATAGAATGCATTTGTAAAATACATCTTATGTCATTGTATATTTAAAAAAAATTGAAATGACGTATTGTTTAGGAAACATTAAAAAATCACATATGAAAACTAATTAGATAAATTAGTATATTATAAACGTTATTACAAAAGTTAAAAATTGTTTTAAGATAAATTTGTAGTGTAGTGATTCAAAAGCAACAACGTTCTAGAAGTATATAGAAATGATTCGTCATTACACAACGTTAATAGACAAGAGCAAAGTTTTCAAAGATTATTCACTTATAGCTAATGCTTTGATAACACTAGAAATTATGTACTATATTGAAAAAGTACTCTTAAAAAGAAAGTTATTACAACATTCATACATTAGTTTATGACATTAATTGATAACTCAATAAAATAAACGATTTTACATTTTATGTAAGTCCAAATTTTAATAGTGATCCAATTTTACAACGAAATCTATAGAGGATCCGTATAATATGTTAGAGCTTTTAATTATTGACAGAAAATTTATTATCTTAACAATCGCCGGTACGTAACCGTGAAGCTACATTAATAGAGTAATTTAAGTTATTTCTATAAGACGTACATTGACATTCACACATTTATTACTTGTTATCGACTCCCGCCGTATATGCTATCCACAGAGCATTGATCATATATAGAAGTCTTTTACATTATCGAATGATAAATAAAAAATCATTCATATCACATCATCAAAAATACTACAATTTTTTTTGCTTATAGCTAAGCGTTATTCATACAGCGTAGGTACAATTAAAAAAAACTACTTACGACATTTTACAACTAGATATGTACAGGCTACTCCATTTTCAGATTAGAATCATTGCTTTATCAGGTACTAAACCACGATCAATGAATATATATATATCGATAAAATTACAAATTGTTTTACTATATACAGAACGAACTATTTGTTAGTTCGACATATTATTATCCTAATTGAACACTTTAGGTTCTAAGTATAAAATAGGGGTTCTTCCGAGTTTTGTTTTCAGAACTTTTGATCGAGCATCGGCTGTACGTGAAAATAAAAAAAAATGAATGTTTATGGTCATGCAATTAATAAATATTTAACGATGAGTTTTGGCTCTCAAATGTGTTTCATAATTCGACAGGTAAATGAAATTACATTTCTGAATTATTTCTCATATGTTTTTTTTTATGAATATTTGTTTTGTGTAACTTCTCAGTGAACGTTGAACAAATCTTAAATCTGTCAACAGTTAAGGATCCCGAACAGGCAGTTGCATTATTATTTTTACCTTAAACTAAATTTTGATTGTATTTTGTTTATGACTGTATTTTGATATTTGTATTTATCATTATGAGTGTAATAATACTTTAATATACGGTGTTTGATGTCGTCAACGTATTCATAATACGCATGAAGGATAAGAACACTGTAAGGGCTTCATGAGCCTTGAGCTACACAATGAGGCGTAGAAAGCTAATTATAAAAAGCTTATAGGGTTATACAGGGGAGTTGGAAGTAATACTTCTTTGGCGTCATCCAAGAACTGCAAGGTCATTCGAATAGAATGATAATTATTTATATTACGCCTATATAACGGTGACAACGAACGAAACCATTTGATTAATTTTTATAGTTGATCTTTAAGGTTATATTTCTTGGGGTATGAGGTAGAGAAGAATTTCCGTGACCGATTAAATGTTGCATGCTTAACGCTATGTAATATATAGTTAATTTTAATAAAAAAATTATGAGAAGGGTGTGGAAACATTAATAGCGAGAGTTTTTGTACAAGAAAAAAAAAGAACAACCTTATGGTGGCATTAAAAATGTAGGAGTAAGATTTAGGTTAGGTTTATTTTTAATATTACATATTTATATTACATTTTGTTTGTAGGTTAATTTAAAAACATGATATTATTTAAATTATCACTGAATTCTGAATTTTGATATTTTATTGTAATTAAAAACGTTCAATTTTAAGTTTCCCCAAATTTTATTCTCTAGATTTAAGTAAAATAAAATCCGTAGCAAAAGTTTAAATATAAGTTATTTTTTTAAAAATTGCATTATAGAAGTTTAATAAATGTAACCAAAAGTGTTTCACTTTTTAAGCAAGGACACTAATGCAGATTATAAAATTTTGATTTGTCTAAAGGTAAATTTAGCCTATGACTCTTTGACCGTTAACTTTATGACACAGTTTTCTCTCGAATTTAATGCGATAATATTGTTTATCTAGCGCGCCAAAAAATGCAACATCAGAAACTACAATATTTTCCAAAGAAACTACATATATAATTATCAGAAGCGATCCAAATTCAGTGTTAAGCTATAAAACTTTTTCCAATAAACTTTCAATGCACCTGGTCAAATACTTCATGCTCGTATAATCGTTTAGGTAATAATTATTGCCTTCGAACCTTAACAATTAAAGTCTGTGAACTTATCCGTACCTGTCACAAGTGATACTTCTTTGACGTGATGGTAACGTTGGTAAATATAATTGCTAATGTTTAAATTATATTGCATGTTATCTTCAATAAAGATCAAGGGTCACGCTAAGCAAAAACGATTTTCTATTCAAGAATTTTTATAAATAGTAGTCACATCATTGATAATCAATCACTTTTGTACGTAGTTGTATGTGTACGTTTTATACGTGTAATAAGGAAATAAATTTTAAAACGTTTAAAATGAACACTAGGACCAATTTATATACAGTTGCTGTGCGTGATGATGCGTATCTAGTTCTACCCGCTCTTCGTCCCTACTACGCCCTCAGTCTGTTTCTTGAGAGTGAACTTATTTAATATATATATATATATATATATATATATATATATATATATATATATATATATATATATATATATATATATATATGTATATATTTAATTCTAAACCTCCCTCACTCTGTTTATTAACTCAATTCATGTTAGGCACTAAAATTATGGTGAAATTGCGCGCGCATTTTACGTCAGTCTAAAATTACACTCTCGCTATTTTTGTTTAACTCGGCTAAAGAAGTACAATTTCAATCAAAAAATAAAAGAAGCGTAAAATAATATATTTTGTCTCGTTCGCTGTACCATATATTTCTTGAGGAAGAGAGTACGAGATAAATTTATGAAAGACCTAAATATGACTTCTAGGACCGGTTTTTAGATTGAAATGAATATTTTTAATTATAATTTATCTTTTATTAAACGATAATCAAACGAATTCAACTTTCTCACCTAGACGAAGTCTAGTACATCGCTTAAATACCCTGCTTGTACGTGAGAAAACACATGATCGATATAGCAACAATTTCTCACGTCATAACATCATTTCAATGACGTGACATAAATATAACGTATTCTTCTAGAGAGTGCGATTTGATCTAAAGAAAAATAACCTCTATATTTTGTCGTCACTGTCATATATATCACTCGTGCGACCTTCATCAAATTTGATGGATTCTTAACAATGTCCCGTTTGTTTGCTTTATCCTTTATAGCTTTAACGTATAATAATAAAATTTTATTTTATTTTGTGCTTCGTCGTTTTTATTTTACCACAGCACGAGAATAATTTTCTATAGAGTATTATAAGGGTTTCATTATTAATTTTTATAACGTTGACATTTAGCATATTTTAGTTTGTTAAGGGGACGTTTCACAAAGTATGGTGGTCTAGGCTAGGTCATTGTACAGTACATCAAAAATATACAACCAAAAGGATTAATGCCTTGCTTCCAATTCACACAAACTGATGGTGATTATAACGGTACAAAATTTATTTTTTGTTTAATAATTGCAACACTCTCATATAAACATGGTGGATAAGGTATTATAACACGAGTAAAAATATGTCGACACACAGATAGATTGAAGAGCACTACGACATCAAGAAATTAATTAGTTTGAACTAAGGACAGTTATATAACAGGCTATATTTGAATGAGCAATCATGAGCAAGCAAATATATTCATTGAGACCAATGCGCTGTGATTACTGCGCACGAAGTAATCACAATAGACCTCGCCGAGCGCGGCTATATCTGCGTGTGGCTAAATTAATGTTGACCAAACGAAGGGTTGTCAGAAGTTTATTTTGACGTTCGTATATTTTTTTGTTGTACATTATGTTTTGCTCTGAAACTGTTATTGCGTTATACTAAGGAAGTTTGTAATATTCATAATGTTACATTAGGGTACTTCAGCTGCAAAAGCACTGAATGTTATAGACAAGGAATTTTTTTTCAAGGGTAAGTTTGTTTAAAGCTATATACAAGCACGGTGTTTTTACGTTATTCTGAAACTATGAGAAAAAATAAATTCAAATATGTATTTTATTTTTAGAATATATACTTAATAACATATTAAATATGTATATATGTTTTTGGATGTTGGATATTGCTGATGTGTTACAATCGTCAAAAGATTATTAAATGTTAACATGAACATGTTAAATATTCATGTTGCTATTTTAAAATAATTTTAATTTATGTTTTTATATTGATTTTTTAAATTTAGCATTTGCCAGATTATTGCTGTGCCTTGTGTTGAAAGACAAGTGTGAGCTTATTGCATTTGCGGTCGACGCAATTGAATACCTACAAAAAAAAAAGAAATAATTAAACTGTTTATTCATTAATTTACTAAAAATTTAATGTTGTCATCGAAAACAAAAAAGACCGAAAATAATAATTAGTTATTTAATTTATATTATAGAACCGTATTAATTAGTTATAATATATCGACAATTGTATTTATTTTTGTACAAAAAATTCTAAGAAAATAAAGCAATTAAATAATAAAAATCCTAATAATGTGTCAATAAATGTTTAAAAGATAATAATGCTTGTATATTAATGTTTATTAATTATTTTAGTTTCGGAGAGTAAAAAAGATTTGCAGGAATTTCTTGCCGGTTTTTTTTTATTCATATTCCTGTAATGCTAGCGAAGAAGAAACCTGTAGTGTTCAATAAGAGGCTATGAACAATATGTTAAATGAATTTCCTTTACTAATTCTAACAATATTGTTTTATCATATAAATATTAACTTCTCGAGTAAATACTGTACTATATCTTTTTCACTTTTATATAGATAAACTAAGGTTACGAGACGAAAAAACCCCCATGTTAATGCTCCCATATAAAATTTTTTTAATGGTAATAATTTTAATTAAAAGATTTTGTATATACTTTATTATTTAAGTGATCGACCGACAATTATTAACTGTCAACATAAATCAACGCCTTTTTTTTCTACTATATAAATTGAGAAACGTTTTTAATTAGATACATTAAGCTACTCAATATGCATAATTGTGTATATTTTACCTAAAATCCCTTTATTTATCTGTGTTTTTGGTAAGATGAGCAAAGACCTAGCCAAAAACGAAACGTTGCCTTTCTTTAGTAGATTGCTTATACTTAAACGTTTCAATACATTTGATTATAACTATTGAGTATTCAGTATGAAAGACGAATATCAAATGCAAAAATAAATTTATAAACACGTCTTACATACTATTATTTATCGTTTTACAAGAAGATAAATATCAGAAGATTGCTTATAATAATTTTATAGTCTAACATTGATCAATTAAATAGTTTAATTTAGTTTAAATAATTACATAGTATAAAATTTGCATTACATTTACAATTTTCTACTCTATATGCAGGCAACACGGGATTTGGAATTTACTACAGGTCTTGGCTGGAGCAGTTATGAGGATCCGGCGGTCGCGGAGGCGTGTCCTCGTATGGAGCCACTTGCGCCGCGGCCAGCTCCCTGGCGACCCTCTCCGCAGCCCCCAGGACGCGCAGCAAGTTCAGACCCGCCAGCTTCCTGAGCTCGTCCATGGTCCAGCCCGCCTCCATCAGCTCCGCAAACAGCAGCGGATATGAAGATACGTCCTCTAGGCCTTGAGGAGTGCTGTTGAAACGATTGAACACAATGAGGACTCACAATAAAACATGACAGTGATAACGGCAGGCAACCGTTAGCACTGTCATTGTTATATTGATGTCAGTCCTTTGAATATGTCGTTATGCGCACACGATACTAAAATCATAACTATATAAATATAAATTATTTGCAAAACCAGGAATCCAGTTCCATGTATGTAAATTATTGTCTACTAGTGACTATAGACCGATTCTACTAATCGGTTCTACCTGCACCGTGGTACAATACCTGATCTTCTGTTCCCTTCTGTAATCACATTAATATCCATCAACCTGTCTGTACACGTTTTTTTGTCCAACTCCCATTAGCTTCCATTTCCTTGAAAACATTAATTAGATCTTTATCCTTAATGTTCGATTCTCTATACGTTTCTTCCATAGGGAAGTGAATTTATAGAAATTCACTTTTTCTCTTTACACTATGACTTACCTATATAACCAGTCAATGACTTGTTATACATTTTTAAAATTGTACCATTATGATATTCGTATAAACTATAGACGATATGTGTTTGTACAAAACTATCTTCATATTCATGTAAGATGTAAATTTAATTATACTTGTGCTATGGTTAAGTAACCGGTAAGCGATGTGTAAGTATGAATAAGTATAAGCAACACTCACTAATTGATGCCGTCGAAGCCGGCGCCCAGCCCCACGCTGTCCACGCCCGCCACGTCGCGGATGTGATTGATGTGCGCTGGGGACACGCGCGCTTTAGTTTTACGTCTCGATACAAGTTTTCTTCTATTGATATTTCCGAACTTTGTTAGATGACGAAATGGACGTATCAGTATTGGGAGGGCGAATATGAACCTTTTAATGATTAGGTACTTCCAATTTTTTTCTAGAACGTTAAGTGAGCGTCAATAAATATATTGGAAATTTCGCTCTTTAGCGAGACGAATAGCCATTTTATTTGCTTCAAAATAGACTTTTAAATGTGATGAGTAGTACCTTTTACGTTTATATCTAACCGCTTGTATTTCAACAGTTTTGTATTGTAAAGCGTTAAAATACAGAACTCCAAACACATATATTAAATATTTGGTCTGTATTATTAACTCAAGAATATATTCAAAGTTATAAAATTAAAGTCAAGAAAACGACATCGAGCAATCAACTAATATTTCGTTGATTTATTTCCGGTGCGAAGAGATGAGGAAATATTTAGGCAAGGAAATTTTAATCAAAACAGAAGAATTCGTTGAAGGACGTTTCCTTTTGTTTCTCCACAAGGGAATCGAAAAAAATCATGAGGTAGTAATCCATCATGGCGGCACGACGTCGAGTTGACAGCCCGTCCTTATGGTTTTCGCGCTTTAAAGTTCCAATGGGCTCGTGGCGTTTATGAATTATTTCGTCTTCCTTTTTTATTTCAAGAACGTATTATATACGACATTCTAAATAAATACTCGCACATTAATTGTATCGATTTTAAAATGTAGTGACCTAAAGCAATAACAGCACATCGACACTCACAGGTGCATGCTGAAAAAAAATTCCGGCGAAACCGGAAATCGTGTTTACTTTACAAATGAGTTTCTCGTCGGCTGGTAACAGAGTTTCGTGTTTCCGGCGTCAGAAGGCGCCTGATGTCCCGCGTTTCGGGGGTCGTCGATAATTAAATATTACTAATACTTGAAAATGATGACAGGCGTGAAGCGCCAGCCGGAATAAACGCTACACCTCCATTTCCTCTATCCTTAACGAAGCGAGATCTAAGAGGACCCACTGAAGAGGAGTCTAACGGACTGTTTTATTTATGCACATCAACCTGTCGGCGCTTTGATGCCGGCGCCTCGCCGTTTATTACACTCGTCGCTACGGTAACGGGATATCATTATGAATTTATAGAGGTTCTGTGTTCTACAGAAGTGGGCGTTAGTTACAAATGTCGACGGTGTTAACAGAGATGGCCGGTCGCCTCTCGACGGTCTGTAGGCTGTATCTCGTAGGGACAATTCATTAACAACAACAACAATATTTTTAAATGGTCACGATAATGGAGCACGATAGGTGGAATGGAATAGGTACAAGGAATGGAATGAATAAGGAAGATATGGGAATGACCGGAATGGAATCAAATAATTGTAATTTAACCATGGAATGGAATGGAATGGAATAGTGGTGGACCACACCAGGGCGGCGTCGGGCACGTTGCGCGTCGTGTTGCACAGCGCGCGCCGACGAGCGCGCGAGAAGAAGTTCGGGCGCGGCGAAGACACCGCCGCCAGCGTCCAGCGCATCGTGCGCGCGCCGACACGCACAGGTCCACCAGCATTCCCAGTCTGTTCATCTCCTTGACCACCACCTAACGGAGGAAACACGTGGGACGTTATTGGTGACCTGCCGATTCCCGCCTGTTGCGACGCGCGCATATTAAAATTTGACAAGGATCGCTTTGAATACGGAACCTACTATCGATTTCGAGCCCCCCAATTTCTGCTCTCCCCCCAATGCCGGTTCCGTTTGGTCCTCCCTTTGTTATTGCTTTTTTTCTGACGTTTTTCTCATCTTTTCATGTAAAAAGTATCATGTCTCATATTCCAGGAAATAATTTACCTATATGCAAAATTTTATTATATTTTGTAAGCTGTTAAGGAGATTAACTCGGACAAACAAACAGACAGACATTTAATGATATGTAGCCATAGTGATCTATAAAAAAGAGAAGATGCTCAGTCCCTTGCTCAAAACCGGCCGCAGTGAAAGAGTGCTAAGACAGACAGTTTAGTAGTCATTGCATTCAGTGTAGTTTCGTCGCACCTTCCGTTACGACGTCGAAGTATTCTGTTAAAAAATGCAAAAATAGTACGTAAACAACGATGAAAAAGAATGGTATTTTTTATTTTCGATAAGCAAAATTCAGTTTATTTATAACAGGTGCTTATTCATGTATTATAATGAGTATTCGATGAGTATTTCACATTTCTTCATTTAAAATAGCATCAAAAGTCGAGTATAAACCGACTTAAAAGAAATAGATATAAGCAACACCGATCTAGCATTTTTTTGCGTTATCATATTATTCGATCGCTTAACAATAGAAACTGTTCTTATACTATTGGAGTCACCTTTTTTAATTTTTTTTATTTATAATTTGTTTAATGTCTATACAAATCTTATAATCATCTCTCAAAAGAAAACCTACCATAGATTATTCCTATTAAAAAAATACGTTTATTTTTATATTTAAATATGTTATTCAGGAAATTATATATATATATATATATACGTTCTTCAAAAATATGTCAAAGTTTAGTTAATTGCCATCTTATTTTAATATTACGAAATTAAAGATTCATATTTATTTTAACTTATTAATATTATCCTTTATTATGAAGAAAAATGTGTACTATCATTCTTTTCGACCAAAAAACAATAACAGGGATTTGAAATATTATTAAACCACTCCACTGATGTCTTGTTTTAGAACAGTACATGTAAATTGTAAAAGAACAGCACTTATTATCTTCCAATAACAAAATGATTGTTACTTGTTCTCTTTACATTTAAAAATGAACCTGATGTTATGACATTTTGGTTGAAATGTCAGATGATAAATAATGTTCCTTCCCTTCTTTCTATTCGACATTACAAAATAGTATCGGAAAATGTGAGACAGAGACAAAATGTACACTTTGAGCCATTATAGCTATCCATCTTCGAATTAGTACGGGGATGTGCATCTTCTCTTTTTTATACATCTATGTACGTAGCGAATTACTTGTGTGACCGTATGGTTTCACTGTATCCTGAATTTTGTTACGTCGAGCCGCTTCTTTATAAAAGGACGTACAGCCCGACAGAAAAACATTGGACAACAGTAATTATAGATATAATGCGCCATAAAACGAACTCTTATTACGAAATCGAAAAATGTATCTATGGAGAGCTTACAGACGTTCTATACTGGTATAAATAATATATTTATAATATAGAATAAGAGAAGAGCGTTTTATGTGTGGGCCGGTGTGGGTTGGTAAGTATCCTCGTCACCACTGTGGTGACGACTGCTTAACGAACTGTCTGAACTGTTTAAATTGATTTAATTAAAAAAAATATTCAGCAAAGAGAAGGAAAACATTCAATTTGTATTAGAACGACAGCGGCAAATCTCTTTATAAAACCGGAAAATTAACATTCATTAAAATAAGTCGGGTTCCGTTCCGGGCATAAAATAATACGGCGGGGTCGATGTGGAGCTTTTTCCTAAAGTGTACAAGTAAATGATTCGATATTATACTGATTTCATTCTGAATTGTAGGATCTACCTGTCCGAAATGCGATATTAACATTGCTGTCAGAAAATCGGTCGGTGTATTTTATTTTATGCACTTTTCAATCGTCTCGTACGAGATATTGTGCCGAAGCAAAATGATTTTAAATTTCAATTCATTTCGCCGAACGTATTCGTTGTCGTATGCTTTGAGAAATTCCTTCGCAAATAGAAATCGTTGACTAAAACTTAGATTAGTTAAAAACTTAAAGAAAATAGTTAAAGTTTAGTTTTTTTTTCAACAGTAAAACATTGACACAGGACACGCACGTGACTGTGAAATTGCAGCTGAATCAAAAGTCAGGTCAGCGAATGATTTATTTAACTAGATAAATATTTTAATACGATATATTAACAGTCGAGTAAAAGCTTGCAAAAAAGAGTTGAGCTTCATTTAAATAAAGCTCAACTGAGTTACGTAGAATTAACAGCCCCATTAAAAATACCTTTGTTTGTTCCCGCTTGGCGCTTAAAGGATTCGCGGGTTTATTGCAAACGCAGTTTATTTTAATGTAAGCCTCGTCAGTTTTCTGTTTGAGGACGACTGGATGTCGCTATGACATCTTTCTTTACATTTACAATTTTTTTTAAATTTAATATGATGCTTATTTGTAAAGTAAATATGGTAAATTTTATTATTTATGTTATACATGAAAAAAGATTATTTGCTTTTGGTTTCATTTAATTTTGTTTTATTTCAACTTTTTTATTTTTAGTAAATATTATTCCTATTTATTGCGTCATGGCAGTAAATTTAATATAGATTTCTAATTATATTTGTATATACAAGATAATAAACAGATGAGCATTACTTGAACTCTCATAGAGAGGGTTCCATACTATGAATATGTTGTCTAACATACTTTTAAAAACTAACCCAAATTTGTTTGTTATAACTTAAACAAATTGCAAACTTGAGTTTGTGCTTACAATAATGAGAGATTTATCGTGTTATTGTAAGATCATAGTCTTATAGGTTTTTCTGTAAGATAAGAATTAATTTTTGCATTCTTTTTTAAATCATCGAAAATTTTTACAAATCAGATCCGTAACCGGTAGCGCTAGGGAAATAAGAAACAGAATGGAAAAGCGAATCAAGAGCGTACCTCGGCATGGAATCAAAAACAATATCGGAACGAGAATTGAACAGCCAGATTATTCAACATAAAAGATGAATGAAATCATCTGATGCACACACGTGTAAAGCCGCGGACAGAATGCTAAAGATTATTCATATAAAATACTTATAAATTGAATTTCACTCAAACTTAAAAAAAACTTTGAAAAACTTTATTGAGCTAAGTGAGCTACAAATATAAATAATTTTAATGGACTGATAATTATTAGTATTCATAATTAATCAATCTAATATTATAAGCGAGAAACAACAGCTTATCAATATTTTCGCCTCGCAAAATGCTTCTTTTTAGGGTTCCAAAATAAAATGGCAAAAACGGAACCCTTAGAGTTTCGTTATGTTCGTCCATTTGTTCGTATTTCACAGGCATTTTATTCAAAAACCACAAGACATATATTGGTGAAATTTGTTGTATAAGCCGCTACTTAGTTTGGTAGTTAAATAACAAAAATAATTATTTCTAAAGGGGTACTCTATACACATAACAAATCTAAACATCAACGTGTGTCACATACTTCAACAGTTTTTTTTGGAAAACTCTTTAAAGTTTTTAAGCCATTTTTTTGTTTACGTGAATATTTTCCTAAATAATCGCTTCTAGAATAAAATAAATTTTGCCCCTCATTTATTTTTCAAATCATTTGTTCAATAAATATAAAAAAAATACTAAGGTAACGCTTAATAAATACTTTCAACGAAAATTATTTTGAACGTGACCGGATATACTATTTTTTAATTCTTGCCGAAAAACTGCACTTCTCAACAAAAGGGCGTAAATGCCATAAAGATACACTCTTTCTCTGATGCACTTTAGTTTACACCGGCTTAATAGTAATAGTCAAAACGCTTACTTGTTTCTCTAGTTATAGGCGACTAAAGTGCTTACAACTGTTTTGCGCGGGAAACATGGAAAAAGTTTAACAACGAACTTTCTTCATCTATAGTGTATTTCTTTATAATGATGGCTTCGGAAACCTACAATAGGCATAGGAATAAATTTGACTAGGAGCACTAAATAGCTGCTCACTGAAAACATTCGTCGGTGGAGCCAACAAGAATTTCAGTATAACCTTTCTCAAAGACAGAAATGCACTAGAATTCCAGTAAGAATAAATAACTGCATTCCTTTGTAACCTTGGCTCTGAGTGGGCTTGAATAATTTTCTTAACTTGTGACAATCTACCACCATCATCTACACCAGAAGTTTGTATTAAAAACGAGTAGATTTGTTATGCGCGCTCTATAGCCCCTCTCCTTTTTCAGAAGATGCGATTCTAGATGAAAAAGATGGCACTGGGTCTCCAGAATGACAACTTTTACCAATTGTTTCGCTAAGATGGTCCGCGCACTTCTATCGTGTTTGCTAGTAGTGAAGTAAATTATATAAATAGTGAAATAAAACATACTTGTTTCGGAATAATGTTACAATTACAGAAATTTGCCAAATTACCGCAAGGTTTGCGGCGCGCAGATACAGACAAATCAAGTTGCGGCACGACTGTGAGTATATGGACGCGGCAAAATGACACTTCGTCGCTTGCGGCTCAGTGCGCTGAATATGTACAATCCCAGTGCGAAATCACTCGAATTCAGTGTCGGTTTCGGCCGTAGTTTCGGCTGTATGGCAGCTGAAATCGAAACTCGTTTTTTTTTTGCCGAAACTAGGTTGAAACCGAAACCGTATGTTTGGTTGGTCCTTACTTATAATATACGCTTAATAGAAATTAAAGTCTTGCAACAGTAGGAAAAGGAAAGGTATGGCCATCAAAAAAGATGGCCTTCATGATTGCGAAAATGAAATCAACGCATTTTTCTTATTATTATTCTTTTTGTATTGTTATCCAAAATTTGAGCTAGGTTTCAAATTTCATGTATCCTAGATCAGTTCCAAGATAGTTTAAATTCGATAGCAAATTGCCACCCGAATAGACAAACAAACAGAGACAAGAGAGCGAGTTAATACAAACATGGTAAAATAAACTCTATGCGGACCCCTTTTTTTTTGATATGTTAATATATAAAAGAACCTACAGATGGCGCCACAATGAACATTTTTTGTTATACAAATTACTTATGACGATTGATGACACATCCAGACATGAATATCAATAACTACATTCAATTTAATGTTTGGTAGTTTTTTTTATGTATTGTGCCCAAAAACATGTCCTTTTAATCTATATTGAAGCTTGCTTTATTCGTCTAATTATGCGTGAAAAAATTTAAATTTCACTTCGTTTTGTGTAAAATACTTAAAACTTCTTGGCATCTAAATGGATGGACGGACGGAGCTGCCACGAAATGGTCTCGTTTGGGCCTTCTAGATAAAAATGTGTTAAAAACAATGAAAAAATAAAGCAGATCCATAAAAAGTATTTGAATTTAAAATTTGCAATCACGATCGACAGTTTTTTTAAAAAGCGGATAAACTTTTCACGTTTAATTATGTATTTCTACTGGGCCGTCTTAGGGAAAGTTTTTATCAAATTGTTGGTCGCGTTTTTTTTAACGATGTGCTTCGTATACATTTACATTTATAAAGTACGAGGAATATTTTCTTGTATTCCAACGAAATATTTCTTATTCTCGCGGAAGGTTTTGAAACAAAGCTTTATTTGTTTATTTTTTTATTAGAAAATACTCTGCATTTCCATTATTGTTTTTTTGGGTTTCGGGGGAGCATATTCTGAGGAAAGAATCCTCAATGCCGCCGAAGAGGGGGTAAAAATAAATATCATGGAAGCCAGGAGCGACCCCTGTCGGTCCTGAGCGGACCGCTATTATTTTTTATTCCAATTTAAGCCCCTTTTCTATTTGTTTCCCCAATTTTATTTCGGAACCTCGTTTTACTTATTTACGAAAGAGAACAAACACAATTTCACGTTTCATCATGTAATTATCTTTGTTTTTTTTTAAATGTCTCTCTTAATGTGTACATATTTTCATACGGAATAAGGACGAAATGACTGTGGAAGGACAACAAAGGCCAATAAATGACAATGAAACGTAACAAAAGCTTCCATCTTTTTAGGTTAACGCACATGGATGCTTAAAAATAACGATATAGGGCAGGAAACAATATGGAAGTCGACTCCGATACATTGTGTTTTGTCGTCGGCTCGTAAACGGCAAGCACCGGGCGGCGCCGTGGGCATTATCTAAATAAAAAAAAAAATCGGTTCATTTAAAAAAAAAACCTCCATCTGCGGTGGAAAACCCAGAAAGGATAGATTAAAAGCTTGCAGGTATGAAAGCTTTCGGGGTTGCTGTTCTCAGTTTTGTATATTTATATTTTAATTAATTTAGAGTACTGAATATACGGATTTACAACTTTATTCTTAAACCGACATATTTAGACCTTACGTATCGGGATTTATTTTACATTAACAATAATTACGACAGATAAAAATTCAAAAGTCGTTTTTTGACATTTCGGTGAATTTGATAGCTATATTAATAAAGTAGAATTACATGCATTTATTCAGTGCATAAATTCTACATTTTAATACATGCGAATTCTTCAATAATCCCATAATCCACCAGCTAGCCTAATCCATATTGAGATTTTACATGTAAAAATGTTTTAATGCCGAGTCTAGTGCTGTCTTTACGACATTTTTCTTCACCGTTAAACCAGCGACACCTAATTCACGTTGTACACTCGTTAAGAAAATGCTAAATGCTGTAACCCTCAAATCAAACTTGCGTAAACTATTAGGTTAGTTACAAATCAATTAAAACTATGCAAGACTATAATCTACTAGCTATCCGCCTGCGGTTTTGCCCATATGGACATGGAATGTATTTCTTAATCTTCAATATTGAAGGATGCTGTTGTTAATTACAACCTGTTTTGGATTTCCATTCTGGTCCTGTACTGCTCTTGATTTTGGTCACGCCCTTGAATCTAAGTCCTGTTTTCAATCTCGGTCACGATCCCGACTTTAGGTCCTGCCCCCTGTTCCGCTTTTAATTCCGATTATGCTATCAGCTACGATTACGATAACAATTACGCTATATTGCTCGGGGATAGTGCAGCTATCTATTAGTGACTTTTTTTTTAAGTCAGTGTAGTAGTTCGGTCCGATGGCATAAAACACGGGTCAAGTAGGAGACAAATGCTAAAATTATATTGCATAGTAACCTACTTTATGAATACATACATAATAATACATATATATATATCAACTTTCAAGATTTCGGTCAGAAGTTGTCTAAGTCTATTACCTTCGGACAGACATACCAACATCCATTTTTATACATTAGGACCTATAGTTCAATCCATATGAAGTACATTGTAACCTTTTATAATTAAACTCGAGTATTGAACTTTATATTTATCATTATTTCAAAATACTCCACCGAGTTGCTCTGTTTGTTATTCACGGGAATTTGTTCGGTTATGTAATTTTACATTACCCAAGAAGAATATTTTAAAAGAACGCGAAGTTTCGCTTTCAACTTCTTTAGCTTTTGAAGCAGGCATTTACGCCTTAATTAATTTTCTCATAACAAGTAAAGGAGCCTTAAATACAAATTTGGATTTTAATTAACATTAAATGAAACGTAAATTTGGATAGATCGCGCGGCCATCTCGATATCCCGCCGGCGGGTTTTTTTTACGCTCCCTCCGTTGCCTAATAATAATAAAGACCGGAGAGACGTATTAAAAAGGCAATAAAGAGCTCTTTCCGTTACGGACGCAATAAAATTATTTATGATCACAATGAATCTCAATAAATCATCTTTGTGTACAATTTCGGAGCGCAGACGTCACAGTCGATCTCGCGCCGAACGATGGCCGAGCTGAATTTGTGGGGGGCTTTTCTAAAAAAAAAAAAAGTTTACGTATGAGCAAAGATCCCCGACTCGTGACGGTCTTCTATGCGTCGAGTGTTCTCAACAAAAGGAGAATGTACGACGAAAAAGTATCGTCCTAGGGCGAAGACAAAAGCCGCGCCCGAGCGAAATATTGCGGGCCGCAGGATGTTTGCGATCGCAACACAATACCCGCGCGGCCGTTCCCGCATTTTCTGTTCGTCAATCTCCCCGCCCCCGCCCCGCGCCCTCGTTAGACGTGCACGCGACGGCGGCGAGCGCAGCGCCACCCGCCGCCGCGCCGCGGATACCGAGGACGCGCTCGGGAATCAGATGTTTGGTGGGTGGAGAATGAAACCCATGCTCGTATCGTGTTTTAGAGAAAACACACATACGTACATTTTAGTTGTTATAACAATCGAAAGTACCTTTAAAAATTTTCACTGAATTCCGGCATGCCGACTGGTTGATAATGTTTGCGTCTGCATGTGTTCGCACGTTATTCTGTACCAGTAACGAAACGAAGTAACTGATTCGATTAAGCGAAAAAAATGTCTTATCTTAAGTTATACTTGTCTAGAATTTTACTGTGCACTGCGCACTTAATCACTTCTCATCTATGCCTTTGTAAATGAAGCAATTTGTTTTTCATTGAGATCTTTTGCTGAGAATTTTTTTGAAGGATATCGCGGATGTACATATACTATGTATAGTAAAGAAAGATAGGAATATACATATTTAAATAAACATACAATGGCTAAATACAGAATACCTTGCCGAACGGCGTGAGTCCGCCGTGCGGGGGCGCGTCGGGGCGCTCGGCGGCCGACGCGCACTCGGCCCACGGCGTGTCGCAGGTGGACGTGAGCGTGAGGTAGCGCACGCCCACCTGGTACAGCGTGCGCAGCACGCCCAGCGACCCGCCGATGGCGTGCCCGCCCTCCACGCCCACCAGCGAGCACATGCGGTGGTTCGCGTGCGCCGCCACTATGTCTGACACCACATCGTACTCTATTTATGTCTGGTATATCACAAATACTTGTTAGAGAATATGCACGTGAGATAGTTACTTGATTGTCTGCCTGATGAAACTATTATCTTTAGTTTTAAACAAAATTCTGCATTACACAAAGCATACTAAAAATCGATTTGCACAAATGTACTCGAACTTATGTACATCAAATTGATTATAAACGTTATCATAAATCTTTATAAATTTTAATTTATGGAAGGTTATTAAAAAATATTAATCATACTCCCTGCATCTTCTGGAAGAGGATATACTACTTTCTTAAGGCACCATTTTTTAGAAGCTTTACGACCTCTTCCACCATCTCTTTTTTTTTACTGATTTTAAACTTTTAAAATAAAATTGGGTTCCATGTCCTTTTTACGGGTTTTAGCCCGAACAACTGTTAAAAGGAGGACGCGGAATATAAAGTTAATTTCAAAACTGACTTTTTGTTAAATGTCAGCTTAAAAGGAAAATGTGGGAGTGACCTTAAAAGTGAGTTTTAGTTAAAGTGAGTTTAAAAGGAGGTGGTAGAAAAGGCCCTCACCAGCAAGGATTCGTAATTATATCGCAATAACTTATCAGTTCACATTCGGTTTAACAATTAGAAGTAGTAATCAATTTTATCTCATTTAAATATATTCTTCTACAATATAAATTCTTAAAATACATAACAAAAATTCTGATAATATACGTATTTCTCACTATTGATAATTCTAGTGAAAATATGAAATAAAATAATTTTCTTGTAACTCTTAAAAATTCACAACGTTATTACTGAAAATTACTTTTTGATGAATATCTTGTAATATATTTTTTCAACAACAAATTTTGGTAATCATGAAATATTTAATGCAAAGGTAGGATATCCTTAGACGCGCGCCGGATACGAGCTTCTAGCGCATTCTTCTCGAGTTTTATCATCGCCAGCTTTGTTCACTCGTTCAGAGAGATAAGATTTGTGAGGCAAAACTCGTCCTTATTCCTTGTCCGTTCACAGCACACACACGACAGTTATGTATGTATACGGGTATATGGCGTTGAATGTCTTCTTTGAGACCTCAAAATATTAAAATATTCAAACGGAGAAAAGACATAATTGTAGGAAATTGCGTCCTTGCTCTGTGTGTGGGCGCCGACTCGAAACGGGACGTACTCCGTCTGTGGTGCCTTTTAACTTTCACAAAACAATGGAATTCGAAGAAGCAAATACCCGGATGTATACTAATGAGGCGGCGTCATTCAAACGAAGTAATTATGGGCCTTAATAATGTCGATAACCTGTGAAACAAACCGTCATTGAAGCACTGAATAGGAAAAAGAAAGCTGCCTTCTTGTCCTTGTTTTATTATTAAAATAATTGTGGGATTTTTAAAATAATTATTTTCTTTACATGATGTACCCATTTAAAATAGACGAGTACTGAAATATGTTAATATATTTATATAAACTAATAGGACAATGCAGAAAACACATTATCGTCTCTTTAAAACATTATATTTTATTTGAGAATAAGAATCTTCAATGCAATAATTAAAGTCTGTTACGGATCTATGCTTGTCGTTGTTGCGTTATTGTGTCAAGTTTTAATCACCCGATTGATAAATTGATAAGATATATCTTTCCAAAACGTTTTTACTACAGATTGAAGGGCAAGTTGTGCAGGTTGAAAGCTGCTAATGACTGTTGCCACCGATGTGGTGATAAAGATTTATTACGGGACATTGGTTATCATCAACGAGATCGACGTCTTAAGATACTGTATTTACAAAGACATGGACCTTGTGGTTTGATTTTAAGTTGATTTATTGATCATTTCGTTTGCAGTTTGGATCCGGAGCTGTTACTTTGTGGTTCAAAGGCTACGCTCTTATTAACTGACACCGACATTTCTGTTTAAATTTAAGATGGTTGAAGATTTCTTTGAGAATCTCTTTCTACCGTTGAGAGCACTGGGAAACCATTTTTATTAAAGGAAAATTCAAAGCAGAATACAACGAAAACCCAAAGTTTTGGATTGATAAATAGAAAAAAAATAGTTTTCTTATTTTTATACAGAAATAAAGTAATTCGAAATGTGCTAATATACTTTTCAGAGCATGCTTACGGTTTTCAACCTTAACCAAACCAACCTTAACCAAAGGGCTAAACTCTTAAAACAGTTAAAGAATCACGATTAATATATACATATTTTGTAAAAAAAATTTATCTAAAAATTTATTTATATACAGATTAAGAAATTTATCTTCACGCTATACCATTGCGAATTTACCACGACTGTGCAAGCACGTTAAGTAGATAACTCGGTTCAGTCACGCTCGCTGACGACAATAATGTGAGTGTGAGCGCGACCTTGGACGAGAACTAAGACCCCGACCCAATTCGCCTTTTAACACCATCAGAGTCCAGGATTGCTAATATAGCAACTGCTTCATGAGTGGTGATAAAAGTATAAGATAAAAATCCATCTGATCACCTTAAATTTTCTGGTTGCCAAATTTCTTTTGTTGTAGAGATATCGCGGTGGTTATCGTCAGATCCTCAAAGTCGGTGTGTGTGGATAGCCTTACTAAACTGAATATTTAGACTAAAACGAATTTTCAAGTTATGGTGGAGATCGGATTCTTCTCAAAATTCGAGTTAAAAGCCGGTTATCATTATATCTTTGAAATAAATATGTATGAATGATTTAGGTAATATTTTAATTGAAGTTAGTGTGATTGATTATGGTGTCTGATTATTAATCTATGGATCATGAGAAAACTACAGACCTAGTTCGAATATAAGTTTGCAAAATACATTACAATTGGACAATTTAATTATATAATGTAAACGAGTATACAATTACGGGACAATACATTCATGGAACCCACTGTGCAGAAATGGAATGGGTGCCATTTTATAGAGAAATCATACTAAATATAACAATGTGCTTAATTTGTGAAAACTATAAGGAAGAAAAAATTTGGTTGCCTGTAAAGTCGGTATACGGGCGAAAGTTTTACGTGACAACGACTTTGAATGGTAAAATCATTTTAATGTGAATATTCATTCGTATAGTAGGAAGAAGGATGAAATAATAGTAACAATTTAAAACATTTATTTATACAAAGAATTATATTTAAAACATTAATTTATACAAAGAATCTCGCACTGAATTTCATATTAACAAAATTTTATTTTTACCTTTACACATACATACGTATTTATATACAAATATACATACAATAACTTGCAATACATTTGCAAGCTATGCACCATTCTCTAGTGCTGCGCGCGCAGACCGATCATAGTTGAGTGAGAGAGAGACGCAAGGCATTCGGCGGGCCTCTCTCTCGTTCGGTGACTCATCGTTACGTTACCGAGCGTTACACTTTTTCATAAGTGACTCCCAGCCGCAACCTAATTTAAGACGTTGTCACGTCAAAAAAAGTAACGATAAAAATTTACAAGCCCAACCCTAAAAGTATGCAGGAATACGAACGTGAACTACGGAGACAACGCCGTTGGGAGAAATCTAATGGTAGAAGGCTTTTGTAATCAGTGTACGAGTCATAATAAAAATACAAAGCCATATACCACTGGCAGAAGTGCAGAGCGTGAGCTGCGGATGGTACTTGTCGGTGAGCCGCTGGATGAGGTCGATCTGCTCGAAGATCAGCTGCACGGCGTCGCGGTGCTGCGAGTCGCACGGCACGTACGCCGCCCAGAACTGTTGGCACAGGTTTAACTATGGGATGAAATTATTAAAAAAAAACCCTATCGCGAAAAAAAAAGAAAACAATACTTCATATTTTGTTTCGATTTGAAATTGAGGTATTCGTTTTTTAAACTCGTATCAAACCAAAAGTAGTTAGTTGAATCTATAGTTTTCCACTTTGGTAGCTTAGTTTTTCTCGATTTTCATTCCCTCTTTCACAAAAGGTCGTGTGTCAGGTTGTATCACCCCACCACAGAGCCCGTATCTTTCCGCAATATTTTTACTTCAGGTCGAGAGGCTGGAATCTAAATTTTTCCACGTTGGCCCAATGCGGGTCGAGAGAAGCCAATTTTCGTCGTCGCCATTGTGATGACGTCATCGGGACCGATAGCTTAAAGTGCTCTCCCAAGCACGGAGCGAATGGTTTGATTTGACTTAAATTGGAAACTCATTTCTCAATCCGCCAAGTGGTCAGAATTCAACCCAGTACCATCTGGCTCTAAGGCGACGCTTTTAACAATTGAGTTGAGAATTTAACTACTCTATTCGCAGGAGACTTTGATTATAAAAACTTTTTTTTTATTTATAACTTTCGAGTGATTAAAAAAAAATCTTAAACATATCAGATCTCATTGAAAAGCTATTTTTTTAATATGGTATTATTAGCGCAACCAAAAATTTTACATATTTATCATAACCCAATAACTGAAATACATTTTATTAATAACAATAATATAAACCATATCTATTTCTTAGAAGAGTAGGCATAGATTACAGATTTCCACATGATCCAATATTTGCATATCTCTTTTGTTTCACTGACATACATAAATTGTTTCATGCAAGATAGTTGATTGCGGGTGCTTAAAATTTGACCCTTTTTTAATATGCCACAAATTGAATCTGTGTATGATTTTGCGGGGCGACCCTTGCCGACCTTTCCATCACGCACATTCGCTCTATAGATTTGTTTTGTCAGTCTACTTTCATTCATTCTTTCCAGATGGCCAAACCACCGCAACCTACCTTTTTCTACTCTAGTCACTATAATCTTCCTTCAAATCATACCGCTCTCTGTCATCACTGTTCCTGCATCTGTCTTTCAGATAAATTCCTCATATACTAAGCAGAGATCGCATCTCCACGAGATTAATTCTACTTTCTTTTTATTTCTGCCGTATCCAACTTTCTCTACCATAGATAGGCGTAGAGATCAGAATCCTATTACAGAGAGTTAAACGTATTTGTCGTGACATCTATTTATACTATAATTTTTATCGGATGATAATTGTGATTTACTTTTAATTTGAAAATGAATATTCTCTAGATTGTTTTTAAACTACATTTAACGTAAAATAATACAGCGTTATGGCATCTATTTAAGGTACTTAAGCGTAGTGGAGATAAGCATATGCACAAAACTTACCTCTTAATTTACATTTATCAAAATATGTAAATGGATCCATACAACCCATATGACCTCTAACCACTCAGACACGGCATTTTTTCAAGAAGAGGGTGATTTTGAAGCATATTTTTTACGCTGACTCTATACATTTTGGAAACTTAGTCTGTGAAGGTTTTCGTTTGACCTTCGCCAGCTCGCGGATTGCGTCACAGTGTTTTCCTTCACCATTAAATTTGCTATCCCACTTGAAAGATTTCATTTTTAAAATTGGATTTTTCTCCTTATTACCAATAAAACGAGTAGCAATAGCCATCATCAATTTTAAGTGTTGAATCTATAGATGAAAATATCATTAAAAGCTGACGACGTGTTACAATTTAAGTTGAATTGATTTACATAGCACTGCCCATCTCAAAATAATGACTGCCAAGTTCTTTCGAAGGTTCACACATAAAAATTTACTTCTAGGTGGTTTTTTTATTGTCCGAATATACCGGCCTATACTTTTATAAGAAGACGTACCACGCACAAACGCGGCCGTCACGCAATATATGTGCACGAGACGACGAAACATTCTCATATCCGACGCAAGGTTTTAATATCGACTCCCGCCGTGTATCCGAATACGAAACGGGCACTGCAACGAAATTACAATTCGTATGCTGAGACGTTCTGTGCAATAACGTACGTAGGAGCTTTCTGCGCGCGCTCGCGGACCGCGGCCGCGGCCCTCGCTTTGTCGTCGGCGCGGTCTAGTACGCGATCCGGAACATCCATATGCGGGCCGATATTATATTTTTCTCGAATATTGGACTCTTTTCCTCTGCCGATATTGCTGGCCTCGTAGCAACACGGATACCGTAACTATGATGTGGTATGTAAAAACGTCCAAAGTGTACTGAGAATTTTCGGTGACGCCGTATGCTTGAAAGCTATCTTGCTCCTTAGAAAAGAAGTCGAAAATGAAGCACGGTCACCGTCGTGTGAGCTTTTGTCGACTTCACCCCCTCGCAGTATTCTTACTCGAGATGGAGAAGAGATCGGAACTCAAGTCCTCCAGGCTACCAGGCTTCGAGCACTCTAGGGAGCTGCGAACGACCACTGTCAGCAACGCGATGGCAACGCCCGAAGTGAGAGTCTGGCGTGCTCTCCTAGGCACGGAAAGTGTGGTTTATGTTGAATTAACTTACAAAACTCATTCGTTAACTCGCCTGTACTTGATATCTTCTGGTCTGAGTCGATGCCCTTAACCCCTGAGCCAGCACCGCCATACGCAGTGTGTTATTTTCAGTAAGCTTTACTTTTAACCAGTATTATTACAAACGAAAAGCGTCAGTCGCAATTAATGCGATTGACAGATAACAGTGCATTGTGACGTCGGTCTTAACTATACGAAATGTTGATTGTTTAATTTTATTTTATATTTGAAGTTACAGAAAAACCTACAGGTTTTTGGATGTCTTTGAGAAACTAATCACGATATTCATATTTAAAATATGACATTAAATGCATTTAGTTCAGTTTTAAACAGGTAAAACATGTTGATTTATTATTATTTTCAAGTCTTTAGGTAAAACTGGTTATGATACGTCATTTCAAAGCGCTTATATGCATATATATAAGTAAAAAAACACTGACTGACTGACTGACTCATTACGGGATCATCCGACATCAGTGTCGGACTATTCATATAGTCGAGGTGGCGTTGGCTAGCCGAGGCCCAGCCCGAGTGAGCCCCCTACCACACCTACCCTTAGGCTTACGACCTACATGTAATAAAATAGTTCATTCGCACTTAGAGACAAATAAAACAGACAAATTCGAAAAACGGTTGACCACGAGGCCATCCCAGAAAGTTCCAGCTGTTTAGTTTAGGGATATGACTCTTGTACCTTATTGAGCTCAAAAATTATAATGCGGTTTTTTTTTGTTTTAGAACAATATTTACCGATTAATTAAATTGTGGAATTCGATGCCATTTTTTAGTACAAAAATGATTGTCTTTTCAAAAGCATTGCTTTATGAAAAGATTTGCAAGTTATTTCAAAAATACTATTTTAAATTTTTCTTAAAAACCATATCTTTTAAAGAAATAACCAATTTTAAGGTAGTTTTTACGATGTATGAAATGATGGATGTATTAAAATCGACATGTCAAAAAATTGGAAAGTTAGTTTGAAAAAGCACTTTTTTAGAAATTTTTGGACGGCGGCAACTTTTGAACGAATCAACCGATTTTGATCTACTTTATGACAGTCGACGTACGTTTTTAACATGTAAAATTGTACATCTCATCTATCCGTATCGAAGGCTTCTGGGGGGCCTTTAAATTCATAATACCGCCTGGGCCCTTAAAACTCAGTCCGACCCTGTCTGAAACTATAGATCGGTTGATTTGAATTTACGCTCAGTAGACGCTCACTAAGAATGGATTTTACGCAAATCCTATTAAAAAAAAATTTCATTCGCTTTATGTCTACGTGGACAGAGGCGAGTAATACATATTTTTGAACGATAATAATTTTATAACAACCAGTCCGCCGTTCGAGGCCACCAAGGTATTCATCTGAATTATACGAGCACTTTATAGGTGCATTCGCTTGTATACAAGTGTCTAAGTTCAAATAAGGCGTGTTGACGGTGCGCCCCTCGGCCTATCTCTGTATACTTTGGGAAATAGGTTTCCGTGGCCGCGGCGAAGCGAGAGGGTCTTCTTTTTATCCGACGGCGGCCTTCCGACAAAGCCTTATTTACTTTATTTATGTATTTTTATCACAACAGAAAATGTGGGTGCATATCGGGCCATTTTTAAATTTAACTGAAGTTAAGTAGCATTATATATATACACGTATACAAAGGTTGGATAGGTTAGATTAAAAAGTTATCTGTTTGATCTAGACAAAAGTGCAAAAAATTTTAGTTATTGGTGATTTAAAGAGTCAATGCATATTACTACTACGCGATAGATACATTGAAGAGAAAGTATGACAAGTATTGATAGGTTCATGTTGATAGATGAATTGCATATATATTGAACATTTCGAGTACAAAGAATGTATAATCATGAAAATCATGCCTTTATCAGCTGGAAGACAAATATATCCGGAATTATTTATGGTGGACTTACGATAAATTTTAATTATTATTATTATGATAAGTGTCGCAATTAGGATTATCGTCGAAGAAAGATGGTGTTTTTATTTAAAATGCAACTCATTTAAATTTAATAAAATCAAAATAATGAAGGTACCGTATATTACAAAAGGGATAAAAAGTACAACATAAATTTAAATAATTATTTTTCACTTTTCAGTATTAGTTTTGCTTTCATTCTCTGTCTTTTATAAACTTGATTTTTCAGTCTAAAACCTGTTGCGAAAACACTAAACAGACAGACAAAAAAACGGGTTAATATTACCACAGTGCCATCCAGTTCTGCGCTATGGTTATTCAATGTTTCTAATCTTTGAATCGTAGGGAAGTTAGTTTGATGTCGATTGCCAACTTTGTATCAAACAAACACACGTACAAATAAACAGACGAGAAGACAAGTAAATGTTGCGTTACTTTTTATCCAGTCGTAAGCTATGTTCAAAATTTCAAATTGTTAGTTCATCGGAAAATTCCTTTAAAATAAATGGTAAAATGTGTACTAAACGGACAAATAGACAGAGACGAAAGCGAGTCAATAGAAACGGGGCAAAGAAAAAGCAAAGAATGTCAATCGAAACAAATGAATTTGTTAATATTCAAAGCGCATTCGTCAAAGTGATGTGTTAAATATAGCTACATGTCGATACGATGCAATTCCTTTAATCGCTCATAAGTCCACATTTATTTGAAATATTTACATTAACGCATATCGGACGTTATTTTAAGCTCACCTTTTTAATATCGCTGTTAACTAGGGAAATTATTGTTTTCAGTGCCGGGAAGCCTTTATAACTATTTTCAAATTGATGTCTGTAAGTATGTGTGGTGTGTGATGGGTGTGTGTGTGAGGGTGTGTGATGGCGTGTGTATGTGTGTGGTATCTGAATAACCGAGCTCGAAAATGCTATTTCTCATAATTATGTGGGAAGTTTTGAATGAAATATCAATAAAATTGCACGTTCAATTTTCTGAACAGCTTAACACCCTTTCTACTGTTATAGTAAGAAAAAATCGAGAATTTAAAACGTATGACAATCTGTGATTGGTAATTGAAGACTAGTACATTGAAAAACATAAAAGACCGAAAGGATGTCTGGTACAATCAAATTTTATTCAGGCGCAATCACCGGTACGGACTGACGGAAATGCATTTCCGTAGCCCGCCCGCGCCCCGCGACCCCCGCCGCCCACGATGCCGCCGCCGCTGTTTGCATACACCTAGTTCGTTAACGCGACGCGCCCGCACAGAGGAGGCGTCCGTTCCGGTAATAGCTCTGACTGAATCTCAAATTCGTGTACGCAGCGTAAGTTGGAAAATCCTCGCGGACGTTCAGACGGGCGCCGGGGGGGGGGGCGCGGGGGCGCGTGTTTGAGTTGAGGATACGGGACGCGTCAAGGCAAACATTTTACACGGCTTCCGAAATCGATTTTCGTGTTGTATCTAGTTAATGGTTCCGGTTGTTTGTCTTAGGTGTGCGAGTGTGAGAAAAAGAAATTATGAACAGTAATAGAAGGAGACAGAAAGAGAGAGAGTAACAGAGTGTATCGATACGAGAGTTAAGAGCTTAAATAAATGTCAATACTTTTACAACGATCCTGCTCCAAACGCGAGCTCGAACACCCCCTTTGCAGTTCAATACTCATCGCGATACCGAGTTCGGTGCTGGTTTTGTTTTCGGCTCTGATTTCAGAGCGGTTATTGCTAAGGGAAAAGATGAAATTACATTCTATTTGAATTATCAATATCTTGTGACCTTTTTCGTGAGCAAATAAGATAAATCTCTTTTTGGAGGGACCGTACCTCGAAAGGTATCTTTATCAGGATCACTTAGTTGTCCGTCTGTATGTCTAGTAAAATTATTTTCGGATCTGTGGAGGTATCGAGTTAATATTAATGTCTTATATTTAGAGATGTAATGTCTTAGAACTGTAAAAAAAATAAACTTTTTAGTCAACACAATTTGAAAATGTAATTATTTTTATCACGTATTTCTACAATTGCAAATAAATCAAAAGCTTTGGGGTACTTCTCTTTATCTACAATGATGAAAGGACAAAGGGCAAAATACTATCGAAATGGGGCCTATAATTACGAATACAGGTGGTATTTGTTTTATATGATAGGTTTTATCATACTATCTATGAAATAAAAATCTTTTTGTTTTTATCAACCGGGTACGCGTACAATCCGTAAAAGAAGTACATATAAAGCAAATGACTAATTAACGAAATTGCGATGGGGAGGTTTTTTGGTTTACAAATTAATTTTGTTTGCAAAAATTTGGACTCATGAAAATAAAAACATTTTTTTTAAAGACCCTTACTAAACAGTAAAATATTAGTTATTCTCTTTAGTCTAAGTAAATGTATTTGATAGTTTATGTAGATATAAATACATTTGGATTAAATCTCTTTTCTAAGAGTCCCTGTGGTGCATATAAGTTGATATTCATAGATAATATAATCGATTAAAATATTGAGACATTAATTTTTGTTTGCGATACATGAAAGTTAATAAATCTCACCTAACACAAAGGGTTCTCTTATAATGTATAGAAGCAATGAATAGAGACAATATGATATTAATAACGCGCATATTTACATAGTTTAATCTATGTCCACAATAACAGTATCTTAAAGTAGGGCTGGAGGGTCAAATCCTATGTATTTTGTTAAACCCTTAAATCAAACTACAGACAAAAATGTGTACAGACAATAATACTTTAAAATGGAGTTCTTACCAGTTTGGTCTCGGTCAATTAATACATAGTCGTAACACTGGCGTGCTCTTTTTGCGAGATTGAATAAGTATTTAAAACAAAAATACGTTTGTTTACAAAATGTTAAATTCTGCTAAATCTTCTAATTGTTCTTCTCTATTATATACTTCAATTAAATAAATTCCATCCCGTTTGTGCTCACTATGGTACGTCTTTGCAAGTTTTATATGACATGTTTCCAGATCAAACAGAATCAGCACTTCCTCTATCAAACGTGAAAAGCTCTCTGTCTGACTGTCTTCTAATCTCACAAATGGAATTCTTTGTCTGTTAAAATGCTTTCTTTCTACGTATTAGTGCAAAATGTTTGTCATGTGGACTTTTTGTTGCATTATATTTATTATAGGAAGAACGCGGTCACTGTCTGTGAGTACAAGGCGAAAATTATTTATTAATGCTGCTCAAACTTTAAAATAGGCAAACATGTGTAGTGCGCTATGTTCTAATAATCTTGAAGTAGAAGCTCAGTCACGTTTAAAACGTCCAATGACTACTTCAACTACCCAAAGACACATTGTTATTAGTCTAGACTTCTTGACTTGGGTAGTCGTTACCTGTGTGGCACTTCTGTCTTGAGTGGGAGGTATATGACCTTCGTATTTATATGGTTCAAAAGCCTCAATTGCATCGCGAAATCTTCTGTCTAAGATAAACACGTCCTTCGGGACAAGAAAGACACGCAGTGGGTGTTTTTCATTATTCAAAAATGGTATTTAATATGGCGTACATGAAGTGACGTTGTTTGCAATAATATAGAATTAAACTCGTCTCCATTAAGTCCAACCCAAAAAAGCAAACTTTCATCATCGAGATTGACCATTGTTTCTAAATCATATTGAGTTCTAGATACTACTGCTATTGCGTAACAAGATGTTACACACGTCTGTAAAATGTTCTGCTGTAAAATAATATAAGACTGGAATAGTTCACCAATTCATTTCACATGTTACTTTCTAAATGTTTTTGGCACATTCATGCATGTTGAGGTATTACACAACTGGTGTTCAGCATCTTGCGTTTATAGAAGGCTTGCTGACAAAATCTGATTTTGTCTATCCCATAAATAGAACTTGAACACAATACACATAAACGTTCAACGTTCATTTTCATAAGTAGGATACAAGTCCGAAAAGGTAGCCGAGGTCCGAATGCCGGAGATTATCACCAGAGTCTAAAATCAGGCAAGGATCAAAAATTAAATCAAACACAAATAATGGAAGCGAATCACAGGCAGTAAGAATACCGACTGTCAAAGACAACAAAAAGGGTTACGTAAGTCCGTGCGCGAGCGCTTGTCCAAGTTTCAGTTTGCACTTTCTTTCTCGCACTTTTGCAGCATTCGGTATTATATCGGAGAATAATGTTTCGCGTACTACTACTTCACTGTTCATTCCTTACAATCCTTTTATGTAAGATAGATAGAGACTGTTTTCTCTTCTTACCGACTTTTTTTCAGTATGTAATAATTATATTTTGACATACATAACGACCTACCATTTTTTATTGTATATTAATGTCTTATAAAGATTACACGTAATAACATTGCTTTATAAACTTTTCATTAATGAAATAAGTGAAGATATAGTGTAAGAAGTTTACATTTGTATCGAAAAATATTTTTTAGAAAAACGTCTATTGTATAAATATCCGGTCGACTTAATTTTTTTTATTATTTTTTTCGTTATGTACCTCTACCAAAAAAATAATCGCTTGTGTATTGGTGATGAGGCCCAAATTGACGTAATCTCCTTTGGCAAGAAGATAAAAAATAGAATTTTTAATTAATGATTATATCATTAATTGTATTTATGGGAAAAGATTTTTGAACTTAATGTTATGAAAATGTAAGATTTTGAAAAAATATTTTCTAAAAATTTTTTGAAAATAAAATTACAGCTAAAGTTTTAAAATTCCCACACCAAATTTTGATAGTATCGTTGTCAAAAACAGGCAAAAATCATTATGATTTTTGATAAATGAAACATCTATAGATATAATTTAAGTTTATACGAAACTTTCAGGGTAAGAGTTCTATTTGCACTTGTCCGATGTTATTATATATTGTATACAGGCAAGTGTGCAAAATTGTACGCAAGAAGATTCAAGCGCTAGGCTGTAAAAAATTAATAAGTATATAATCAAGCAGTCACTTTTTGTAGTATGCGCCTGTTATGTCTTTTAAGCTCGAAAAGGGAAAATAAAACCTAGTGAGCCAATTACTATATACACACTCTGTGGCTTATTCCAAACGTTCTATTTATGTCTTCTCACATTCGATATTAGCTTTTGTTCGCGACTTGATCTGCGTTCAATTCGAATAAATTAGCTTGTCCCCTATTCTTCCTTTTTTTAAAAAACTTTTTTCATCTTTTTATAAAAGTTTATTTTGCAATGTTTTCAATTTTTGGTTTAGCATATGCTTATCATTTCAAAGTGTTTTAATTCGTGAATCCAAGAAGTGCCCATACAATGTTCGACCTCCCGTTTTATCCCCTTTTAGATTATACAATCAATAATTTCAATAGCCTATAATCTGGTCGGAGGCGTTCTTAACCCTTTAGCGCAGTCCGATTTCGGATCCATTCGGCCGCTTTCACGTCATTCGCGTACAAATAAACAGAAACGTACCAAAATTTCAAAAACTATTGAAGTGTGATCTGTTATAGGCTCTGAGGGTTCTTAATTAATTTTTTTGTATATTTCTTCAATGTACTGTAATGTAATATATTTCGACCTTCCACAGCTTTATTATATGTACAGATTTAACCACAGCTTTATTATATGTACAGATTTAATCTTAAATCTGAGGGTTCTTAATTAATTTTTTTATATATTTCAATGTACTGTAATGTAATGTATTTCGACCCTCCACAGCTTTATTATATGTACAGATTTAATCTTAAATTTCATGATTCTGAAGGTAAAAGAACCTATCCGCTTTCAATATTTCCGTCTCGATAATCTTACAGACCACAGGCAATCTCATTCGTGGTTTTACGTCTATCGATCGAAGAACGGATAGCTTACTGCGAGCGGATATTTGTATGCAAATGACAGTTCACGCGTCCCAGCATTAAAGAGATGTCTGTCTGTGCCAGTGAGCCCGGCTAACCCGGCTAGCCTAAAATTTAAATCTAGGTTTTCCAGTGACAGGAGAAGATTAGCGGTGTCGTTAATTAAATTGTGAATTACATAATATTCAGTTTTGTATTAAAAAGAGTATTTTAAATATATTTATTTGTTGATATATAATACTTTGAGTAATAGGTATATTTTTCGTAATATACAATTTATTTTTTTATAGACATATTTTTATATAATTTAAGAGGATAACGTTATGAATTATTTTATTTCAATTCCTTTTAGTTATGGGTTAACTAAACTTTATAATTCACTTAAGAAGAGGTCTTTGAAACAGTTTGTTCGGAACGCAGCACTATTTATAGAAAACAAATTGTGAATGAAGTAAGGAATAGGGAAAGAAGTTTAATTAACGTGTAAAAGGAGAGTTATTAGTGTTCAAACACTTATAATATATAATAATACGCATATGCTTACAGACTCAGTTTTATTTACGAGCATTTATCAAATGAAGCAGAAAAATAAAGTCTTCCTTCAATTTTAGTGGATAAAGCTGTTTTACACTGCTTGTATTACAAGCACGCTAACGTTTTACAACTACATGCGATTGTAGAACTTATGTGGATAAATAAAAATACAAAGACGTATAAAAAATACAATACACAAATACAATACAAATGAGTTGCGAATCTAGTTCTTTTTTGAAGTCGGTCAAGAAAGTAGACGACCGCCGAATGTAGCTCGTGTTGTTTTTTAATTTTTTATCGGCAAACAGATTAGGGTACTCTCTAACACTTGAAACATGAAATTAGTCGTTTGTTAAGTTCGTCGAATGTTAAGTCTTTCTCAAAATACCGATTCTGTTAAATACCATTGATACCTTTTCTATTTAACTTAAACTTTTCAAATTAACTATTAAAATTTAAAAAAAAGCAGAGGCAGTGCGACGGGCAGTCATTTGATTTTTTTTTCTGCAGGTAGCGAGTTCGAATACGACCGCTTCACCTTAAAGATTTTCAAAATTTAATCACGTTCATATAAACAACAGCTTGACTCGTTAATGGTAAAGAAAAAAACATCGTGAGAAAAGCGATATTTTACGAGTAAACGAAAACTATAGCTATACCGTGTTAAACTTGTACGCGGCGATAATAGTTTGCTATGTGGTATCTTGGGTTCGAATTACTTACTGCAAAACGTTCATGTGCACTTAGTGCACTGTCATTGACTACCCCATATTGTAAATAATACTGTGAGGATGTGTAAATTAAAAAAAAAATTAAATTAAAAATAAGTATGAGAAAAGATTAAAATAGTTATTAAGAAATAAAGTTAAAAAAACTCAGTGACATTAGTTATTTTTGTAGAATGGTCTTTGAAAAGATTGTGTCCGGTAACGAACAATGAAGTTAGCAAGCTTACGTTTGTCACTATTTGTTTATCAAAAAGTTTATTTTGGGGTATAATCTTTTTAACGTTTATTTAAAATAGTCTTATTTATTTTATAGTTTATACTGGAACGTTTACTATGGAGCGTACAGTATTATGGATGTTTATAATAAATAATAGTCTAAAATGTACATTAAATGTGAAAGTATAAGCATACTAGAATCATGGTATCAACGTAGGGCATTAATTTACCGGTATTGACCGTTGTGCTAAGCGGCAGGTACTTTTAATCACTAAACTAGTTTGATGCGCAGGCGTCGAATTATGTGGAGACGCAAAATAATTATATGCTAGTTATTGAAATAATATACCGTTTCTCAAAAATTGTATTTCGCTTTTGAAGCACATTTTAAATATATAGTACACAGTAATATTGCTGATAAAAACAATTCATGGGATTGTTGGCAGATTAAATACAGTACCTGGGCGGCCACCCTGCCCTGCTTGAGGCGCGGCAGGTCCGTGTGGCTCCACGGGCTCGTCGCCCACGGCGGCATCGTCCGCAGGTCCTCGTCGAACCTGACACCGACAAGAAAGGGCTGAAGTCAGATGTCTACTGCAGTGGTAAACGCTTTTTAGAACTCCGGTAAGTACTGTAAATTCAAATTTGATAGAAAAATATTTAATAATAAATAAATTAAATTTTGACCGTAAGCACGCCCGCGTGGATACATTTGTATAATAATAATAGGTATAGTAATAATTTATTACATTCTTATGTGTTAGTACAAACGGGCATAAAAAGACGTTTGTTTTTCAATAGATTACCTATCTTCCGAGGATCAATCAACTTGAGTGATAGTAGCTCACTTAGTTCTATATTTATTGTTCAACGTTCAGTTCTGCAAAATTATACGTACACCCAGGGCCATCCAAATAAACGAAAAAGGTTTCATTTGTAAGAATCAATGTGGACTTTCATGCCATGGTTTAATAAATAGTTAAACTATTGTGTTTTGGCGTTGGACAAGCAATTCAATCAGTTCATCCAATCTTTTTGTTAGCTTGTGAATTTCGTCAGCATAAAAACAGCGTAAACGCTACACACTTGGAATCCGAGTACTGAAGTACGAAATAAAATGCAGGCCGGGCTCATTTTTGAAGGAGACACGCCACTCCCTCTCAGAGGAAATTAATGTAATTACTATGTTGCGACATAGTTACTGACGTAATTATGTAAATCAATTTACACGCTACCGGTTAGGATTGTAGAATATCCCACAACAGACGTGTTTATCCGTTGGAGAAGCATTAAGTCGTGTGACATTTCAAAGTATGAACTTGCCTCAAAAAATAATAGCTGTAAAATAAAGACTTTAAACTTCAATAGTTGTCTTTACAAATGAACTGCACGAAAGAGATTTCAAATCCAATAGAAATTATAACCGTTTAAGCAACATTCTTCAGAGATTAAACTCAGTTGCAAGATTCTGGAAGAAAACTAATTAAACCTTAAAAGAAGAGTTTGGAGAAATTTCATACTACGAAAACTTTGAGACTCTATAAAAACCGGACAAGTGCGTGCCGGTCTACGCGCACTGTAGGGTTTCATAGTTGCCCATCACAATATGCGGACTTGAAGGGAGCTTTTTGTTTGATACTATGAGGCTATTAATTGAATTGATGGTTTAACGGTTAATAACGTTTAAGTTGAGGATGTTATGATTTCATTTTTCTATAATTTAATTTGATTCATAAAACTTACGTTTACCACCTATTTTACACTACCAAGAATGTTATCTAAATAATTTTCAACGGAATACGCATGAAATTTTGCATTTTACTCTTCCAAGTACATTCTATGAGTTAGTCGACTATTACTCGTTAGCTTGTAGAGCCCACTTAGCTGTGACAGTTTTCCTTCTTCTTACGTTGTATATTCCACTGTCGTGAATTCTTTTACAAATTGAAATAACTACTTACCTGGCCTGACGGGGGCTCCACACCAATAAAAATTAGGCAGTTAAACCTTAATATTTTGCAAAGAGATCCCTAAATCGAAAAATGGTTTTCACGGCCACCCAATTTTTTTGAATGACCTATCCAACGATATCCCACTCTATGGGATACATGAGGAAAAAACTCATGCCCACTTTAAAGGTAGGAGAGGTACCCTAATTTTTTCTTTCAATATTTCATTTTACCATTGTTTCGACGTGATTAATATTTATAGCCATACCGAATTACAATTTCCTAGTACTAGGAACATCTGAGTTAAACTGAGACAGACGAACAGACGGAAACTATAAGGATTCCTTGTTGACTAGGTAACCCTAAAAACAGGTAAAATTTTAGTAGCATTTTTGATATATATACATATATATATATATATATATATATATATATATATATATATATATATTAATCGCAATATATCCAGATTTACGGGCAAGAACTTGGTTCAACAAAAAGAGCTAAAACGACGGCGTCTTATGTGACACGGAGAAGACCAAACATTATTCGCCATCGAAAAAGTTCGCCCTCCAGCCGCGGAATAGACCGCGAACGGCCAATATCTGAGGGGACTGGGGACCGTGAGGGTTAACTTTATTTTACGTTTTATTTATCCTCCTTGGGTTTCCTCCCTAAATTCCTAACGTATCTATCAGAGATTCCATGAAAAAGGTTCTCGATAGCGATCGCTGTCTCAAACGATAGCGCGGCTGAATTTACTACAGGGGAGACGTAAAACTCAAGGAAAGACATGTCCACGTAGTTGTAAAGTATGACTATGCACATATTTCTAGCAACAAAGAATGGAGAGACAGTACTCGTTCTTGTAAGGTTATTTTGAAATTGTTGTTGTATATGTTTTTAAATTGATATTGCGGCGTCAATGTGTATGCGTTTTGTTTTGTCTTGAGGTTTGATCATTGAAAAGAAAATTTTTGCAAATTCTCATAATGCTTTGTTACGTGAGCGCGTCGATTACGCGTTGATTCGAAGCATTTTATTTGTAAGCTCACTTCTCCTTAATAGAAAACTATGAATATGCCACACAACCAAATAGATCACAATAGGTGATTTTAAAATTCTCTATGTTAATATATATTCCTGTAATCACATATCATTATGAACATGTTTCTTTGTTTTATGGCAAGGGGCTATTTTATTATTTGTTTTTATTCGTGTAATTAACAGTAAAATTTTAAATGCGCGATTGATATATTTTTTTATATTATCTGTACGTTGAAATAAAATAAAAAAATTCTTGGAATAGAATCCCGTTTCTGTAACAAAAATAGATATTTGAGTTAGAGACGACGTCGACTTTTCCGTTTATCGATTTGCCAGTACGAAGTCACTTAATTAAGAAACTACTGATGATTTAACCCGAAAAGCAATTTGGATATACACATATGGAAATTTCTTCTTCTAAATATTTGGAAAAAAGTCCGTATAAAGAAAAGAACTATATTTGATTTTGAATTTAAAAAAATCAAAAGCTCTGATTCATCGGCGGCTGTTATCTCTCTCTTAGCGCCTACAAATATTTGCTTAATTTACGAACATGCTCAGTTAAACATTGCTAACTGGTACTGTAAAACTTTTTTTAAGTTTCACCTTATAACGTCAGCTAAATATACATCTTATTGTAAATGTAATAAATCGTTTAAAATGTCCTAATCAACATAAAAACCTATAAAACAGGAATAGTGAGATTATAGATTTATTTAGAAAAAAAAAATAGAATGTTAAAGGTCTAAATGTGGTAGACGTATGCTGTGGCCAACTCGGCTGCAGCACGGAAATGGGTCGGTTCGATCGGTGAGATATCATTTCTCACAGAATACAGACGTGGAGTAACAGCTTCCGTTCTTGCGTTGCGTCCAATGAGTGAGAGTTTAGTTGGTCCACACCCATTCATTAACTTGTTGCCCCCTCCAGTAGCTGAGTTCTGCCTTCATCAGCACACTCCTCTTCCATCAGATATTCTAATTCAACGCTTTTGCGTTGAATATGATGGATCCTTTGGGTTGCAAGCGTTTATGGGCAACGATGACCGACTATTTAATGGTGGCTTTCATGCTTGTTTGCCTAAAATCCTATACAAAAACGGAAATTTGTACATTTACCGCAAAAATACAGTAGCTGTTATCTAGAAAATTATGATATCATGATAGAAATTACTTATTTCACTTTGGTTAAATCTACAATAATATAATTAAGATTATTTGTTATTACGTTGTTGTTACGAAAATATTTGTAACGTTGTTATGGCTAGGTCGATAGAGCGATTGTGACGAAAAGTGTCAGAGAGAGACAACTCCTAGTTTAGAGAAGGGAGTGCGGTTATTAATATCTAGATGAAACACATAATTACTGAGGAATTGTGATTTTTAGAAATACGGACAATAACAATTTTAATGGCCTTAGAAAAAATATCTGGGGAGAAACGTAAACTAAATGCTATTTGTTTTAGTATCATTAATACAGTTGAGATCGCAATAAAGCCCACAGGGATCGCAACAAGAATCGTAACTTTTATCGGGGTTGGGAACACAATAGGGATTAGAATTGAAAGTACAAATGAGGTGGATGCAAATCAACTCGATTGATTCTAGTTGTGGTTCCAATCCTCGTAGGTTAAGACCAGGACTTGAATCAAATCAGAATAAGCACTACGATCAGGAATGGGATTGTTTTGATTTAGTTTTCACACGATATTCATGTAAAAGATATATCAAGTTATTATATGATCACGAGGGCGAAGTCATACGTGAGAATATTTTTTTTACTAAATTCGATCACAGCTAAAACAATGAATGCGTCAGATAGATGTGAAACATCAAAACTGTTGTATACTGTATTATTTTATTTAATATGTATATATTTCTATATACAATATTTAGCACTTTATATACTGCATATAGAAAACACTATTTATTGTTCTAAAGAGCTTCATCATAGGAGGAAATGTACGATCAGACGCACACGACGTAGGTTAAAACTAAGCGTGTCTGATGTTTGAGACGCTTATCCCCTATGCTTGCGCACAGCGCTACGTGCGGACGGCGTAGGCTAAAACCAAGCGTCTCCTGAATTTTTATACGTATAGACGCATAGATATTTCACATTAAAATGTAACTGTTAACTGCAATAATGTAGTAATATTGTAACTATTGTTAGTTATTGTAAAATTTTGAAACGAGAAATATATCTATTTCCAGATTAACGCAAACGAGGTTCCTTTTGGTTGGACTGCTAGTCAATTATGAAAAAATAAACATGTCATTTCTCATAGATACTTACTTGAAATCTTTTATCCTGTTATGTAGAAACTTTCGTATGTTCCAGGGCAGGTCGTTGTGTCCGTCGACGAGCGGCGTGTCGTGCAGCAGCCGGTCGGCCAGCCTCAGCCGCTCGTGCAGCGGCGCGCCGGGCGGCGCGCGCAGCGCCAGCGGGCCCGCCACGCACGCCGTGCCCGCCACCAGCACCAGCGCCGCCACGCAGCACCACCGCCGGTGCGCCACTGTCACACCTGGTGTTTTAATGTATCCTTACGATCTTTTAAGTTAAAACTTCTATAGGCAAGTTAGGTGATTTTCGGATAGGTAATGTTTTATGAGTTCGCATCACCGACGAGCTGATGTTGCAGTGTATGTGAATTAAAAATGTGTTAAAACTTTTTGTCGAATTTAATTTGATCGTAACATATGTTTTATTTTGTTAAAAGTAAAAGGTTTAAATTTTGATATTTAAATCTTAAACCTCATGAGCTTTGATTAATGAATGAACCACATAAAATGCATATAATTATTGTTCTAAATTCTGATAGATGTGAATATCAGACTGGGGTTAATAATTTTTTAAATTTACTAAATTATTATATTGTAATTGTTGATGTTACAATTAATCTGACAAGCCTAAAAAAACACTTTTACTTCTTTTTTTAGTTTTTACTTCTGTCCGTACTACCCAATGAGTTTTTTAATTTTTTTGATTTCCATATTACAAAAAATAAAATAAATAAAGCAATGGATGAAATAGCTTTTTTAAACTTAGTGTAATATACATTTTTTAAGATTCAGAGTTAGTTTTATATAATTGGGACAATCGTCATAATTAGTTATAGCGCAACAATACATTCAGGTGTAAACTTTTTGTGCTGATTCACGCTTACTAATATTATACGAGGGCTGCCATTTGTGTGTCCGGAATATCAAAAAGAAACAAACGTCTATCATTTAATATGGTTTTATTGTTTCTGAAAATATTCTCCATGGTGATCGATGTACTTTTGCATACGCTAAAACCAATTTTTAAACCAATTTTTTCCATTCTGACTGAGGTATTTCCAAAACGTGTATTTTGAACGCATCAGCTGCCCCTTGATGTTGACCACGAAATCTATTCTCACGCTTGGGAATAAATAGAAATCGTTGGGTGATAAATCGGGGTTGTACGACGGATGATCCGTCAATTCGATCCTTTGACCTTCCAAAAACCGAGTTGTTTCGGCCGACTTGTGGTAGCTAGCATTTGTCATGATGAAGAATGACTCTGCGTTGTTGGTTGTTTATTCTTATTTCTTCAAAGACTTCTGACAAACAAATGATCGTGTAACACCCGGAATTAACTGTTCGATTCTCTAGTGGCACTGTAACCACATGTCCATTAACACAAAAAAAACTGGGAACCATTTGCTTCAAAGTGCTTTTGGCACGAATCACTTTCGTTGGGTTCGGCTCATCTTGGAACACCCACACCTTTAACTGTTGTTTAGTTTCGGGGTCATACGCATAGATCTAAGATTTGTCACCTGTGTAGATATTATAAACAATTTTCGACGCATCATAATTCTGTTTTCTATTAATTTTTTGTACCAACATGAGCCTATATTTGATCAATGCTCAAGTTGTGTGGAATTCAATATGAAAAAATTTTTTTTAGAGCAAAATTTTCGTACATTATCTTATATATGCTCGTCATACTTATGCCCAGAGACGCCTTTATCTCATGACATGTAACATGACGTGACTTTGCGTTATCAATTCCTGCACATCATTGATATTTTATGGTACAACAACCGATTTAGGGCGACCTTCTTTAAATTCGTCCATGAGCATAAACCGCCCACGATCGAACTCACTAAACCAGCGATACACAGTGGCTTTTGATGGTGCTTCATCTGAAAAAGTCCAAGTGAGTTGATCGATGCACTGTTTATGTGTTTGCCCACGTTGAAAATTATCACATGAAAATTTTCACGAGTTAAATCCATGGTGATAAAAACACGCAATTTTCAAAATGACGTTACAATGATAAAACAATTGACAGTCACATGAAACCAACTGCATTTTCTACAGTCAATGAGTTCCATTTTTAAATGTTGTAATTGCTTTTTAAATATTATTCTGTATATAGCCAGTTCTGGATACATAAATAGCAGCCTTTTTAAATGCGAAAGTAATTCCGTTTACTTTGATTGGTCGTTGATGAAATTTGGATTGACAGCTTGAAATCTCAACATGACGATGATTTCTTATGTGTGTTTGTAGTTAGTTCAGCAATGAATACATCAATTAAATGACAGTCTTTTGATAATTTAACAATGGCTTTATCGAGTTTGATAAATTTTGGTACCGAAAATGCACATATAGGCATAGAGTCCATGTTCGACTAAAATATCAGCTATAATATGTATTTTGCATGTCATATATAGGTTGCAGAAAAAAAATTAAAACATATCGTTATCTTCTTTTATTTTATGACTATCAGCTATGATATGTATTTTACATGTCATATATAGGTTGCAGAAAAAAAATTAAAACATATCGTTATCTTCTTTTATTTTATGACTATCAGCTATGATATGTATTTTACATGTCATATATAGGTTGCAGAAAAAAAATTAAAACATATCGTTATCTTCTTTTATTTTATGACTATCAGCTATGATATGTATTTTACATATCATATATAGGTTGCAGAAAAAAAATTAAAACATATCGTTATCTTCTTTTATTTTATGACCATGTTTATTTACTAACATTGCTCAAAGGAGAAAAGTAGAGAATTGAGAAGAAAAGGCATTCCTTTTCCTATTCTCTCTTCGTTCTTCCTCTGATAAGGTATGAAGGAATGGAGACTAAGACGTAGAGGAGAGCGCGATATGGAGAGATAGAGAGAAAGAAACGATAGAAATGGAGAGAGAAAGAGAGAGGCTTAGCATAGAAATTTTAATAAATATTAAAACCTATATAAAAATTCTCTACGCACGCAGTAGGTGTCGCGGTTACAAGTTTACTCTTTGCAATTGTTCATGATGGGCGGTACCGAGCTGCAGTGATTCCTCTTTTCCAAATATAGATATGCATCTAATTTTATTTATAGCGTTTTATACGACGAATTTCCTGCTAGTCCATAATAGCTTAAAACAGAGTAAGAGACATGATCTCGTTACGCACATCCAACTCCTACGCCTGTTTGTATCCTGAAGGGCAGCAGAGTGTATACAATGAAAAACATAAAGTGATTCTGCGAACCCGCGTCAGCAGGCATCACGTGACAAAGGCGACGACTTTACGGTATTATTTTCACGATACATTTAATTACTATCTCAAAGTAAGGTTTTATAAGGATTGGTGAAGTTCCATTATCGAGGATAATAGCAATTTACAAAATAATATTATTTATTTCATTTATATAAAAATATTTCGTGGTTAGAATTATTGTATACATCATAGTTTGTTTTTTAATTTGATTTTGGTATACAATACGTGTTATTTATTGGTAAAGATAGCGGATCTTCGCTGCTCATTATATTTCTTTCATTAAATTATATTTGAAGAAATGCGATCGTATTTCATATTAAATAATAATTTATTAGACACAAATCAATTTCACATAGAAAAGGATGATCTATGCCAGATGTTGGTATATCATTTGTCAAACATAGTAATACCTAATGCTAAATTTAAAAATTACTAGAAAATCTTCTGTGACTTGTCGAAAATTTTAATTATGCCGATCACCAGATATTAGTGTATAAAATGGAATATTATGGAATACATTTTAATGCAATAATTTAATACGATAAAGTGATTCACATTTAACAAACGGGATGGGAATAGTAGATATAAATGATAGTAAACCAAATGGATTTCTATAAAATCTGTATAAAACTAAGAGTTCTACTTATTTTTTGTATGTAAATGTTAGTAACTTACCACTTAAGAAGTTTAGATGATATCGTATTATCTGAAGATGGCCTAGCTCTTGTATTTAAGGGTAACAGGTAAAAAACGGAACCCTTTTAATTTAATCATACCTAACATCCAAACTTTTGTATTGGCTCGATGCAAAGAATTTTTTAGAAGGCAAAATGTGCAAAACTTACTTTTCCTAAGGTTCGAAAAGTTGATGCCAGTGCGAGGCTTCAGGATATAGTGATCTATATTGTAACAACTGAGTTATAGAGGTGGCATGTGAGGCATCCGGCCTCACACGTATATAAGGTTTTCAATTACGATATCATTCGAACGCGTTGTTTGGTTTTGATCAGCTTTTATCATTTTATGTCGTTTTCTAAACTGAGAAAGATGACTTAGTATAAAGTATCAGTCCATCAAAAAATTTACAAGTTATCTAGAAAAAACCATTATTTTATTGAATTTTTTGTCGATTTTAATACAGTTTAGAACGATCGATGGTTTTTTAAGGAAGAGACTTGATGGATTTTGGACATATCGGTAGAGAAGTTTAAAAAAAATAATGAAAATCCCTTTTTTTACGGTTTCATAGCCAAAATGGTAATAACGGAACCCTTATAGTTTCATCATGTCCGTTCGTCCGTCTGTCAGTCCGTATGTCACACGTATTTTACTCAAAAACTACGAGATATATATTGATGAAACTTATAGATAGGTGTCTTGTCTAAGCTGATACTTAGTTTGGTAGTTAAATAATGAAATAAATACTTTTGGGTGGGCACTCCATATATGTAAAAGGAGTAGAAAAAAATTTTTTTTTTGAGTAAACATCAACGTGTGGTGCATATTGTGACAGTTCTTTTCAAAATATTTTAAAGTTCCTAGGGAATGTTTTTGATTAATTTAATATTTTTGGAAATAATCGCTCCGAAATTAGCATAAATTGCGCCGTCCTTCTATTTTTTTTACTGTATGTCCAAAAAATATGAAAAATTTAGAAAGGAATGTTAATAAATACATTGCAAGAACATTTTTTTCAACATTAACGGATATACAGTTTTTGAGTTCTTGGCGAAAAACTGCTCTTCTCAACAAAAGTACGTAAGTGCCATGAAGATACGTTCTTTTGTTGGTGCCTTTTTTTACATCGTGTTTTTACATTTTGAAACTGTAGTAAGTGTTATGATTGTGTTTTAACACATTAAACAATTAATACATAATTATGTATTTGGGAGAATATATTAAAATGGTAATACATTACAGTAAATATATTTAATAAAACATAATATAAACTTTGTATAAAAGATTGTCATATAATTATCACGAAAACCTGTTATTTACCCCTTCAGCTATAAAGAAGAATATTAGTATACACCCAACTGTCCAAAACGTGACAACACAAAACTAATACAAAATTTCATCTGTAGTGCATTTCTTTGTAGTGAGCCCTACGGAAGCATACAATGAGCATGGTCCGACATGCTCTCGGTCGGTTTCGATAAAGTGTAGGTCCCGACACGAGGTACGAACTACTGTGTGGAAATGGCTTAGTTCGCTCGTTGTCATCGTATCCCACGAGTACCACATAAATCAATTCTTTTTATGACTCTAATTTTTTTTTAAGAAGCAAAAGGCCCGAAACGACACGTTCACGTAAAAGATGAATAACCCTGTATTTCTTTCGGACCCGGTGTAAGTCCGAATTAACACGTAAATAAATCTTCACCTAGGAAAGGAAATTATGCGTGCGAATAGGAGAGATTCGTTGATTCTATTAGATCGATACGATTCGGTTGCGAGAAACGGGATGCTTTGATACAGGATACGAGGGTATAACTTACGACGGATACGGCCTTTTCCTGGGCCGAATGTGTTCGCCGCCGCTCGCTTTATGTTACCGCTCCTAATGTAGTAGCGTAATAACAATTTACATTCATGTATTTAAATTATCATCTATGGTGCAGAAGCGAAAATGTTGCCATGAACGACTTACTCCGTATACCACGTTTTATAGCGAACAAAACAAATTAATATGACATAAACATTTATTGGAACGTCGGAACTTGAGCAGTGCATACATAAACCGAAATTTAAGTGATTTTCTTATATTTAAATTTAAAAATATTCAATATTCCATGCATGGACAGAAGTTTTAATCCTAATATATACAAATATAGGAAGTCGACACTATGTGGTTGTGTGTGTTATTTTGAAAGAATAAATCCGAAGTGGTTGTTTTATTTTGTTTTGTTTTTTAGTGATATAATTTTAATTTTATAATAAAAATTTTTGGCCCCCATTACTCCCATTACGGCGTGTTTGTTTCTTTGCTCTATCAAACTTTAAGGATAAAATATTCATATCTTTTTTATTACTAATACGAAATCGTAAAATTTCGACGGTGCTGAACGCTAATATTTTTGCTAAGTGATAGGAATCAAAATAAGGATTTTACTTAATACAAACGAATAAAAAACTTATAAACTTCAAAATTTATTTTACTCATTTGTTTACTAAATACGCTTTAGATTATTATAACGCCTAATACAAATTTTTTACCATGGCATTAATTAGAAAGCAAATAGAAAACAACTATTTTTTAAAAACCACAATTCCTACAAAATTGTATGTACAAAAATTCCTACAAAAATCTAATTCCATGCTTTGATCTATTGTAATTTTTTTAATCATTTCTTCATAGAAGTTGACTGCTAATTCAACATTATTTTTTATTATTATTAAGCGTTCGTTAATTATTACAAATGATTTTTTGCACTTTCATTTCTCTTTACTATTAATTGTTGTAGAATTGACTTACTCCGCCATTATCGGTTCCGATTGTGATACCGTGGCTAATCTCATCAATTAATTTTTAGTGCAAAATTGATTATTAGCTAGGCTATATAATTAAATAGATCAAGTTATATTTAGAAGTAGTTTTCATAAGATAAAAGCAATCGCTGAAAAAAAAACCTTTGTTAAGATTTGATACGGGATGGTATGAGGAAAGGAAAATTTACATACGCTGTTCTTCATCATGTGAGACTAAAGCCTACGTGGTTGCTCTAGTGTACATAATAGAGGATTTGTTTGAGCTTATCAATATTTAAAACGTATATTTGTGTTTGATAATTACGTGATAAAACACATTTACTTTCATAAAAACAGTCAAATGAAATTGACAATAAATATACGACAAATATACAAAACAAACGCTTTTAATTGTCCGTGGTTAAAGGTCAATGCTTCTTTCATTGATGTGATATATGAAAATATCTAAAAGTTTCTATTATGATATATGTCGATGTGTGTTTGAGCTCCTCGAGTTCAAAAATATAAGCTTTCTGTAAGTTTTCTAGCTTTTCAAGTTAATAAAAATGGTTTTGATACGTTTTGATCTCTACAAATTTAAAAATGTCGATTTATTTAAAAAAGGCATAGCTTTAATTTTTCAACTACGATATCTTTCGATAAGGTATTTCAATTTTGATTCACTTTGTGGCGTCCAACGCAGTTTTTCAGAAAGCCTATTAAATTTTAAAAGTCGGTAAAGTAGTTTAAAAAATATTTAAAAAAAAACTTGATAAATTATCTCCAAGATATCGCTTGGAGAAATGAACCGATTTTAATGCAGTTTACGTTGTTCAGTGTTGTTATTTAAGACGAAGAACTGTTTAGATTTAGAATTATATCGACGGGGCAGTTGAAAAGTTATTAGACATAAATATTTTTTGTAAAGTTTTTTCCAAAGAAATCGGTCGATTGAATCAACATCAAATGTTTATGCAGCTTGCAGTAATCGATACAACTGCTAGGGAAAAAGACTCGATTAGATTTTGGTGTTGATGGGGAGAGCAAACTTTATTTTTGAGTTTCCTCAAAATAAACCGGGTAGAATTAGTTCAACGTTTGAGAAAGTAACATATATACACACACACACACACACACACACACACACACACACACACACACACACACACACACACACACACAGAGAGAGAGAGAGAGAGAGAGAGAGAGAGAGAGAGAGAGAGAGATAGAGAAGAAGAGAGACAAAAATCTCTCGGTTGAAATAGATTCATAGGACCTTGTTACTTTTCAATTTTATGAAAACGTTTAATTTTCATAGAGGAAAGTTAAAAAGTGATAGCAAATCAAAGCTTTCATTTTAGAATATATAGTTTCTTTCGTACAGAAGTTTCATCGGTTAGCATAGCATAGTACCCGAGAAACATCTTTACTGGGTTGAATTTAGCCACGAATAGCGTCGCAGTAACAGTTAGTAGATTTCAGCGGTACGTTACCGGGATAAGGGCTCCGTTTTTGGTCAACTGTACCTGCGCGAACTAGCGCTCGCTTAAACTTCAACTAAATCAAGATATTTCACACGTACTGTAAATGAGGAAATGTATAAATACTGCTTGTATACATCTGTCGGTAGTCATGCTATTAGAAAAGTTGTTCACTCCGTCTATCCGACTATCACAGCGAACATTTTTAAAAGGACCAGTTTGGTATCCACGTAGGAACAACGAGTCATCAATTCAATTTCGACCAAAAATATTGAAGTCTGAAAATTAGTTTCACATTTCTATCATCCTCCTACTTGAGGATTTTTTTCTGTTGCGGATATGAAATAGGTACACCACGTAACGGTCCGGTGAATTTATACGACACTTATAACTAGTACGTTGATTTTTACTTGTTTCATAATATTTTCAACACTACATGGGCACCCCGGTCTGATACCGGAACTAGTGGAGAGGTAGACATATTAGATCGGGGATAAAGTGTTTTTCGTATTAAATAAGTAAAAAGTTGTTGTAAAATATTTTTGGTCTAGTTTTGATACCATTAAATAGATGACATTTAAAAAAAAAAAAAAAAAAATGATGTCCCGCCATTTTTCTATTGTATAAGTGTCTGAAATTAACGTATTTTAAAGTTTAATCACATAAAAGAGAAAAATGCGACACAGACAGCGAAAAATTTGTAACGTTTATTGAACGATAAGGTTAACTTGAAATAAGTTGATGCTATTGTGTATGGTGGGATTGGAAGGGCATTATTCATTATGAGCTTTTACCGTGGCGTAAAACCATCAATTTGAATCTCTACTGCCAACAATTGTTGAGATTCAAGCAAGAAGTAGAAGAGAAAGAAAGAGAAAAACAGCCGGAATTGAGCAACAGGAAGGGTGTGGTTTTTCACGATGATAAGCAAAATCATACATACCTTTAGCCACTCAGCAAATATTCAGAGTTTGGTTAAGAAGTGTTAAAGAATTCACCATATATTAGCCTTGCTCCCTCAGATTATCATTTGTTTCGGTCTCTTTAAAATTTCTTAGGTGAACATCACGTGAGGACTGTCAAAACTATTTGTCGCAGTTTTTTGATCAAAAGTCCCAAACTTTCTACAGCAATGGGATATGTATATATCTTTCATGAGATCTCCGAAAGTATTAATCTCATTGATTTGAAATTTATCATAGTTATACTTTTCGGGACTTAGACGCTCACTAAGAACGGATTTTACACAAATCTTTTCCAAAAAAATTATTGTTTTATATTTCAAAAAATAATTGCCTTAAATCATACAAATGATTTCGTGTCGAATATTTATATATAGTAAGCACATATATTTATGTATACTTACTATATATTTTAAGAACTGCGTGAATCGCGAGATTTGTGTCTACAAACGGTTAAACATAAATCCAATTATTGTTGTTGTTCAAATAATAAATAATACGTTATAAATGATGGCGGCGCTGCGAAATGTTCGCGAGATTCTATAATTCAAAACGAAACCGCGCGACGTCTCCTTAATTAATCAAATCAGACAAATAACAGACTCCGCGCCTAAGGACCGGCGGCGCGCGCGCCGCGCTGGCGTCTGAATTTATTATTCCGCACTAATATAAGTACAGCTCCCGCCCTCTAGTTTCTAAAATAATTTTAAACTTTAGAAATTGTCGTTTGTCGCATAACTAATTTAATTATGGTGATACTCTTTACTGAGCTGAAGAGTTCTTACGTTCTGAATAAAATGTTTTGATGTAAGACATTGTATTAAGAAGTAAAATGACACTCGTCATATGTAAGCTTTGTAAAAATGTGTATTCTATTATTTCCATAGCGTATTTAAAATAAGGCTGACCTAGTAGGTTTTCAGACGTTCCCTGATTGCTTAGAAGATGTATCTCTACAAGGTAGATGTCAGGTTCATAATTTAATACAAAAATGGAAAGTCGTGTCAGTGTTTTGTTGGAAATCGACCCTCCTATGAGTGTTAGGAAAAATCGGGATTTAAATATTGATACAAACATTGTTTTGTATTAAGAGCTTTTTAAGCATAACGAATATATAAGAGATCGGTGGGCTAGGCCGCAAAAGCCTCATAATGCAATTGGCGGTTTTGGACACATTTCCGCTTCACATTTTGAACTTGGATAGTAAGCGGCGTTCAACGACAGATACGATGATACTTGAAACGAACGGATGAGGCAAAGAGAAAGAGTGAGAAAGGAGCCATCTAAAAACAGATGTGCTACGTTAATGATGTGATGGCAGAATCGTCATTGTTGTAGGCATAATAGAATCATAACACCACTACATGACAGCTGTATATTGCATACGACACTTTAGACAATGGAGGCTACTTGTAAGCTGATCGAATCACAAGTTCGGATTGAGTCAAATTCGGGTTCGAGTTAAATTTTCGCAAAAATTGACCCGACGTTTTCTGACGACTCCGCACTTTGATTTTGGTTTTCGGTAGAATTCGATTTCTATTTAAATTTTTTGGGTATCCGGCTTAAAAATTGTCGGCTTTCAAGCGCGTGCACGATGACCCGGCCGCATCAAAACTGTGCAAGAAGCGTCGGGATCGTCCGGATTTTTTGGAAACCACAAAAGTAAAAGAAATGGTTAATTAGGTATTTTTGTGTGGTTAATGCTAACGTAATTGTTAGCTTTGAAAGTGGTTGCGAATTTGATTAAATAACTCTGCGCGAACGCGCGATGACGCAAAACGAGTATATTTCCTTGGTTGTGATAATTGTAGCAAAATTTGTAGTAAAAATTTCGTCTATCTGAGATCTGGTTATTGTTCTAATTTAAGATGCTATCTTACTCCGACTACTGCTACATAATTACTTCATTCATTATATGTAATGTTGATGGTATAGTAGTATATCGTGGATGGTATAGTGGTAGAGTATTCAAAACACCATCTAGTAATAGTGATTATCTTGCTTATAACTACGGTACGGGAAAACATCTACTCGTTTACTACCTATTTTCGATACGCGAAAACGGTGATAATGCGTGGTGAAAATGATCGTTAGCGTTGTAAATAAAGTCGGCGAATGTTGTAATGATTAGGAGCTTTTATTCCCAGAAGACATGTGTCAATTGGAATCTGTGTTGTTATCGTATCGCCATCAACGTTTTGCTTTCAAAGTTCTCATATGTAAGAAAAGCGAAAGTTTTTTAGGGTTTTGTACAGTTGTAGTGTATAGACTCTACTTCCATGTTTCATTTGGTTGCAGGTCGAAGCGATTATTTCTCAATTATGGCGCATCAAGTTCAATTTATCGCCTAACGTCAAAGATCTATTGCATAATAATACAATATTGACATTTTCCAATTTCAAAATTCAACTTTGATAAAAGTTGAGGCATATAACTCTATCATGCATCTGGATATTATAACATGAGAAATTTCATATTGTTTTAATAGATCTTTAAACGTTTGCGTTCAAATATATCAGTATTCATTGCGCTCAAATTACGTTAAGGCGAGTATAACGGCTTTTCGCGGGAATTTATGGGCGAATTTTCGGGGACGAAACTTTAAATTTCGTTAGTCATCTGTGTAGGTAACCGGGAAGTGTCAGGGGCGAGCGAACCTCGCCGCCCGCGCCGGCCGTCGACGGCGAGTTCCGCCCGCGTCCCCCGCCGGCGCCCACCCCGCCATATTTTGCCACAAAGCCTTCTTTTTGTGGAAGCACGCCGCTTTCATTCCACCGGCTTAATAAATTCGAGCGTAAGTGGGGGACGCGCGTCTCGTGATATGTCACACCCATTAAGATTCCGGCCCCGGGCATGGGCCTTTCGGATATATTATTAATATGGATTTTTTAAGGGAAGAATTAAAACTTCCATATTTTAATACCGCACCCGTGAAACTTCCTCGCGGGCGGCGCGCGGCGGGCGGCGGCCGTAAAGTGTGCGCGCGATAAAAGCTAAGTGGATACGTATGGGCGTGTAAAGAGCTGAATTGATAACGATTTCTGCAGTGGTAATGTCGCCGTAAACGCGGACCGACGCGCGGCGGCGGGCCGGCCCGCGTTTGCGCGATGTTTATAATGCAACCTCGGCCTACACTACATTTTATGATATTGCTATCTGAAAATAGGCAAATAAATCTTGAAATGCGTTAAAATTTTCACTTATACAAAATATTGCATTCAGTTGCAAAATATCAGTTTGATTTAATTGACAGGAGAATTATCTTTTTGAAACGCATTTTTATTCACAAAAAAAAAAAAAAATACAAAAAAATGTATGGTCTTGGATTAATTAAACATATCGTAAACATTCGCGAGATATCAACATATACCTTATTGAAAGGTAAGATAATATCTTGCTGGAAGATAAATCACGATTACGACCCGTGTGATTCAAGATGGCGGACATCATTGCCCGAGTGGAGCAACTTTGAAGGTAAGCGTCAGGCTAACGACACAGAACAAAAGTTACCAGCAATTAATTATCGAGAAACTTTCGTACGTGGGGCCGTTAAATAAGACTTTAACAGTTATACGTAAATTGAGTCTTAATTAAAATTTGTCCTCGCTCTCTTTGAAATCCAACCCCGATCTGGTGATATACGGCCCTAATTTTGTATACGGGATTCTAATTACGGTTATTTATCGATAGAGTATGAAATCGAACCATATTATTAGACGAGGCGTTTATAGGTTCATTTCACATTTGTACCTGTGACGTCATATTCGCACCTTACGCATTTTTACATCAGTATCTAGACAATCACACTTTACTCGTCACCTTTCGAGTATGACGTGGGAATATGGTGACTTATCACGGGTAAAGGTGCTTCTATTCATTTGCAACAAAAAATGCTTAGATACGTAATATATTGTATACGCTATATACAAAAAGTAGTTGCTACCGACTCTTACGTTCATAATATGTCACATAATGCCAACTTTCTAATTTATATCTTACAGTGCCATCTATTGTTAAGAATTTTATATTATTTCTATTGGTACCTCGACTTTGTCCTTAATAGCATAGCAACTATGCAGTTACCTCGAAGACACAAATATTTTCTAATCGCGTTTTCCCGAAGAAGACACCTGTATAGACAAACTTGAAAAGCGATATTTTGTAAAAGTACAAATGTTTATGAAATTGTTAAAGCCATTTCTGGGATACTAATGTATTTATAAAATAATAATTTATAAATATATTTTATAAAGTCAAAAAAATCGCTTTGTAAATATCAGTAAAAATTTCTAGGTTAAATTTTCTGTTAGAAAATTGTAATACTTGATAATTCGTCAGCTGTATTTATTTGATCATGTTCAGCATTACCAGCTTTTAGGCCGTTGTTGGACATAGGCTTGTTCCGAAATAGGGGATGTTCCTGTCGTTGATCACCAAAACGGATTCCGTGCACTAATGATATCAAACGTTGGTTTGAAGAGAATAACAAATTTGGCATTGAAAAATTATTACAATTACGAATGTAATCATTGCATTGTTCTCGATTAACAATTTATTGTTTGGTAAAACAATATAAAATACTTCCAACAGACTTATCAGTGCGAACGATGAACTGACATCATTAGACAGATAATTAGAATGGAATAAAAAGAAATTCAAAAGGAATAGCAGACCAAAAATACTTTGTTGTGACAGGTTTTAATCATCCCACTGTGGAGACACAACTTCCTACATTTTTTTTAATTTCAGATTAAGAACCTTGAAGTTCAGCCCTCGGCGCTAACCAAACGCCGGTCGGGGGCTGTTCAAGAGCTCAGACATAGGCCAAAAGCGAACAGAGCGCACGTATACAAAACCGTGTATATAGCTTGTAATATGACCACGGGGTCGACACCATTCAGAAATTGAAGAATTGCAAATTCGGCAACGATTTTTTTTTAAATTATAAATTCGCAGTTAAATTTCACTAAATTGACCGGATCATTCCATCTACAGTTACGTACGGATTACATTATATAACGATCCGATCGTAGGTAGCGGATATTTGTGCCGGCGCAGGCGGGCTGCAGAGTATTAAGGCAAACGGATAATCGGATGAAAGCATCGTTTGAATAACACGACGTATAACGGTACCAGTACAATGCTCACTATAAATACACAGACTTACTTCGGAGAACATGTGTACATATTTCCATTTAGGAAGGAGAAGGGTTACGGAGCGTAATGTTGTGGAACCGCTCGCTAGATGGCGCACATCGAGACTGACTCTTCCGTGCTAGGGATGTGCGGTCGTATTAATAACGAAAATTATAGTAGAAGGGTAGGTAATGATATTGATGGTGCTGATGATGTTAGCATGTTTTATGTAATAAATAAAGGTTTAACTTTTTTATGACACTTATCGAGACGGTAATGGTGATGATGTTCATCAATATGTAGTTATATGAAACGTAAGTCAGAAAATTATTCCTGTTCACTTAAGTCGTTTTCGTACTTCAATGTTTTGATATTTTGGAAATCGACTTTAATTGAGTATTGAAATTGGAAAAAAAGTTAAAATTGAGTTGGTGTATGGTCAATGCGAAACTCATATGTACATATTTAATATTAGAAAAAAAAATGTCTATTACCATACTTAATGCATTTATCTTGCACAGTTCGTAAGCAATACGTTTTCAAAATTTTCCCATTCTTACTTAATAAATAACATTGATTAAAAAATGTATTATTAACAACTACTAAGAATGGAACGAATAACAAAAATGATGCCTTGGCGATGAAATAATTTGACATATTAACAATTAAGTTGCCCGACACAAACCGATATTTTTTAATCAGCTGAATAATGGTTAATCAATTGCATCGAGACATTCGTGACTTAAATGATATTTCCGTTCGGTCGACGAATTCAGATAAAATCATTGAACATCCCTAATGGGCGTTGACTCGAGACAAGACAACAAAGGATGATGTATTCACCGATTTCATGCGGTTCGCAACGTACGCTCGCTGTAGCTCAAGGGCGAACTTGACTTTTAACCTATCCTTCCTCAAAATGTCAAACGTTAACATCAGCAAGCAATCTATTAATAGCGAAATTCCGCCTCATTGGTTTTTGGTATAAAATTATCACCACCTGATAGCGTTGGATTTTTTAGAAGGAAAGAAAGAAATCAAGGAAAACAATTAAAAGACATACAAATGCAATCTCAGGATTCAATTGTATTCAAGAGACAGGAGATGGGTGCATGACTATTTTTAAGTGACCTCTGATATATCAAATTTCGTTTTGAGGTTGAAATATTTAACTGTTTTGTAATATTTTATAAGTAATTGATGTACAGTTACAATAAATTGGATGCCGTTCGATAACAAGGGTCGGGAATAGATATAAAAATTAACGGGCAAAATTTTACAACAGGTAAGCTAATATTATTAATATTTAGAATAGCCTTTTAATATTAACAATTAAATGTTAAATCGTTCTGATGAATGTGACACAGCTTCACTGTTAAAGTACCTGACATATATTGATCGGGCTTTATTACCCTCCTACATTTTTGCCTGGACTCTTTAAGTGATACGATGGAATCTCAGCATTAGGTAGTGCAGGTAAAGACTTTTACTAAAATGTTATGAGCAAAAGCTATAGGAGTAGGACGCTGCACATCTCCTTACCGGCACTTGCAGATCGAAACGATAGTCAACCATTATTGAAGGGGTGAAAAAGAAGGACATAAAATCACCATAGACATGTGCAACTAATTATAACACGAATAACATGTTTCACAAATCATTTTCCTGAACATAATTTCGTATTTTATCCGTTTCTTAGGAAGATCCCATAATAGAAATTAATATTGAAGAGAAGTCGATTCGTTGATTATCGCATCTCCTGGAGAGTAATTCGCTCCATCGCAATGGTTTCTTACATTATTTTCTAATTATGAAAAGAATACCCATAGATCTTCGAATTAAAAAAAAATATTTTTTCACCGTGACACGATTGACCGATGGAAAGTCAATTTAATATAGGATAGAACGACATTGAAAACATTCGAAACAGATGCTTTATATATCTTTGTTTTTAACAACTAACGATCGAATCGAATTATAAATGAAAGCAGTTTTCGTTAATTTCAACCAAAACGAATTACGGGACCATCGAAATGATGTTAAAATATGTGTTCAGGAATTGTCATTAATTTTCCAATTTATGAGGGAATTGTGAATTATTTCGTAAACACCGATATTCGCTTCGAGGTGTTAGATTTCGCTTTCAACTATTTTCCAATTACTAAGTTGAGCGGCCGTTTGAAGCAATGAAGGAATATAATCTTAATAACGTTAATTAGAAAGTCAAATTTATTCGGCCTCCAAATGAAGGGCTGTTAGACTTATCTAATCAATGTTACGCCTATGTGAGTTTGTTTCCAACTGAATCACACTTGTCAATTTAAAGAAGTAATAGAACTGCTTAGTCGTTAAGACTAACACGTAAATAAAGCAAGAACTAAGAAGATTTTTTTAACATATATTTTCAGTGTTTTCAATGATTATGTAGAAGAAACCTGAAAAAGGATTTTTTTTTTCATAATCAAAACAAAACGACTTATTATTACTATTTATTGTATTATATACAATTACTATCGAACGTATAATATAAAGAAACGTTAGGGATTTGTATAGGAGAAGTGGGGCAAGACGGTGTGGCGGGCAAGAGGGGTAGCGGCTTTATATGGCGAGGCAACTGACCCATCAGGATGCCGCTGATGCATGCCGAAGCGCTATCGAGATGTGGATCAACTATGCACAGTGGCTGGTGAAAGAAATGGCGAGATTTGTTATTTAATTGCAAAAAAAACTGATTTGAGTGATACTTCTTTGCATTTTTGCATTTCACTTGGTTTGCTTTTGTTACGTATACATCACTAGCGTAGATATGGTGTAAAGTTATTTCTATGTGTCAACAATCACACCAAAGGGTTAGGGATTTTTTTTCATAAAGGTTATTTTTTTTAATAAATTGCTAAACTTCGTTAGGCACACGGAGGCAAAATGGAGTATGGGTTATTCTATTTAGCCTCTCTGAACTTTTAAAACATTTGATGTCATATTGATTTAAATTTTTCTGTTTCTTTTATTTTAGGTATTTTATTTTAAGAAATTGTATCTCCTCCCATCTATTTTATAAACCGTAAATGGAAAAAATATGAAAAAAAAACTACAAAGGTAACGTTCAATAAACAATTTCAACTAAAATTATTTTGAATATAATCGAATATACTGTCTTTTCGTTCTTGACTAAAAACTGAGCTTCTCGATAAAAGAACGTAAGTCCCATGAAGATACGCTCTTTTATTGATGAACTTTAGTTTACAGTATTTTAATAGTTATAGTCGACATATCTACTTGTTTTTCTAGTTACAGGCGACTGAAGTACTCATTAATTCTGTGCGGTAGACATGGAAAAAGTTTAACAACGTACTTTTGTCATTTGTAGTGTATTTTTTGTAATAATTGGCTTCGTAATCCTATAATGAGCATGGTCTGACGTGCTTTTGGCCAGTTTTTTATTTAAAATGTACTTTCTATAAGGAATATTAAAAGAACAACACTTGTTGAATCATTAAATCATCTATGACGTATGAAGCGGTCGGATATTTCTGACAAAGGCTTTGAAGTACTAGGAAAGTTTGATAGAATCATGTCTATAATAATCAGAATAAAAATTTGACGTCAAGAGCGGTCGGATGTTCTCGACATTGGCTTTCAAAGTAAAGACGAATCGCATTTATCTAGTGATTGGATTAGATACATCACAATGACTTTTGAATTTAAAATAAATTTGTATAATGAAAAAAATGATTTTAAATGTCTTTTACTGTATTGGTATTTATTAAAAATCAATAATATTAATTGATAAAAAATAATCCGTGGTAGAACCATGCTGTAGCCAACTTGGGTTCAATACAAAAATAGGCTGTTCGACCGATGAAGTAGCATAGTCTCACAGAATGCAGACATGAAGTAACACCTTCCACTGTTTATTTTCATCCAGTGAATGAAAGTTCCGGTGGCATACTCTCCCTCTATCACCCCTCTTATTTCTCCATCAGCCCATTTTCCTTTCCATCACCTTATTTCCTCAATCATCAACCCATTTGACCCTCTACCAGTCCACTCTTCTCTCTATCAAATATCCTATTCCTACCCAAGAGGGCGGCAATGCACTGGGGACTTCTCTGAGATTGCCAGTATACTTGGACGGCGGTGACCATCTACTCATTGATGGCTGATCTGTTCGTTTGTCCCTCGACTATGCTATAAATTAATTAAAAAAATAAATTTTCATGGAAAAGTAATGTACGATATAAAATTCGCTTAATCGAGTTCCGAATCGAAATTTTCTAAATCAATTCCCCGGTAACACCAAAGCTATTAGAGTGATAAATTTATAAAAAAAAGTGAATGTTGCATCACTGTTGTCGTATATATCCGAATGACTATATAGGTAAGGTCGGATATGTAGGTCCGTCGACCTTAGCTATACGATGGCTTTTTTATTGCAACTTTGTTTGTCGGATACATCTGACTATGGCCATCCAAGGGTTGTTCAAACTTACACATTATTGCCGGTGCTTCACACTGTTTTATTTATTAAGAAATACGGGTAATGGAAGTTCAATGGGTTATTGATTTTCGAGTAGCTCTGCGCTTTATACAATTGCACTTAAGTTATTAATGTCAAGGCACCCTACAGCCGAGAAACAGCAACAGTATTCCATATAAAGATGTAAGAAGATGGAAGCGGCATCTTGTTCTATCAAGGTCCGTAACTTTCTTGGAAATCAGTTTGGGTTCACTCTGAAAGTGACCGCGAAATTGGTTATGACAAACTGAATTTATATGTCGCCGCTAATAGGATTCCGGTATTAGGCTCGTTATTGATGCGAATATCTCCAGAATCAGGAGTATTCAAGAGAATTATTTGCGGTAAATAAGGAAACTGAGTTTTTGTGGGGTTACACTGTACCATTATACTCAACCTGCAGTTTACGAAACCTGTTCAGGAGACATCAGAATCTTCATTTTCGGTTTCTGTGATGTCATCATTGGATACATTATCATCATATGTATGTATTCAAAAATGCATGTGTATACCGAGTACCAAAAAGGATAAAACTACGTAACAACTGAATGATAAACTTGACTAAGTACATAAAACTGATCTATTTTACTTAAGCGAATCTTAAGAAGGTTTCCAATGAGAATAAAAGTTGGGTAAAGATTATATTTTTAAATTTTTCGACTTCTAAACTTCTCGTCTTCTAAATTACTGTTATTTGTAGGCATAACATTACTTTTACTAGAAAAGAAAAGTACCCAAATTATTTGAAAATTTTGCATTTAATTTAGAAGGAATTTAAAAAGTGAGATCAGTGTAAAAAAAAGAGCTTATCGATAACAATGACAGCGATCGGCATGTACACTACAAAATAAAAATTATGGTTAATTCCGCGTGTCATAATTAGTGTTATAAATTTTTCAGATTAGCTATTTATTCATGTCCTGATTTCAGATTATCCGAGGACATAATGATGTGAGATGATCCGTCAAAACATGAGCAAGGAACTGTTATAAATATGCCTCAAAACAAGAACGGTATAATCGATAGCAACGAAGAAAATGATCAATTGTACCACGAATTTATTATTACCTTCCTTTCTTTACTGTTTGTAACATTAACCTTTCGATGAGCTAGAAACTAGATATTTAAATATAGCTCAAAATTAGACGCCAATGCAAAAAAATGTGAAAAGAATAACACGTCGCTTTCACTATACGGTTTAAATGCTTAAAAGAAAAAATGTATTTCTAAATCAATAGTAAAATTTCACACACACAATACTCAAAAGCAGAAAATAATAATAGAAATAATAAATATACATGTGCCACGTTTTCAAAACGGACTAATAAGTATTAAATGATTTGTCTAAGCCTCATGAAATAAAACAATAGACAGGTTTTTAAACTCTTAGAGATGGTCCTCAAAATTTGTTGTTATTAATTTTTTAATAGCTATTACAATATTTATGAGATTTTATGCAAGAAACGTGGGGAGTACATGACAAGTATTTGATGCATTAATATAAGATCGAGGAAAAGTTCTTTTGTATTTCATATACAAATTCAATATCATTTTTCATCATATTTTATTTATATTTAATTTAAATACATATATGCCATTTTTCTTACAATTTATTGCTAGCCTGTGGGTAGAGACATAATCCTATTGCTGTAGAAATTTGGAATTTTTTGTTGACAGTGCTCTGTTGATATTAACCTAACACGCTAGTGTTAGGTTATATAGAATTTTATATGTATATAATTCTATAGGTATCGAAACAGCAATCTAATTCTGAAGAGACCGAAACAGGTAAAAATCTGGGAGTGCAAGGTCAGAGATGTTTGGTGGATGCATTAATATTTCCCAACCAAACTCTCTCAATATTTGCTGAGTAGCGAAAAACGCGTGTCGCCCTGGCGTTATCATCGTGAAAAACCACACCCTTTTTGTTAGGCAATTCCGGCCGTTTTTTTCTCCACTTATTGCTTGAATCTCATTAGCTGTTGGTAGTAGAGGTCCGAATTGATAGTTATGCCTGGCGGTAAAAGCTTATATTGAATAATGCCCTTGCAAACCCACCATACATTTATATCAAATTATTGCGACATGTAGTATAATAATGATTTCAGTGTGTTATTTAAAAAATACGAGGCGAAAATTACACGCTCTGATGTAATTGTAAAGCCAAAGCTAACACAGTAGAAGTTACATTACATAATGATGTATAAACATTAATTCTGCCTTCGAAACATACAGGTAAGATATTGTAAATGAACTTGTATTTCTTGTGCGTATAATTTATTTTAAAAAGTTTTAATGAGGAAGACGTTCACTCGTGTGCGAAATAAAAAGGTTTTTATTCAACTTCACGTGTTAATCAATATGTTCATTTTGTTGAAATCTTATAACTGGAATTGGTCAATATTCATAGAAAAATTTAATTTAAAAACAATTTGCAAGAATTACTTATTATTTTGGAAAAAAAATAAGCTTGATCTTTCTTTAACTTTCAGTAAAAATAAGATTGGTTTTTGGTTAATGTGAATGTGGTATTAAAAAAAATCCACCATCAGAGATGTAATTAGCCGTCACGACCTTCCGAATTTGGTTGAGCTTTGACACGATTATTATTAATAACGATGTAACAAGAGTCGACTATTATTGAACTAGTACTTGGACAATCCACCATTTATCGGCATCATTTAGAGTTTAATGTGAGAATTAATTAACTTCCCAAGCAAAAAACTCTTATATCGATTTCCAACAGTAAATATTTAGAAAATGTTGTGAGATGAGTTGTTGAAAACGTTATATTAATCGTACTGATATCTAGACTGGTGCCTGGATATCCAATAGCATAGCAAGAAGACAAATATATCAAAGCACTATGATTATAAAACAACATTTGGTCATATTTTTAATTACGTTTTTCCATGCAAAATACATATTTATAAAAACTAGAACAACAAAATTTTACCAAAATAGAAATTTCCATTGAAATCGTTACGACCGTTTCCTTATATATATAAGAATCGTTCACTTATAGTAATAAGATTCCAGATTATGATGATTAACAGATTGTATCTCTCTCTAAGTTGTCTGGAATTTCTGGAATCTCGGGAAGTTTAAGATGTATTTGCATATTTAAAGTATAGATAGATTTAGATTTCGCCATGCAGCGCCATGAGCCGCTCGTTATGGTATAGGATGACTGATTTTCTAAGTGAAGGTACATTAACAGAATATATTTAAAAATATGTACTACTATAGGATTAGTTTACTTTTAGTAATAGTGGATCAAGCTCCGTGAAAGTCTAGTCCGCAGCCGGTAGTGTACACTGTATTAGCGAGCACAGAACAGGGGTCGAGCTGTTCAAGAAAATTGTATTCGTCTCCTTTCGTGTAATAAGAAGGCTTTGCAGAGTTTAACCTTTGCAGAAATTGGTAATTAAAGAAGCTGAAATTGTCCAGATTTTAATATCTTCGTAAGAACGCGAGAAGACTGCAAGTAGTCTTTTTAGTGAGTAGTAGTAATAACTAGCAATACTTTCTTAAGAACTCGCTTGTTCTTAACGGTTATGGTTAACAACCTTTTAATTATTGTCCTGCTTTTATACTAGTACCTTTTAATAATTATTTTGTGAAACGTATGTTGTAAAAAAATATTTTGACTTGTCAGATTATTAAATACGTTTTTGTCAAATACAATTCCATCTTAATTATCAAACCGTATCTAAGCTCTAAGAACCTTAAATAAGTAGTATGTGTATTTATAGATGAGACAAATAAATCACGCTTCGTTTTTTTTTGCCGATTACTACTTATTTGACCGTTTTTTTTTTATTTAAAGAAAAATATTCCATTAAAATGACGTAGGTCTGTAACAACTTTTAAAGACGTTTTAATCATTGATATCAAAAAGTTTTCTTGTCTATTCAATTTTCATTTAAATAAAAGCAGTTGCAAAATTGAATGTTACTATATATCTATATTAAAAGGAGATAAATTGGTTGTATTTTTTGAAGAAGACAATCTCTGTTACAAAACGTGAATTCCAGTTACAGATCTATCAGATTTTCAGATTTCCATGAAGAAAATTACACCAAGTGTTATTATTGTAAAAAATAGTTACTATCAAATATATATATATATAAATGAAGTTGTAGAAAAATGGTACGATTGTCTGCTTTATTAACATGAGCTGACCAAAGGGTTAGATATAAACGATCGATATTTTCGAGACTATTGGCCTTTTATAAACCTATAATAAAATTCGCGTCGCTATATACACTTACCGCATTTTTTTTTCAAAGTGGGTTCACGCACGAACCGTGTCGCGACGCGAGGATTTATCCATGAGTCGCGTCACGAACGTCTTACGAGGACAGAAAAACTTTTCGATTTCTCGAAACCACGGCCATACCGGTGCCTATGGCCGTGGTTTCGAGATCCATCACCATCGCTGAACTCGTCGATACGTCGAACAAATATAACGTACTTCGTCTCTCAAGATTTGTACCGAAGCAGCTACGAACGAGGTGAAACCGAACGTTTCGTGTTTTGGCGCGACACTCTCATGCTCAGCCCGGGCTGGTTTTTATCAGAAATATCTATTTGTTTCGATTTTATTTTGTAATGATACTTCTTCCGTCAGTGAGCGGGTTTGGTTGATTTTTGGTGCGGATTTGATACTGGTTCACGCGAGTTTTAAGGCGATACGTCGGTCAATTAATTTTTGACAGCTGTAATGAATTATGTTATGTAATTAATTATGAATTATGTTATGGATTCCGTTTCCGGTGCTAAAACTGTAAAGACGTGCTGTCAATAGCTCCCGAAATTTAATTTAAATACGTGATAAAAATAAGTGCGCCCGTGTTAAAAACATAACAGTTGTATCCAATATCGCCTGCAAGTACTCGTCACTAAAAAGGTTTCTACGAAAAGTGCAAAATAAAGTGAAATTTACTCTAAAAAAAAAAAAGCGTAACGAATCTGGAGGTTAAAATTAGAAAGACAAGTTCACCAACATAACGAACTGACACCTCAAGCAAGCCCACCAACACAACGAACTGACACTCGAGCAAGTTCACCAACCTAACAAACTGACACTTCGACGTACATTGCCGGCTAGACTTCGAAGTACATTGAGTGTTAGCACGAGAGTAAAGTAACTTTACTGAACGAAACGTTCATCCGCCATTATGGGTACTGAACTGTCAAACGAAATGTCACTACTCTTTGACAAGTTGAAAGCAGAACTAGATCAGCAAACAATACAAATAACAGAAAACATTACAAAAACGGTATTAAAAGTAGTGGATGAAAAAATACAACCAATAATAGCGGAAAACGAACGACTTACACGTGAAGTGGAAAAACTGAATAAACAGCTACAGAATCTGGACGTAAATGCAAGGAAAAACAACATAATTTTACACGGGATCCCAGAACCTAGCACCGAAAAATACGAAGATTTAAACGCTTTGGTAATTAAAACAATAACGGATTTGGATGTACCACTCGAAAACAGTGAAATAAATAAAGTACAACGCCTGGGCAAAAATGGATAGTGAAAAATAAGACCTATTCTGTTAACAACAACAATACATAGAGAAAAATTCAAATTCTTAAGAACAAGAAGAAAATGCAAGAAAACACATATATTACCAATGACTACTCTAAGGACGCCTGAAAAACGCAAAATAAAAGCAGCCAACTTTCGGGAAAGTGAAAAAAGGAAAAGAATCTCAGACACCAAGCCCAAAAGAGACAAACGACAGCGCTAGTAAGAAAATCCAACGAACGGACGCATTTCAACTTATGCGTGAGCGAGCATACCCATGCACGAAAAACACTTACCGCAATAACTAACTGGAAACGAGAAATCACACAATCGAAGACAAAAACAACTATTACAAAAAAATACACTACATTCCCCAACCCGGCTGGTCTCCGTGGGGAATTAGACCGACACCCTCCAAAAATAAAAATTAAACAACAACATGACAATATGGACAACACCCAACCAACTCTACCCAGGCAAGAAACAACCATGAGGACTAAAACCAATAAACATACAAAAATATATATTGCTGCCCTAAATGTACTAACATTAAGAACAGAAGAAAGCCTATCAGAATTATCATTGGCACTACAAAACACTAAGTGGGATATCCTTGGCTTAAGTGAAGTGCGAAGAATAGGAGAAAACATTATAGCATATCCAGACTTCATACTCTATCACATGGGCCAAACTCCAGGAAAACATGGCGTCGGTTTTCTAGTAAAAAAATATCTAGCGAAGCACATAATTGGATTCTATGGTGTATCTGAGCGTATAGCACTGTTGAATATAAAACTACCAGAATACAAAGACCCATGGACCATTATCCAGATCTATTCGCCAACAGAACAAGCAGAGACCGAAACAACTAGCCAGTTTTACCAAGAACTGAATAAAACTCTACAGACATATGCTCACAAAAATGCTATCGTTATGGGCGACTTTAATGGTCAAATTGGTGAGCGTCAATGGGATGAAGATGCAATCATAGGACCCTTTACATACAGTTCAAAACCCAGAAGCCGGAATGGAAAAATGCTTGCAGGCTTTGCGATGGAAAATAACTTGACCATACTGAACACAATGTTCAAGAAAAATAAAAACAGAATGTGGACATGGCTGTCACCTGATGGCAAATCAAAAAACCAAATTGATTTTATAATGTCCAACAAACCTAAATGCTTCACAAACATAAATGTCATAAATAATCTAAATTTCAACACCAACCACCGTATGGTCAGAGCTGAACTAAATTCATCCCAACCAAAGAATCCTAGACCAAAAATAAATCCTGAAGACATAAAACTCAACAGATATTCAACAGAAGAAAACGTCAATTCATTAAACTTAAAACTTAAAGAATACAAGAGAGAAACAAAAGACGCCGGCATACAGGAAAAATACAACTGGTTAGAACGTACAATTAAAAACACAATTAAAGAGAATAAAACCAAGAAAGAAAATTCAAACAACTGGATATCAGAAAAAACCACCAACCTTCTAGAACAAAGATCAGCTCTAATAAGCGCGAAAATGACAGACAATAATAGAAAGGAAATAACAAAGATTAGCAAAGAAATAAAAGAAAACATAAGGAAAGACAGGAGACAACGGCGGATGGAAACAATTGAGAGACATATCAGACAGACAGGAGGTATAAAGAGGCATATAAAGAACTCACTAATAAAAAGAATGGATTGTGAAGATGAAAAACAGCAACGGAATTAAGAAAATTGGTAGAAAGGAAATACTAAACATCGCTACAGACTACTACACCGAGCTATACAAGGACAACACAAATGAAAGAGAAATAGAATTACCAGATAACGAAATTATACCTTACATCCTGCAGGAAGAAACAGAAAAAGCTATTAATACCCAAAAAAGTGATAAGGCTCCAGGACCAGATGGCATAAGCAATGAAATACTGAAGCAAATGAAGGCAGATTTAATACCTATACTCACAGAAATTTTCAACGGTGTTATTAGCACAGAAATCATCCCAAAACAATGGACTGAATCCAACATAATACTTCTATTCAAGAAAGGGAACCACAGCGATATGGGAAATTACCGGCCTATTAGTCTAATGTCTAATATTTACAAAAATTTTGCCAAAGTTATTTTGAAAAGAATAGAAAGAAAATTAGACGAGCAACAACCCATAGAACAGGCAGGATTTCGCAGGGACTTCTCAGTACTGGACCATATTCATACTGTAAGGCAAACTATAAAAAATACTCTGAATACCAACTTACATACTACATAGCCTTCATTGACTATAGCAAAGCGTTCGATTCTCTGATACATCCAAAATTTGGGAATCCTTAAAAGAACAGGGTATAGAACACAAATATATAAGGATTATCAAGAATATCTACAGTCACAGTACAGCATGTATTCACTTAGAGCAGAAAGGAGAAATGTTCCAGATACAAAAGGCGTGAGGCAGGAGACCCCCTCTCGCCAGCACTTTTCCTGGCTGTCCTAGAAAACATCTTCAGGAAAATTGAATGGAGAGACTTAGGCATAAACATCAATGGCCGCTCAATAACACACTTGCGATTCGCAGATGATATTGTACTATTTGCAAAAACACCAGATGACCTAGGAAAGATGATTAATGATCTAGCATCAGAAAGCGCAAAGTTCGGACTAAAATTAAACCCGGAGAAAACAAAAATCATGACCAATGGCAAGAAAGATCCTGTAACAGTGGAACAGACTCAAATCTCCTACGTCGACGAATACATATATCTCGGCCAACTGATATCCCCAGAGGATAATATAAACAAAGAAGTTGAAAGAAGAATTGCGAAAGGCTGGAAAAAATACTGGGGCGCTAAAGAAATAATGAAGGACAAAACCTTCACATTTCAACTAAAAGTAAACTATTCAACACATGCATCCTGCCCGTATTGACATATGGAAGTGAGACATGGGCTTTAACAAGAAACATTGCAAAAACTATCCACTTGCCAACATGCCATGGAAAGGAGTATGGTAGGGATCAAAAGAAAGGATAAAGTAAGAAATAGCAACATCAGAAGCAAAACTAAGGTCCAAGACATAACCCTGAAAATAAGAAGGCAAAAGTGGAAATGGGCAGGCCACATGATTAGAGGAAAAGACAAATGGAGCAAAATAATCACACAGTGGTACCCAAGGGATGGAAAAAGAAAGAGGTAGACCACAGAGAAGGTGGGATGATGATATCAGACAGGTCGCCGGAACAACATGGGGTAGAGTAGCCATAGAAAGACGGGAATGGAGAAGATTGGAGGAGGCCTTTGCCACCTGGCAAACGGACATTCAAAACATGAATAAAAGGAACATGTATGAATAATAACTAAAAGAAAATGTCTGATTAAAAGGCTTAAATAAATAAAATGAATTATGTAGCTATTGGATTACTACTATCAATGTAGTTTTAGATTGCCCATTTTATTACAAATCAAATGTTATTTTTATTTTTTATTATGTTTCTGTAGTTGTATAAATATTTCACTTTTTCTCAAATAAGATGCAGTGAAATAAAAAAAAACTAAACCCATTGTGTTAATATTGTAGTGTGAGGTAATAACATTAATATACTTTTCATTTTTATCATTATTGTGTGAGAAGTGTTTTTCTCTTGAAAGCATTAACTATTTTTTCTAAATATGTTTCATGTCGCTAAATTTAGCCATATCACTTTGTAACGTAACATGATAAATATTACGTAGGTGACAGTTAATCACTAATAAATTAATCACATATATCTTTTAATCAATATAAAATAATATCACGTTTTTTAGGATGTCGGTGTCTTTACGAATAATAACTTTTTTTTCAACATTTCATTCAAACAAAAATGAAGTCTAACCTTTTCTTTGTCTTTTTTCTTCCTTTCCATTTTCCTAGTTTTTCAAATTCTTAGGCATCTTTATCGACTTCAGTTCAGTAGTAAATATACTATAAATATACAGTTCAGTTAAGTAGTAAATATACTTAACTATACAACACAAAGTTGTCGGCTCACACAGATTGACCAACAAAAGCTATAGAAGTTTTCTTTGCAATTTATTATCCTTCATTGCGCTCTCGGTACCAAGGCGCAGGAATAAACGGTAAAACTTGCCTAATTTATAACTACTGTTAGCGTCGATCTATGCGATAGCTTAATTTTTATATAATAGCTACAATTTATAATGTACGGAATATAGAAAAGAATTTTAGGAATCAGAGTTATAATAGAAGCAAATATGCAGTAACTTGAACTGAGCTTTGAATATACATTGAACGTCAAAGCATAACTATCTTTTTGTTGTAACTATTCAAGCATTAAAGCATTCGCCCACTTCTAGAACTCTCGGAAAAGATTGCCTTTTGTGAGATGACGCAACTTTAATAGTAGACGGTATTATAAAAGCGGCAGAACAATTATCGGCCTTTTATGGGGTCACATCCCGCTAAGTGCCAATGTAAGCGTTCGCGTCCCCGCATCGGAGCGCTTCACGGCCCGCCGTGTATCGCGGTAGTCATTGTACGTGGGACGAGCGTAGGACGCGATCGATACCCACCGAAACGTCACCGCCTAGGGTGCCCTAGGCGCTGGATTAATACATTTTTTTAAAGGGCTTTACCTTAAAACAGATATATTGCTCATAGCACGTAAAACTATATTACTTTTTGAATTTTTTTTTCCACGATGTTTATTAAGCGTTACTTACGTAAAAATTACATAGTCATTCGTAAGATATTGATTTGTGTCAAATAATTTTAGATTTAGGCCATCGACGGTCTATGCGAATCAGGCGGTGCGGTGCACCGCGCTGCTGATTGTCGATGCAAAATATTATAATATGTATATAATAAGTGTTAGTCTTTCTTGAGAATGTTATATCTTATTTTACCCAAATATAATCTAATTATTTGCTTGTCATTGATTTTCTTCGTGCTAGACTTCGTATTGTGTCGAAAATTGGTGGCCACTTTTTGCTTGCACCTTGAGTAATGACCGTATTCAAAAGAATAAAAACAAAGAATTATCTATAGCATGTGCACATTCATTCAAAGGGTGAATTATGAAATTCGATTGGATTTGAAGACATACGCACGGTGCATATAATACTATAACAAATGTGTATTACATAGGTTTAATTTGAGTGCACTGTTTTTTCTATAGAGATTTAAATAAGATGCTTACAGAGCTGATATTGGCAATATATTTCTATACAAAAACTTTGATTTCGCGCACGCTAACTGTTGCCTGACTATGCTATCATACTAGATTAAACTTCTTGCAATCTACAGGTAACAAGACGTAGATTACTATTATGTCCACGTCGTGCGCTCTGGTAAGTACCAAATATTAAGATCATTCTTTCACACGCCTTTATTAGCTTCATTTGTAAGTAATTATGTAGTTAAATCGTAGTCCTATCGAATAGAAACTTTAGAAATATGAAATACGGATAAAAATATTATAAAACATGATAATAAATACAATATATTGATCTCATAAATTTGAATTGATCACGATCGATAGTGAAACTCTTTACTGACTTTTAGAAATATCTTCTAGTTTGGGTTCATTTGATTTGATCCTCTACATTACATTTCAGAACGAGGGTCTGATGATGAAGCCAGAAAATGGGTAAAACTCTTTTTTTGGTTTGGTTTTGAGTTTAATAATATTACTTATTATCGATTGCGAGTTGACATTAAAAGTAAGAAATATAGTCCAAAAATACATAATAAAATCATTTTATTAAACTAAAATAGAATTATGTGGTATATAAAGAATGAATAAAATAATTTTTACTTAATTAAAAAGCCCAAAACAAAACAAAATTTCAATAAACTAAATTTTAATAATCTTTAATGAAAAAATTGTAAAAATATTATTTTAATAACCGTGGGATGTCGGATAATTTTTATTATTTATATAGTTATTCGTAATTACAAGCAAATACTCAAAAGTATATATATAGAAATCACCACAATTACTAATATCAATCACCTCACATTTCTTTTCAATAAGTGAATACATAGAATAATAAAAAAGTAAGTAAAAAAAAGACCAAGCTCAGTGTAGGTTTTCGTAGCTGTTGCTACAAAAAAGACACTACAGATGAAAAGACTATGTTCTTATACTTTTTCTCATGTTTTCAGCACAAAGTAGGTATAACAACTTTAGTCGCCTATAACTTGAGAAGCAAGTAGGTATGTCGACTGTTACTATTAAACTACTGTAATGGTAAAGTGTACCAGCAAAAAGGCGTATTTTCATGGCACTTACGTCCTTTTATTGGGAAGCGCAGTTTTTGTCAATAACTCAAACACGATATATCCGATTAGGTACAAAATGATTCGTTGAAAGCGAAAAATTAAGCGTTAGCTTTGAATATTTTGATACAATTAACGCTCGATTCTGTTAGTGATGCTACTAAAAAAATACTTAATAACCTTCAAATATTTTTAAAAGAACTGTCGAAATATGTGCCACACGTCGATGTTTACTGAAAGCTTTAGCTTCTCTTACGTGTATGGAGTGCCCGCAGAAATATTAATTTTTCTTATTTAATTATCAAACTAGCGGTTTATACATGACATCTATATTCCGAATTTCATCAATATACATTATGCAATCTTTAAGTAAAATGCCTGTGACATACGGACGGATGGACGGACGAACGGACATGACGAAACTGTAAGGATTCCGTTTTTGCCACGGCTTGGTACCCTAATGTTATTTGCGTGATTTTTTTGCGTGATTGTTGCTATAAACATTAAAGCCTCCTGCAATAGTTTACATAAATAAAAATGAAACGTCAAAATGTGTGTACGCGTATCACTTCCGAACGACTGCACCGAATGGATAATGCTGTTATCGTTGTGTCCGTTATTGTCCACTAAGTAGCGGCTTATGCAAGACACCTATACTCTAAATTTGATCAATATAAGTACCTACATTTTGCAGTTTTTGAGTAAAATGCTTGTGATGTACGGACAGACGGACGGACAATTACGTAACAACAAGGGTTCCGTTTTTGCCATTTTAGCTCGGAACCCTAAAAAGGCTAAATTAATAAATCATTTCACAAGTGATCGTGTTTTTGCTTTGTAGAGTTGGTTGAAGGGAATGGTTTTTGAAACTACTTTGATGCTTTTTTTTTCATGTCTATTTAATTAAATCATTTTCGAAGCGGATAAAATCAATCTTCATAAATCATCTATATATTGGTATACGAATTTTTGCCATTTTCTTGTGCTAACGAGAGTGCAATGATAGAAATGTTGCTGACGAGAGGCAAAAAATTTTTCGATCCTAAAGCATTCTGAAAGGTTTCGCATTATTTGAACGTGCTTACTGTATCTGTTATTGTCGCGTCACGTTCGTGTCAAACACCACTGCACAGGCATACTCAGCCACAACCTTTTTACATCAAACCGATAGGCTTGGACCTCGAATCATCTTCGCTGGCGCAGTGCGGGTCGGGGCTCGATGCGCGTGCACATATATATCACCTGTACGGCACAGATAATGCGATTACACATACTAAGGTATCCCTTTGGATGCATTCGTCGTTTCATTGTCAAACGTCGTCTTAAAAAAATAGAGCTGAAAATGTGATTCTGTGTTAGCCGAGTTGCAGCCGCGCTGCTGAATCCGAAGAAGCGTTAACAGCCCACGAAAAGGAGTCCCTTTATAAAATCTAAATCTTCCTCCCTGCGAAGGGCACTTCGGTTTCTATCGGCGGTGATTATTTAAATATCGTGCGACGCCGTCGACTTAATTCCCTTTAATTTATTTCTACACCGGCTACAACTTTCTTAAAGAGTAACTTGATTACGATTGAAATCTTTTATGCAAATGTGCTTTGTAGCTTGAAGTATTTTCAGTATTTTTTTTTCGTCGTCCTTTCTCGTACGCTATTACGGTAGAGCTTTTTCTTTTCTTGAACTTAGATTGTTTAGCTAATCCCGGACGATGAGGAAAGCAACGGTTCGTCTGAAGATGTGAACCGTGAATTGTATAATCCTATTTAGGCTTATTTTTAAGGTTTAGCAATACCTAAACTTAGAATATAAAAGCTTTTCCAGTTTATTTAAGAATCATGGATTATAGAATAAGTAAAAGATGAAACTGTAAACGCGGTTTTATATAATTAATAGAAAGAAATATGGGCATTGATATGAATGGGGCACATCAGGAACTCACCTGAACTGTTTCATTAAGTTTATATATTGCGAAAGAGCAAATGCCGTTTTATATCTGCAGAATAGCGATAACACGAACCCAATAAAAACATATAATAAAATTAATAACGAACACCCGATTCAAATAATTTATAAGCCTTATATTGAGTCTTGTAGATCTTTTTTATTCGTTAATGTAGATCTTTACATAAAAAAAAAAATCAAAATAGCACTACATGATGTTTATGGGGTAAAGTTGGGCTACCTCATTCAAAATACGTATATATCTAACATGATATAAACCTACATATGTTTGAAATGGAGAAACTTCAAAACTGTTGTAATCTTCAACATGAAATTTGGCACGTCTAACTGATTTTCATTTTTTCATGGAGCAAAACTCTACACATTTGTATAAATTTTATTTAAAATGTTTCAACACTCTTATTCTGTATACACTTTGCAGTGACTCGCCACTTCATGGCAACACAGTGCGTCAATTATTATACCGTTCATCCTATCGACATAGAATTCGATGTGTAACATTTGAACACGGCGAATATTTTCGAGTAACCAATTTTCTGAATTGCAGCGGATACGTCGATGAACGGCGTTGGGATTCGATGTAAGAATTATTCCATTTCCACGTGGGCGGAGCGGCGGGCATGTACGTCACAGGTACCTCACCGACAGGATAGAGCATTCCAATGTCTGTAGAGCCCGCTGGTATTTTTTAAATGCTTCAAAGATGCGATTACGAAGTCGTTAGACATTTTCTTGGCGACGTTGTAGTATAGCGATACCGTTTTGATGATTTAATTTAATTTCCGCAGCTCCCATCGACATGGCCCTAGAACGAATTCTTTTATCTTTTGTATGCATCGATGTGAATCTCAATCTCGGTCTCAGTCTCGATCCCGGGCCCGGTCCGGAATCGCAATTTAGAACGGGACTATAGGGTCGAAAGCGAGTGCGGGGATAGGATTAAAATCAAAAGTATGGCTGGGATCGGAACCGAAAAAGGAACCGGGATTGAAATCGACATCGATCGATACAAGAGAATAAAAAAATGTTTCTACGTCCATGCTGGTGCTATACGGATAAGTCATCTACGAGAAAGTGTAGAACGTCTGCCGAGCTAGCCAGTTTTTAATGAAGATATAAAAGACCAATATCAACGTTAACTTTGGCGTTAATTTTAAAAATTATAAATTAAATCGAGAGATAGCGATTTTCGATATTTTTTATGTACCATATGAATAATATTATGCAACTAAAAACAGAATGAAAAAAAATATATTTGATTTCCGCTATCACCAAATAAATTTTAAAATGTATATTTTTTTTCCAAAATACTCGACCGTGATTGTGTCACTGTCGCCTATCATAAAACTTCATTTTTATTTCCTATGTCACATAACTTCAGAGATTTTCATCAAAGAAATTTGACGATCGTGCAGGGCGGACGGACAAAAAACAAACCTAAAACAAATATCCTAAAAAACCATAAAAATAGATATAATTGTGTTTTAATAAAACAATTATACATGAAAAAAAATTTACATTAAACTTTTGTAACATGATTGATATCTATAAAATTAAAAAAAAAAGATATCGCACCTATCTAACAACGATTACGTTGATTCAATGTGTGATCGCTTCTGGAATATGTATGAGGTAGTTGTATATACCTCATAAGCATATATAACTCTTCGACGACGCCTTATAAAAAATAGAACAGAATCGTCCGGAGATGAAGCGTATTTGATTAAATCTTTAATTAGAAATTCAAACGCCTCACATATAAACACATAAGCTCGACGCACGACGCGCCAAATTACGCTATAAATCAGTTTGCTCTCTGCTAGTCCTGTTTTTATATTAGAACCACTTCATAAGTTAGAAATTTAACAGTACCTGGCTGATGTAATTGTGACTCAGAAATATGATATTCTTGAAAAACTAAAAATTATATATTTTATTGCTATAAAACCTGAATGGAAAAAAGTTAATTTGTTCTTTTAAAAGCAGTTCGTGGATTTGACTTTACATACACAGGCATACAAACGGAGAATTTATTGATATTTAATTATAATATACGACAATAAGTAAATATGAATGATTGAATATTATTCAAATATCATAAAATAAATTGAAAAGCGACAAAAATTCCTTGTAATAATATGTTACATCGATATATTTTTTTCTTAAATGTCTCCATTAAAAAATAAACATAATTGTCAATTATGTTTGTTCTTTTATTGTTATTCTTGAACAAACAACAAACAAAATTACTGTCAAATTATTATGTAAATAATGTTGTTGAAATATAAATTATAAAGAGTAAAGTTATTAATTCTAAAACTAAACTCAAAAATAATTATATATATAATAATATATATAAATAATAATATAATATTTATATAAATAGTTCACAACGAGACAAATTGGTTTTTAATTATTTGCAACTAAACTAAAGCAGATAATGAAAAATTAAAAAGAACCTTTTTTGTGTAGAACTTTTTTTCCTACAACTTTCATTCGAAACTTTTTTTATATTTCCCACCGTTATCAAGTTATTTTGAAAAAACGCGTTTTTCAACCTTTTTTTAATTTTTTCATCCCTTTCCTGTCAATTTAAATTAAAATTTCTTTTATATTATCATTATTTATGTAATTACGAACATATTTTTACATTTTGCGCCAAAACTGGTGAGATCATGTTTAATTGGAGATTTTATTGGACTAATAATAATTCGCATAATCAACGCTTTATCTATGTTTATTCAGTTTTTCCTCTCTCTAATTTTAAACACTAACCCAATTCAAAATTTGAAATTTGTGTGACCGATAGAAGTATCTCAGAATTTTGACGATCGGTGAGTGTATATATAATTAATAAATTCAATAGTTCACAATAGTTCATAAATTAGACGTATAAACAGTAGGTAATTCGGAAATACATTTAGTTATTCAATCTTAAACCTACCATTGCAATTCACTTATGAAAATTTATTATATTTAAATAAAATTTTGAAATTTTTAAAAGAAATAGTAGCCGACATAAACTCAATATCACAAATTAAAAAAAAACTGATTTCACATGTTAGTCGACTAAGTAGTCACAAACTCACTTAGAGGGCTCAGTGTGAGCATATTCAATAAGGTTCCTGTAGATGTACAAGATTTACCCCTACATAAATTTCACTCAGTAAAAAAGGGTATTATATAATTTCTGAATATTTAGAAGACAAATATCCATGAGTATAAGCGGCTCGACTTCTTACCGGGCTGTTTCGTCCTTACAAGTTTTGTATTTGTTTTGGCTATGTATGAGCAAATTAGAAAAGAGCTACTGTTAAGTTTTTTACTCTTTCTTCTTGAGGGAAAACTACCTCCCGAACGAGCGGTAAAGGGTAAATTCGCAAAAAATTATGACGTTTTTCAAGTGTTATTTTGTAACTTATGAAATAAGAATATTTTGAATTTGAAAAAAAATTGAATTTATACACGTAGTATATCCTCTTGGTCAGAGAAAATTCAAGTTTATAGCTTTATACACAACGAAATTCAAGGGGGTTCGAAAGAAGAAAAAGATGGCACACTGTGTATTTCCTTATGTTCGATTTGGCGGGGGCACTGCCGTGCCTCCGGATATTTGACAAGTTAATTTAGAAATACTTACGCGAAGAATTGCCGGTGGTGGTCGAACTGTGGCTAGACGTAGTGCCGGTGGAGGACCAGCGCGCGCCGGTCTTGCCGCACGCGCCGCACTCGCGAGCGCCCCCGCCGGCGCCCCCCGTAGTCACGTCGGGCGCGGGCGTCGAGCGCTTTTCACTCTGTGAAAGCGATACGTACTTTCAACTTCACAGTCGCTTTAAAAGTTTTTACTCCGTACTCGTACAATTGTATGTGTAATCCGATACTACGTCGCAATACACAAAACTTGTGTAGCTGCTGTAAACTTTTGATAAATGTAAAAGTCAACAAAAAAGAAAATATATCGTTATGTTCCTATGATATTTTAATTTATATTATTTCTAGCTGTCCCGGCAGACGTTGTACTGCCGTTTCTTGTGGCTGGCTTGCCCATCTAGTTGATACCCACTGTTCCGCAGCATGGACGAAGAATGTATTTCTTCATCTTTGTGTCGATCGACGTCGATCTCGATTCCGGTCTTGCTGTCGATTCCGATCCCAATCACACTTTTGACTGTGGCCCAGACCTCGTGCTCGTTTACGACCCCCGCTGCGTTGTCAATGTCGGTGCCGGTTCCGTTTTCGATTCGGATTGTGGTCTCGTTCTCGATTCTGTTCCGAGTCTCGTTTTCAGTTCTGTTCCGCTAGCAGTCACCGTTCCGATTTGGACGAAGTCGAGGGTAAATGATTTCTTCGTCTTTTGTATTTCGACCCCGATCTTGATTCTAATGCTGATTTCACTCTCAGTTTCGGTTTCGGCTCTCGATTCTGCTCCCTGCTCCGTTTTGAATTCCAATATCGCTAACGATCTAAGAACTCTACATAATATTTTGTTTTAAGGCATAGTAATGAATTTAAATCGAATGAGGTGCTATTTGCTGAATAATGGTTTTCTTATTCCATCTTATGCTTATTTGAGGGGCGGCGGTAAAGGGACATATTGTATTTGTATGTATTTTAAATGACATATATGAAAAAAAAAAATAATTGAAACAATTTCTTTGAAAAAATTAGAAAGAAAAAAATGTTCTCGACAACTACGCTACCTATTGCAATAAAAACTATCCTACCTCTCAAACTGGACTAAATTACATAAAGTATGCAAATATATATATATATATATATATATATATATATATATATATATATATATATATATATATATATTACATTATTGAATATAGATAAAAATACAGTCCTATTCATCTAAAATCGATTGTTTGATTGATTTTTTTTCGAAGTACTTAAAAGTGTATCCCATTAACTCTCTAGTTACAGATAAAATATGAATTAGAGGACAGTAAAACAGTTACGTTAGTACAAAGGAATTCGAGAATCTTCAATTTTAAATAGCACAATAAATCCTCATCATTTCATTTTCTAATAGCATTAGCCCACGTGAATGTAGCTTGAACGAAATATGTCGTATTTTCAAGTTAGATCTCCAGAAAAAAACCTGTAAAAACCGCATTCAATTCCGTGCAGCAGTTTTCTTTGTGATTTCAACAGACAAGCAGACGGGCACATTAATTTTTTGCTGTCTGTTGCACTTATACACTCTGATTCGTAAAAAACTTAAATCACATCTCAAAATAAACCCAATTTTCGTAATTAACATACAAAAAGAAAAATAAACAATAACGACAACCATTTCACGTTTGAGATTTATTTTAAGCCCTTAAGAGGTTGATTAAAAAAAATCTCGGTATATGTATTTGTTTGTTAGAAGTAGTGTCATGAAGTTACGAGTCTAAATATGTATTCAATACTGGAATTTTGAACCTACATTCTACCCCTTTAGGGGTCGAACTTGTGAATTTTTTCTCTTATTACTTGTCTACACGCTAAAGGGGACCCCTTTGCAAAATTGCATATTTTTACATCGAAGGGCTTGAGCTGCTCATCGATAAGTCTATGCGTCAGTCAGTGGGATTTTTTTTATACGCACAGATTTTAAAAGGGCTGACCGCGTCGGCTCAATTTTGCGTCTGCCTGCGCCTACGACGTTGCCCTGTATTTTGTGGGCGTTGATCGTATAGAAGATAGAAAACAAGATTTTTCCACTCTCGTCCTTCAGTTTGTTTTCGCATTTGACGGGCCTCATGTTTGATTTTCAAAATATTTTTTTGCATTTGACAGCCCACGAGTACGTGTCGCTTGTCGTCAACGCCGCCCTCTCGAGTCTCCACCTACGACAGCAATTTGGACGCGTTACGTTAAATGGTAACCAGATAACAAATCAGGTTTAATTTTGAATCTGTTAACCAGCCTAATTGCTTTACCCGACTAAGACACTAAGACAGAATTGCCTGTAAAAGGTTTATTACAATTTTTGTGTAATAACAGAAGGAATCCATGCAATGGATGTATTTTCGGCTAGCCGCATGTGGCTCGGCAGCGCTCACGTGGAAGTGGATGAGTACCATATAACTCATTTGAGCCACAGTCTTTCTTTTTCTTTCTACTCTACAAGTCATCCTTTTTATAACAGTTCTTATAACAATACATTTTTTTATGGTAATTGAAAACCTACTGATATTCGATACCGCCAAATTTGAAACGAAATTGCTCTTTATTATTACAATTCTGGCGGTTATTCTAAATCAAATAGGTTACTAACGAATTTTAGAAAATAAGTTTCTTTAAATGTTTGTTGAAAAAAAGCTATTATTTTAAAAGCACTTAGTTTTCACAAGTAAGTACTAAAAACTGACACAAAAAGTTTGAGGATGTTATCTTTCTTGTACTGCAAGTTTTTCGGGATCCATCTACGTAATTCGATCTATCTACTTTATTACAATTGGTCAGCCAGGAGTTGAAATTCGACTATGATTCATTATAACTTTTAGATTTTGAACGTTACATTATCAAAGAGTATGGCATATAATGTTTTTGAAACGCGTTTTAATAGTAACTAAACAGAAAAAAAAGGGAAATTGGTTGACAGAGAAGAAAAAAGTACTGAACTGTTTTACCTTGATCTATTTATTATATAAATTGTGAAAACAAGTTTAATTTATTTTAGTTATTCTCACCTAAATTTAATAATAGCAGTACAATTACATTCATTTATTTTATTGAATTTCTCTCATGTGATGCCGTCAATCGCTAAAAGTTCCCGAGTTTAATTTTAATCATAATTTATGGTTTGATTAAAATTACATTCTGTTATTAAAATTTAATATGTTTACAAATTCTTGTGTTGTTATAATTAACCGCTAAAAACTTTTCTGACGAGCTGCATATATTACGTATCCTGATTATATTACGTACACAATTTTAAGCCGTGCTTAAAATAATGTTTTGTATTCAAAACCGAACGCGTATGCAAATGCTTAGCAGTTGTTGTTAACTATAGGGTAATTTGATGAAGAGGAAACGGGCGTGACTATAGCATGAACAGGTTCATAAATTCGCGTTTTAGTATCAGTACCGAATGTATTGATAACTGACTTTCTTAGAGGTATTTATAAAACGGTAGACGATGACAGGTACTGATGGTAGATGATGTCACATCGTTACTGAAAGTTAAACGACAATAATTCTCTTACGATGATGTGAATATTGATATCTCGGAAGTAGAGAAATGGTTCATTGCAAATGACATACTTCTTAACGAAATGAAAGTAAAATGTGTAAAATTCTCACTTCCAGATGTGTGGCATGAATCATTTTAGTACACACGGAGAATTGTAGTTTGTTAATACTATTATATTCCCCCGGGTATTGCTCTAGATAACAAGCTTCAATATGGTTGTAATACCAGCAAGTTGGTGAAAAGTTTCGCTTGCTTGCTTGTGTATGGCTTTTAGTAGTTAAAAAGCTACGAAATTTGTCAAAAATCGAAATCACTAAATTGGTTTATTTTAGCTGTTTCCACAGCCTGATGTCGTACGGCATTCTGTTTCGGGAACGTGAACGGATATTCATTGAATTTTCATGATGCAGAAGCGGGTCGTTCAGGTGATTTACAGGCTGGTAACTCGTGTATCTCTTAGAAGCGAATTTAAGGAAACCGGAATCTTAAGTCTGGCATCGAAATTTATACATAAAAATTAATATATGTAAAGAAAAATTTAAAAGCGTTTAAGAGAAATCTATGCAAATTATACACAGTTTATGTCGATATAAAAATATATTGTGTTTAGATATTAGTCGGCTACGCAAAGTCACGAATTCATTTAAGGGGCTCTGAGCGCGCGTGTTCAATAACGTCGTTGCGGATATACAAGATTTATCATTGTATAAGCTTTAAGGTATCATAAAAAAAAAAACTTAGTGGAAAAAGTCGTTGTAAAAATTTCAAATATTCAGAATATCTATAATAACCAGTTCCACTTCTCGCCGGGTTGTTTCTTCCAATATAATGCTGTTGCATATTGTATGATAATATTAGAAAAGAGCTAGTTTCAGGTTTTTGATCGTTCTGATTGATGCCTTCCGAGCGAGTGGTAAAATGAAAATTCGTTAAATACTGTGAGACATTTCAAGTATTAGGTATATAGTGATCTATGATATAGAGATATTTTGGATTTGAATTCAAATCTGAATATAAGTTTGTACAAAGTATCAAGTTTGTTACTTACTTATATTAGTAGTACTATTTGACAATTCGTTAATACTATTGAAGAGTTTGTTGACAACGAGATGGGCATTGCTGCAGCATTAACTCATGAATAACCTTGTGCTTTATTATCGACCTTAAACATAATAAGTGGTTGATATTTAACCATTGTGGATTTATTACGTACGAGTACGTAAAAGAAAGCTTTAACCAATTAAAAGTTCGGTGAAAAGGAGTCGTGGCTGTAGAATCAGCCCATGGAAAGATTTATGTTTTGTTATCGATATTAAGCGTATAAATAAAGTATTGAGATGTTATTTATTGATTAGTTATTAAATATATAAAAAATAGCTATAAGTTGTTAAGGAATTCGTTGGCAATAAGATAACATGGATGCTGTATTAGCTTGTGATTATACAAGATGATGCTATTACCTACTTTAACTTTATAACATACCTTTTGGAAGTTACCTCATAAAAAGAAAATCTTCAATATAACCATAATGTATATTTAAGATTATGCTTTTTAATAACAACTGTTGAAGTTTCCCGTATATTAACACGATTGCTATTAACTAGTCGTAAAATAGTAAATTGGTAAACTCTTAAAATATTGTGCCGTATTTATAGTTATGGCTATAGTATTAATGATATTTTTTAATTTAAATTTGAACTTGAACAACGTGAGGAAATAATTCGGACTGTAGCATCAGGTATTTTATTTGAACTAAATAAATATCCAATAGAATTAATTGGATGTATTAAATTTCGCCTTAATTGACCAAGAGGAATACGTCGAAAATTGGCATGTATGATTTGGAATAAATACGTAAACCAAAGTACAGATGTTGTTATACAAAAACTTCTAATACATAACTCCTAATTTAATCTCATTATTGATAAAATGTCTTAATGGTGGCCGTAATAATTTTTTAAAGTATGATGTATTTATTACTTTTTACATGAATAATACGCGATTGTTTTTACTGATATTTCGATGTGATTGTATTAAATAACGTGCAATATAAAGAAAATCGTATCTCGTGTATTGTAGTCGATTACTGCGTAGTTGTATTTGCTTCGTCAAAACAAACTAAATGAATATGTACTTCAATGATTTATCGTTAGTCACTCAATGCATCGGTTATCCACTTTCTGGCCCCATCATCACGCCCTCGCTACTGAGCATTTTCGAAGTTTTAAAATAATATAAACCAGATTATATTCTTTAAGTTTGCTAGAGGCCATTGAAGAATTCCACTTTTCACCTTTCGAAGCCAACATCAGATTCTCGTCAGCAGACGTGATGCATCGGGTTTGTCAAAACGTATTGAACGACCACAAACTCAACGAGTTCACTAGTAACCTTAACTTATAGACTATAAAACTTCTACTATTTCCTGTCTTTACGTTCGGAACAGCTCGATGGTACGAAATCACTGTATTGTCGTTATCGCTTAAGGTATGCGCATAATTTCTAATTCAATCGACGGCTTAACGTACTTTCGAGTCATGGAGCGGGTGCTTTTCAATTTAAAAGATATAAAGCTTGTAATATAAAGAATGTAAAGCTTGCAAAGAAGTCGTAAAATGCGATTTTGCCATGCATATGAGAACGCTATTTTCATTTATTTTCTTGAATTACTAAAAAAGGATTTATTTTAAAACTATATATTTATATACATATTTGAGACTATCAGAAGAAATCCTATTATTATACATGTTACGATGTCCAGTTTATAAAACTATTTTTTTATTTTTTGATTTGCCTGACAAAAACGATCCACACATTCAACATTTATTTATTAACGCATCCGCGCACAAACTTCTGTAAAATACGACGTCACAAAGTTGGGATTACAGAAGTTCATATATGTATACATTTTGTGATTTGATTTGAAATGATATGGGTATGGCAAACGCAAAGGCTGACAGACGAGTAGTCCTATGAAGGTTCATTTTTTTAATACAAACGTACGGTATCCTGAAAACCCTAAAAACAAGGTCGTGGAACGCAAAATGAGTTTTAAAACTGATTTTCTGTTAAAAGCGAGTTTAAAAGGAGATCGGGGAAGAAGCCTTAAATATAGTTAACACAGTTAAATTAAATAATAATATTACAATAATTTTTCGTCCGCGGTTTCAACTGCATTATCACAGTAAAATTTCTGCATTTTTAAGTTTATTTTGTAGTCTTTCCTCAAGTCCGTCTGTCCGCGGACAGGTCACAGTGTTATAACGCCACCATTGTTTTATCAATCGTGTAAGGAAGTGTTATTAAAAGTTAAGCGATTTTCTTTTAAGTGCACATTTTACACATATTAAAAACCTTTGATTTTATATGGCCCTCTAACTATTAAATTACAAAGCTTGAAAAAGGGGATTAATACAGCTCTATAAATACATTTTATGAAAATTTTTATATTCAACAAAATGTATTAAGGTATTTTATTTGTCATCAACAATTTTTGATTTCCGTAGTAACAATCTCATTAGCAATTTATACAGGCATAAAAGAAATTTTAATCCTATCGATGTCTGTCTTTTAAATACCAATATTATTTTATACTTATAAAGTACAATAAGGAAATCGAGTTCATGTAATACATTATTATATTTCAAAATTAAAACAAAATCCAATCATATTAACGAGACCGTTATTGTTATGTTGTGATGTAATTTTTACGCTTTTTATTGAATAAAAATTTTTACGATTATCGCTAATGCTAATACAGACACATCGATATGGTTTTGCTAGGTTATTTTCTTTTTAATTCGGTACATAAAACTGACAATTACTTATCAGTTTTGCCACAATCATCTACTGGTGTGGTCCGCTAACAAAACTTATAGGTGAAGAAATTCTTATCAATAATATTATATCGGGCCGAGGCTCAGATTAGCCCGATAAAACTTTCCAAAGAGAAGCAACAGCTCCTGAAAGCGTGCGCACAACGAGTAATTCATTCATGTTTCCGCACGAAACAAAAAGTACGGAATAGCCCATAAAAGTGTAATCGAAAATCATCAAGATCCCCATAAAACTTTGGAAGTGTTTTTCTTATTATGCGGAGATTACCTTTATCTATCTTTTTTCTTTCGAAGTGTGTACTCATGACAATTTGTACATATCTCGTGATTCATTTTGTTTGTTTTTTTTTTTTTGTGTGTGATATTTTTGTGAACTATAAGTTGGTATTGACTTTTAAAAATAATTAGCCAGAATGTGGGTATCGAAAGTTTTTGTTAATACGGTTACTGATTTGTCGATTCACTGACTTGTGTCGCTTAATATCATCTTCTAGTTTGCACTATAGAAATGAAATAGAATTTCTGCCTAGAAACAGTAAGGTTTTACAGATGTCCAATAAATCATGTACGCTTTTAAAAAACTGTCACTTTTAGTTTTACATTTTCAAAGTTATATAAAAATTATGATTTGACATTATCTTTGACTCATCGAGGTAAAGGCATATATTTTCTTAAGATTTCGTAATTCCTTTACAGTCTTAAGTCTTTTACATATAATTGTTTTTATGTAAATTTATATGTAATATGATATAAAATATATTGAATAAAAGCGGTTATTTATTTTTTTAAAGGTATCTGTTATAAATTTTCATTAAATGTAACTCACACGTATACCGATGTCGATTAATCATTGTGCAATGCTTAATGCACCTCGAGTTTTTAACGGCAGTCTTTGTTAGTTCCTTGATTAAACTATTTTATTTTATTACAAACTCGATTAAACTACTCGACATACGCGATTGGCTGAACCGACTGTTTGGTAGAAAAACAGAACGAGTATGAGATCATTTAAAAAAGGCCATTGGATATTTTCTTCTAGTAAGTTTAGAAAATTAACCAACGTCGTAGTATAAATAATTTATAATTAAAGGCGTTTGAACTAAGTCTATCACGGAATTACTAGATAAAGATAAATTATACATAAAATCAGTAATGTAGCATACAGCTGTAAGAAAATTATAGTATTTGCAATGTTATAAATGCCTGAAATTGTTTTTGTTATGAGTTAGTAACATGTCACTGCTGGTGTCATGGCTATTAAAACTTGTTTATCTGTAGATGTACAACTCTAGATATGTTTAAGCAAAGTTGTTGTAATTTTAATCTCTGCTTTATTACTACACGTTTTCATAAGACACATGACAGAAGGTGTGATGATAAGAAAAGTTATTTGCTACCAATTTAGGGCGGAGTTATTTATCACTTTGCGAAACGATTTGTCAAAGGGGTTTACGTTACGAAAGCTTTTTAAATTTAATTCAATTTCCCGGTTTTGCTTTTTAACCGCCGTTATGTATTTTTTAAAAGCATAATTCATTTTTATATATATGCCGTAGTTGAAATCTTCTCATAAGAGGATTGGCGCTTACGCTGCGGGTAGAATTTTTTTCATTGTTCGAGAATATCGAAGCGGAGATTTAAATAAAAAAAATATTCAACCACTTTTACATAATCTCAGAACACGTAGAAACGTTTGTCGTGTTTATTTCACTCATCGCTACGTGAAAAGTATTGTCTTGCGTCACATCAGCTCAAGTCCACGCGCTAGCGAGTTGTCAATATAGTACTAGATATTATACTTACAGACTCCATTCGCTTATACACTAACAGATCGCATTAGTACATGAGCTCCTGTTAATTAAGCGATCCCTATTACAAACGAAAAGCCATTAAATATAAATAGACGGCGATGAATACTAAACGCATGTGCTACATTTTTAAATTTTTCTTTTACAATAAGAAACCTACAAAATAAAGTCCACGAATAACCGTGAGTCTTTTCCTTAGTCGAGAAAAAAAATTCACGACATAATCTTGGACGTACGAAATTTCTAAAACTTCCCGTCCCCGGTAATTATCCGAAAATGGCCGAGTGAAATCCGCTAACAAGTAACACAAATCAATCGAGACCCTTAAAAAGTTCGGGACGAGTGGCGGCAACTCCGCCGAGAAATTAATAAGGGCAATTAACCCGCAGACGCGAGTATTGTGATGGATGGGCCGGCTGGCCGCGGCCGCTGTTAATTTGTTTAGAGGTACGCTTTTAAACGAATCGCCGCTTCAGCCCCTCATTAATCGGGCGTGTGACGCCGCCGAGGGCCGGCGGAGGAGCTCGCTGGAAAATCCAACGGATTGAATTTGATGTTGGGAATGAAGCGATTTTACATTATCAAGCAAAAGCGAAGAACTTGACAAACTTGACGTATAAAAAAATATCTGCTTCCGAATGGATTATTAAGATAAATAAGTTATTTTTGCAGAGTATTAAACTATTTAGATTGTTTAATTAATATGTAAATTTATTAATATGATTCTTATAATATCAAATAACGTGAAGGCTATGTATGAAATTCGTAAATACAAAAAAAAAATCTTAAAGTAGAAGCTGATCCCTGCGCCTATGCATGATAGTGAAAGTTAGATATGGCAGAAAAAAAATGGAAAATAGAATCTATGTGGTGGAGATGCAATCTCTGCGTCGTATGTGTGGTGTGTTTCTAAAAGATAGATGTAGGAATAAGTGGTATCAGAGAGCGGTGTGGTTTGAAGGAAGGTGACTAGAGTAGAAAAAGGTAGGTTGCGGTGGTTTGGCCATCTGGATAGGATGAACAAAAGTAGACTGACAAATCAAATCTATAGAGCAAATGTGTGTGGTGAAAAGGTCGGCAAGAATCGTCCTAGAAAATCCTGTACTGACCAAGTTGGTGTCATATCAAACAAAAGGGCCAAATTTCAAGGACCCGAAACCGACGAGCTTACATAAAAAGATTGATGGATGTCGGTGAAGCAAGAGAGATTATAGGTCGTACCATGTGGAAATCTAGTCTCTGTTTAATCTTTTGGGAAATAGGCGTGAGTTTATATTATTATTACACTATATTAAAATAGAAAATTGACTATAAGGTATTGAAAAAAACTTAACGTATGGTTTAGAGAAATGGACATAACTAACTTACCACCTCGGGTTTTGCCTGACTCAAAAATCGCCATACACACGCGCACGAATGCACCCATGCACGTACGGCTACCCTCTAAAAAATGGTCCGAAAAGTTTCCCAGGAACCCAAAAAGCCGACATTTATATTTTCGAAAATTATACTGAAAACAATAATTTCACTAATTGTATGAAATTAAGAAAAACCGTTAAATTCCCTACACTGCCATTAGGTTAGTTATTTTGAATTATGTAATAGTTTTTCTTAATTTGGAGTTAATAGTCTTAGTTATTTTAAATTAAATTGCAATTAATGTTTCTCAAGAATTCACATACGGTATTGATACTAATATAATAAATTCAAAAATAAGTATTTTAGATTACGTATCTTTATTAGATTTTCGTGTATAAAATCATTGAATAAATTGAAATATAAATTACAACAGTGGTAGCACTTCGGTTAGTTCATGATTTATTGCCATGTATTCTAATAACTCGAAAACCTCTAGTAAGATTAACATGATTTTTAGAGTTCCATACCTCAAAAGGAAAAAGGAACCCTTCGTTGTGCGGCTTACTGTCTGACAAGACCTTTTTTCTGAAGACCGCGTGGAAGTATAATATTGACATGAGTATCAAATAGTTAGGTCTGGAGATCTTGGAGCTGTAAAAACCAAACTTCTAAGTCAACGTAATCAAAAACATGGTCAAAATACGGCCATTTTTATCTTGTATTTTGAAACACGCAAGTAAATCAGAACATATGAGGTACTTGCTATGAATCTTAGCTCATGAAATTTGACAAGAAGAAACGGCTCACAGCATAAGTGAAGGAAATTCTGAAAATTGTTACTTTGTGGTTACATCATATGAAAAAATATTTTTTTGTAATGACAACTTATACTTGCAATTGCAATATGGACCGTGATATGGACCAATTTGTAGAACAATATTTTTTAACCTTCAGTTGTGAAAAAAAATTTTCAAAATTTGTATATTAAGAAAATGGAAATTTTTTTTGAAAGAAAAGCATGAGGTGCGACTGCTGTTCGCACTTGTTTCTTTCGGCGTTGAAATAGGGTATCAGGGTTAATTTTAGTATGATATTTGTAACATCTTGTCCGTGGCATCGTTCTCGTTGACAATAGAACGGATTCCTTACACACCCTTGTATATTGATTAGTCATTGGGAATAGCAAAGTTTAAGGGAGAACCACGATCGACATCGCTCCGAGACTTAAATCTTGAGCCAGATCGGGATCGGGATCAAGAGCGAGACGGGGATTGTTTCTTAATGAAATAATTGAGCTCTAGCACGTGGGTTTTCACGTGAGGTGTAACAGTTTGCGTTTGCGACATACGCCACGGGGATCAGGATCTAGAGCAAGACTGGGATCGATAGGTTAAAAGGCTTCGCTTCAAAACTCTTACCGCACCGCCGGCCAGCGGCGTGTGGTCGACCGATGAGAGACAACGATGGACGAAAGAACGAGACCGGCGTCGGTATCGAACAGCAGATGAAGAAATTTATTCTGCTTCCGCTCTGAAAATTGCACGCTAGTATAAAATAAAATGAATACTTTTGTTATGGAGATGAAACGAGTTCTCTGTTAATGTTGTAAGAAAAGAACACAATGAATAAAATAGGACTTTAGATGTGCTATTATGAAATTGTCCGATCTATAAGTAGTTTCTTGTATAAGTGGAGACTAGTGAAAAAAAAGTCTTTATGATCAATACATGTTTGTGATGTGAAGTCAATTTTGAAAACGTTATTAACAGTATATTAGTTTGAATTCGGGAGGCGAACGCTTGTGAAATCGTAAAAATGCCGTACAAAAACTAGTATATGATATGGTAACAATGAAGGTGTTGTGTCATTGAGTTAGGTAAGATATTTACTATGTTAACATAAAATTATTTTACAAATTAAAAAAGTAGAGTAGAAGAGGAATACATGTCCGTCACCCGGTTTGATGAATAATATGTTTAATTTATTTTTTAACAAATCATTCAACTATTTTAAATTATATTAATTATTCTTAACAATATAATATTATATTTACGCGAGAGCCTGGCAAGGTCAGAAGACAGTCGCCATTGAGATCGTGAATTTAAATCTCATTCAATAACGTCGTTCACCATTCATTCCTCATTCCTCACATTTACATAATCCGAAAGTTGAAAATAAAACAGTTCACTCAAAATCGCATACACTCCGAGCGGGGAGCCCCCTAATGACTTCATAACGTATGCGGGAACATGAGCGACGAGCGCGCCCGCCGCGCGTGTCCTTCACTCATTTGTTACCCCTCAAAAGTAAATCTACCCACTACCCGCTAACCCCATTTTTTTCTCGCTTCGGCCAAATAAATAGCCGACAAATGTGCTACGGAACGGATAGTGAAGCGGTATCCGCTACGCGACCCGAAATACGGCCTACTGTGGCTTCGAAAGGCCGCCCGGTGCAGCTGAATGTGTGACGTCGAGAATTAAAATATTTGATGGCCAACGGACGTATGGTGGTTACATGATCGATCACCCTGTACGTCAATATTGGATACAAATTTTCAAGATTTCTAAATGTCGTTTTCCTAGTTCGAAACAAAAAATATGGCATTGAAGACTTCGCCGCTGTCAGATTTCTAAATTTTATAAGTAAACTGGTCATTACTCATCCGCTTCGCTGGGCGTAATTAACATTCAGTATTCACTTTTTTTTCTGATTAAAATACGTCCGTGGTTTCACTCACGCTCACGACCACGGCTAATAATAAAAATGAATCCTTTCATTTTTAATATTAGCCGTTCCCGCTGCCAATTCTGACCCCGATCACGGGTCTGTCATCAATGGTACTTCTGGTTGCGACAGGTGCAATCCCTATTCCGCTATTGCGATAGCGGTCTTGATGCCAATTTCGATCCTTCCTTAGCCATGGATGCTATAGTGATAACAGATTACCGTTTTTCTTGGTATCTATGTTTTTTTTTCATAATTAGTAATCTTGTTATATAATATAATGTAATCCTATTCTATTAATCTTATATCCTATTTGAGAACATAATCATACGACAAGCGTACGAAAAATATCCTTACAAACATACTTATACATGTTCTATTTAATAAATAAAAAAAATTGATAAATGTTTATAATACACGTAGCTCTGAATTGCAGTGTCAAAGATACCACATTGTATTTAGAGTGTGGTGACTTTGACACTGCAATTTAACTACCAAAAGATTTTTTTCTTATTACAAGTCTAAAGACATGATATATTTGGGAAAACAACTAAATTTTGGGAATAAATATTTAAATAGAATCTGGGAATAAATTAATCCGGTGAGTACGCTTTAATACTGCCATTTCTAAGTATCATCTACATCGTTTTGTGATGCTGATGAAAGCGTTTTTTTATTTGCACTTGTTCCTAAAAAAATGTATATACATTTTTGTGTGAAAATTAATAACACTAATTATTATTTTATACGAAAATAAATTTAAATTAAATTTTGAAGTGAGATATAAAAAGTACAAATTTGCACAGGGTAATCATATATTTCTTTGAGCTTCTTGTCATATTCCAATACTCCACTTTTTCAAGTTCTGTGAGATGTACTAAAGCAACAATAAAGTACGATGGAAGAATTCCCTTTTTGACTTTTTACCCATCCCTTTTTGACTCACTTAAACCTCTTCAAGTACTTATTAAAATATTATTGTTTTTATATAATAACCTTCTAAAGAGAATATGATAATAGTAACCTTAGTTGATTAATTTTCACATAATGTTTTTTTTATTATCATTAATCTATATATTACAAGGGATTCAATAATACCTTTATTTGTCCCATGAATTCGGTCCTCACCAGTTTAAATTTTACAATTATTCCAAATAATATTCTCACAAAGCAAATTTACATGACAACATAAGTAAATTTTGTGACCACCTTCTACTAATACTTCTCGTGACTAAACACCCTACACCCACTTTCTTTAGTTTGATCGGTACTAACCTATCGTGGATATTATCACTTCCAACCAAGAACACAGTAATGAATTGCAAAATATTCTCCTAAAAATTAGCCAAATGCAAACATGTATCTTATATTTGTTACTTCAAGTCAAATACTGAATTATTGCGATATACAGCGGAGGCAGCACATTGGACTCATAAGCGCATAGATCAAATATAAGCAAACTTCAAAGCAAAATAGATGAAACGAACTTGAAGAGAGAGTTTAATGAGTATGGCTACGAAATCTCCATATAACGATATTAAATATTCGTTTCTCTGTTCATATTTACATGTTGTTTTATTCGTTATTTGTACATTTACATATATTTTTTTAATAACGATTCGTGAGCCGTATTCAATAGAAGACAGGGGATTTCGCTTTATAAACTCTTAGCTCGTATACACAATACACCGATAAAACTGTGTTCTGACTGGGCTGAAAGACGACAATGGCTAATGTTGTGCGAGGACGTGGGCGGCGCGGGCGGCGCGGGCGGCTGCATTCATTTCGTATTCATCGACAAAGGCCGTCCGCGCGCCGTGACTGATGTCCCGCATCGATCATCGCGCCCTCTAAACACATCGCACGTATTGTCTAATCTGGATAGAGTTTGTGGATTTTAAAAGATTATATGCTTGGCCGTTCCGAAATGGAAATGAAAAACATGAAACAAAAACCGGGATCACAAATGTATTATATGCCCATTAGGTCAAAATACAAAAAAATTTCAAGACACCTTGATATAACATGATGGACATACCACACGGACAGTGATATGCCGCAAGTTTACTTGTGGTGTTGTAGAATATGGAAGAGAGTTTCTTGTCGCAGGTGCAACGACAGTGGGCCGCCCTGGGGGATGCCTCCAGCATCACCAACTCGGGCTCCGTGAATTCGCGCGAAAACGTGCGCGGCTCGCTCGCCAAGCTCGTCTCCTCATCGCGGGGCGCCGCCGCCGCCGGGTCCGGCCACTGCTCGGCCGCGTCGCCGGGCGCGCCCACGCCGCCGCTGCGTTCGTGCATGAAATCACTGTAGGACAACTGCCGCGGTATACTTTTGCAACGCCCGCCCCGCCCGTCGACTGTCGAATATTTCGTTTGCCCGAGCGTCGCCGAACTCCTAGATATTAGACGGTCGTTGCTGTCGAAACTTCTCATTTTGACTATCTTACTAGGAGTCTTCCGTTCCACCGTGAAACTGTAATCTTTGGTCCTATCGAAGCATCGATCCGTTCCCCGCGTACGTGGTGTAGGCGGGGGCGTCGCCCCTCAGCTCACCGTTAGCGCGGAACTCGTTAGAGGTGAATATGCATTTGATCGACCCGATATCGCATCTTCTGCTGGGCGACATCGCCGCCGATTTTCCTTAGGTTAGATAGGTTTCGCTTTATTTTTTGCACTATGTTATTGGTCGGATCGTAGGAGATTAATTGCCGAGAGATGTACCCAGAAACGCCGGCGCCCTTCGTTTTGATGTGTCTCCTGTCGAGGCTGTGGTGCGCGCCGCCGGCCGTCGCGCCCCGTTTCGGCTCGCGTCGAGGCCGTTCCGAGTCGTACTGGTCGAACGTACGCCCGCGCGCCTCGCCGCTCTCCGCGCAGTAGCTCAGATAACTGTCTTCACGATTATGATTCGGGTTACAATTGCACACTAAGTCAAATTCGTGATGCGATATATGCCTGTCCACACATATACGATCGGCGGAGGGGCAATCGTGGGGCTGATGCGCGACGCGGAGGACGCGGCAGGCGTCGCAGTCCACGCCGAGCAGGAGCTCCTGGCTGGTGTTGCGGATGAAGCCGTCACTGAAGGTCCTGGAGCGGAAGGGCGCGTGGTGCGGCGCGCCGGGCGGGGGCGCGGGCGCGAGCCGGCCGTCCCAGTCGGCGAACGCGCGTGCCGACTCCACCATGGTGGCGGCGTCGCGGTTAACTTGTATGACGCGCGGCTGCCGGCACGCCCTGTCGCTGCGGATCGAGCTGCGCGACGGCGACGGCGACGGCCTCTTAAAGCTTTCTATCTGAAACATGCTCGTCGGCTGCGCGGTGTCACATGTCGTCGGTATCGGATCGTGACGCTGCGCTGCCGATTCATGCTAACACCTTAACGTCCGAGTTCTGCGAAACGGAAATATGGTCGTTAACGAGGTATTTTATTAGCGGCGGTCAGTAATTCGAGCTTTGTTTCGGAGTTTAGTGCCGGCGGCCGTAAACGTCCGGCGCGCCATTAGCGGGGCCGGCGCGCCGCGCGCTCTCTGTTTATTGTAACGAGTTGACAAATTGTGTTTTCGTATATTAAGGAAAATGTTAGAAACGATTCGTTAACGGAATTTATCTTAGAAACCGTATTTTGTCTATAACCGTTAATTGTGTTCTGGAGTTGGCCGCGGCTCTCCATTTCGTTTTCGGCGGCTCCACCCGGCGCCTCAAAAGGAGCCTTTAGTTAACTTCATTTATTTAATTAGTCAAATGATAGTCGGGTCCCGCTTTCTGGTTCTACAGAGCTTTATGTAGCTTGAACAATAACAAGTCATGAAGATGATATTTACTAAATGATGTACTTGTGAATGTATTTATGCGCAAGAGAAATATTCATTCATTGAAAGATTAAAGAAATTTTTGGACATTCATTTCTTAAAGAAATTAAAAAGGGATTTGAATTTTGTATGGGACCGCATATTTGTATTGCAAGACCAATTATAAAAATTATTTACTCATAGATAAGATTACATTATTTTCGAGTGATATAGTACATATTTTGTCTTTATCCAAATCGGAATTGCGAACGGTATTGAAAGCGAGACGAGGTCGAGGATCGGGAGTCAAGATCGGGGACGGAACCGAGGTCGAAATAGAACGTAGAATCGAAATTAGAATTAAGAGAGTGACCGGTATTAAAATCAGGGGCAGTGCCAGGATTAAAATTAGTCGGCACCGGCATGGACATTGACAGCGAGTGAAATCAATATGAAAGGTAAAGGAACAAATTCTATGTTCACACGATTAAAACCGCAGGCGGAAAACTATATTAATTTTGCTCATAATTGGATATTACTTTTTTTTATTTAATAGAGTAATTTTATTGTTTATAAATTTAATATACATGTAAGTGATACTAAAATTGTTTTCTCTGTTCACAGAATTATTAGTAAGGCCGCGTTTTAATTACTAAATACAGCTTGAAAGAGTGACATCGTATACAAGACGTCAAATTTGAAGACTTAAGATTGAATTTTCAAAGTCGCGATTTTACAAAATTAGCTATTTTTAATATATTTTCACTCTAGTAATAAATAAAGTTCGAAACATTATTATGCTTTTTTTCTTAAAACGATATTAATTTTCTTGAAGCGATGTTTTATTGCATAAATGCAAAAAACTCATTATATGTTCACACTTATTCGTTGCATAATATATGAAATTCCTACTCGAAAGAGCTCGACTTTCTACAACAGTCCATTACGACATAATTCAGTAAATATATCTAATTTTTTTTGCATTATTCGCTTAGTTACAATCTAAACCCTCAGGATAGGGCGGGTAGTAAAACAAAGGTCCGGTCTGCAGCGGACGCGAAACTCATAAAATGGCTATGGACAGGAGTAGCGAGATATTTCGCCATAAATTTTCCTTATTTGCCATCTCATGCTCGTTTCATTAAAACGAAAATACCTTGAACGCTCTGCCTCTTTGTGTTGAGTAGGTGCGGAGTAGGCGTGCGCGCGCGCGCCGCCCGCCCCTGCCGCCGCGCGGCCGCGTCTGGACCTACATCCGCCGCAATTGTTCGGGGACCGTACACAATCGGTGGTTGCCCCGTCTGTAGCGTTTATGACGTACTATGAGATTAAATTAAACATCCCCATATCTTCGACTGCCATCCACCCTAGACAAGATTTGGTGTGTCGCTTCTCCGTATTTACTATTCAATTCTGAAACTCTTTCGATTTAGAGCGATTTCCAAAAAAAAAAAATTACATTTAGAATTGAAAATGATTTTAAGGAACTATTGCACAATAATAGGAAGATGACATTTTCGGTATCTTTGAGGAAATCTTGGAAATAATGAACACTCGCACGGTCAGATCGCGGCCTTCATCTATCAATGTTACTTGTGACAAATTATTCGATGCAGACGAAAGAGATTTAGACGCAGATGGTGATGGGTTGAAAATGAATTCAAGCCATAAAGTATGGAGTACAGAATTTTAGTTGACATTGTGAGGTGTGTTGAAGAAAAGCTAAAATGTATTCATTGTACATATGACATACATCATGATTATTATGACGTTTATTTGTAGAGGCTCACCACCGATGTACATAGTATATAAAGTTCTAATAACATCAAAGTGCTGGGGTATGAACACCAATTATATGTGTGCTTGGGCATTCACAGAATGAATAAGCTTCAGCATGACTTAGCATGAGCTACTTAATAAATTATGACAAATAATGCAACATAATCGGAAAATCAGAAAAAGTTAAGTATAATACATGATACTGTTCATTTTTAAATATTGTATATATTTTTCTTTTTGAGAAAAATGTTGTATTGGGTTATTTTACATTTTTTTAAGATTGTGTTAGAAAATGTCTAAATCGAAATTGTTCCATTTGCTGATAAAATTAAGGGATTAATTTTATATATAATTAAAGGGTGTGCGTGCGCGTGCGTATGTGGTGTGGTGTGTGTGTGTGTGTGTGTGTAAACAAAGTTTATAATTGACTGGAATATTTGAGCTTTACTATCATGTTCGTAATCTACGTCCTTTATGTGTGAAGTTGGTCGATTTATGGCATAGGATCCACTTTATAGTGTTGGGCATTTCCATTATCCCGCTGCGCGCGTTGTATCCTCTGCATATTAAAATCACACCCACAATATACCAAAAAATTTAATTTTGATACAGCGAAAAATTGTAATATGGCCTAGAATAAAGGAATACAGTAAATTTATAATACATGAAAACACGACAATGATTATACGGTATAATATAATTTGTTTCGAATATGAAGCTTAGTCTTTTTACCTTCTTCTGGCCAAAATGTGTACGCATTAAACTTGTGATTTCTAAGAACTTTGTGTTACAAAATAGTTAAATGAGTGTCAAGGTTGGCCGTTTTTTCAAACAAAAATTTAATCACGCTACGGGGCAATAACCTTATAGATGCTTTTGTTATTTTGTTATAGTACTAAAAATGTAGGGTTATTTGATATTTGTTTATAACAAATTAGTCCTAAAATCCAGACGCCTCAGTCACATGTCATTTTATAAATTATGAATGAAATCTCGGGATGGAGCAGTAGCGATGAAGAGATGGAACACATTGGTGATGATGACGATGACAATATTTACTTTTTGTATACATATGCCATAACATTTTTTTAATACGATGCTCTTGAACTTTGGCCGTCTATACACATGAGCGAAATAGCACTGACTGACTAATTTATCACGATATCTCCGAAATTATGGGTCCGATTGATTTTAACTTTAACATAGTTACTCTTTTCGGGACGTAGACTAAGAACGGATTTTATGCAAATCGAATCAAAAAAAAAATCATCTACCATCACATACAATAGGTAGCCCCTCCCGCCCTTTTCTCTAATGAATACACAAAGCGGGACGGAGAGCAAAATCGAGAACGGAGCCGGGATCAGAATCGAACTGAAGCTGAGAATGGGACGATCGGGACCTTGATTTCGTAGTCGCGCGATGAAGACTTCATTTTATGTCTACGCGAACGGAGCCGCAGAGAAAAGCTAGCGATTATGTAATAGATGCGTAATATATAAATTTACAAAAATTGAACAATTTGTCCATTGAATTATCTTTGATGAGAAACATATTATCGCTCGTTATGAGAGTAAAATCGCTCTCTTCCATTCGAATCTGGGCACGAGTAGTTCAGGCCATTGTAACTTATGTAGAATTTAAGAACAAATCGACTGCTACTGTAATAGAAGTAACTGATAAGGTATCGGATTAAATATTATGTTAAAAAAAAATAAAGTTTTTCTTTTTCGTTTGATTCCCACATATCTTGTGCTATATCTCTCAAGAAGATATATGAGAAAACTGTTTTTTTTTTAATTAAGAATAATTTTTCTTTACAAAAAATGTGAATATTTCGTGTTTGATTACGTCATATTTATTTCCTTTAATGAACCTTGAATGCATATTTTCTATATCAAACAGTTTAGCCGTAGTATAGGCGTCCCGCCTTTTTTAAACTATTGTATTTTATTATTGAGTCCATAATAAAATTCACCCTTAGTTTCGAATATATTTAAAGTTTAGAATGTTTGAATGATTTTTTTTGAGATGTATTAAATTTATTATTTAATTTATACATTTAAATATTGTGTAAATAGTTAATTGAAAATGTGTATTTATTTAACTTGCCCTAGCGCTATAAGCGATTGTATGTATTGTAAGATATACAATTGTCTCTGCACTCGAACCTATACAGCTGACATTCCTCTGGGTCTGGCAGAATTTTAGAATTTCGTAACGTATCTGGCTGTCTGGGTAATATTTTCAGATCGTAGTCCGAGTAACAGATATAAAATTCAGCTTTTACGCTATAACGTAAGTAACACCATAATTTATTCAATTATGAACAGCTGTTACAAAAAAATTCGACCGTACAAAGTGTCTAACAATGGATGGTGCGAATTGTAATAGTACCTACAAAATATCGAAAAATCACATTTTTTACTTTAGATTTTGAACAAGAAATTTATATACCTTTACTGCCTGCTACCTGTCAAAGCAACCGAGAGTCATTGTTAACAACAGCCAACTTTATTATCTATTGCAATATACTTCTGCAGAAAAAAATTAAAGTTTATAAAATAGCGTATGTATAGGGCGTCTGGGCCTTTGCTCGAAATTATTAATGTAATAATTAAATTAAATGGCAAGACTAAAAATATACTTTCCATCTTGGAAATAAGCAATATATTAAGATGTATTGTTAAATTTCCAAAAAATAGAAGTTTTTTTTATAAGCAATGAACAATTAACAAAATATAAACGATTATCGAAATGTTTTTTTTATTATTATTAAACATCTCATGGATATAACACAAGAGTAAAACAATATCTACTGTTCAAATAGTCTATTTGTTCATAACAATTTTTAAAAGGAATAACCTACAATTTTTTTAATAAAGAGTTTTTAATAGCTTACGCTTATTCAGAAACATTTATAAAAATATAGTTTATAAAGAAAATTTACCATTATAAGGAATTTTTTATTATTTAAATTATTTCATAACTACTAGTTTTATATTAAACAATATTAGAATATTATTCAATATGTTTATCAAAAGGATTCCATTAAGCGCAATAATTTTAGAACATTTTATTAAATAGATACACTGCAAGGAATATAAATTGAAGGCCAAAAAAAATTACGATGAACTTATTGTGTAAAAAATCAATGGGAATCTTTTATTAACCGGTTCTTCTGTCCATGTGTCTACATAATACTGTTACTTAATATTAATAGAACAAAAAGAAATTTTGCGTCTTTCTACTGAATCGCAGTTGCAAACTGTTGCTGTTTAATGCGCGGATGCTATTTTAGATACAAAATTGAAATTTTTAATAATTTAACAGATTTTCGGAGCATGTTTTTTTTTATCTCATTACAGGATCTTTAAAATTGAATCACACGTAGAAACGAAACCTATATTTTTTTAATATTTATCTGTGTACAGTTTTTGTCGTTATTATTACGTTCATTTAAGTTTTTTTGCACAATTTTGTAGAGACCATTTCAAATCGCGTGACTCCTTACTCTTTATATTTCGATGACATTTTCACGCGTGTTTCAAGAATAATCGAATAGTTATTTTGGAGATTAGAACTAATACAATATTTTTCACTCCTTACAATGGATTCCAATTACTTCTGTTTTGCGGCAGTCACTAACCATTTTTTTCTAATTTTTAATTAAGCAAGCCAAACGGTCCTTGAAAAGACCTGTTACGGTCAGATAAATTCACGTCAGAGCAATGATTTCAAAACGATACATATTTTGCCGTTCTGTCGTAGTTAAGATCTTTTTAAAATTATAATTTCTAATATTAATTATAACATTATTAATATCAGAACATAGTTCATTGATGAAACTTCAGATTTTAAATGAATCGCTCCGACTGCCCAGTAGATGGAGCGTGTAATCCAATTAGGGCGGCTGGCCGGTCGCGCCGCCGCCACTCGGCCCTTATACCTACCGGATTTCAACGCTGTATTTATTACCGGCTATTATGTACATCTGCGCTTGAATTGATACAAAATCGAGGAAATTCATTTTCCCGTTTAATTAATATTATAGAAGGTTATTGTTTTGACGGCAGAGACCCGATTGGACCTTTGAGTGACGGCACCGCGGACCATCATCACCTTACTATCATCTACCGCTGGAGCTGCTTCATCTTCATCTGGCGATGCGCGTCATAGTCGCATGCAGCTCATGATCTCTCGCTCTTATCTCGCTGCCACTCTTTGCTGGTAAGGGATACGTTGGAGTATGAAGTTTTTAGTTTACATTCAGTTTACAATTTGGCTGATAATTTTATTAAATTAATACCACATTTTTTAGTTTTTTTCTTTTATATAAATCAGTCCATTTGCTCCGTTATCGTAGAAGAAATGGTTAAGATTCTGTTTTCTTTGTTTGTCTGTCTAAGTTTAGGGCGATAGAGTTGATAAACGACTTAATGTTTCAAAATTATGATATCCATATTCTTACCAACTTGCACTATATTTCATGACGCTGCCAAAATAGTTCCTTAACTTTATAACTCATCATGATCCCATTACGATCAAAGTGTTTTTGTTCTAAGATGGTTTTAAAGATGTTAATAATATAGCGTTTATTCAAATTCTGGAGATAGACATTGCAGCGTGATTTTGGAACAATTAAATGACTGAAAGAGACTGATATAAATTATCTTAGATTTTTCATATAAAATATACAGCATGTTTTTGTTTGCAAATTCTTTATAAGTATTCGTTGTCGGGTTTTTTTAATCACTTGTATTATTAAACACATACCCTGCCACAGTCTTACGCTTTCAGGTCCAGAGGCTGAGTCTTAAGTTCTGCACGCCGGCTTAACACGAGTCGTGTGCCCTTAACGACTGCCGTTGTCCGATGCGTTGACTACGTCCGCGAACAGCGGCGTAGCGGCGAAACACGAACTCAAGGGTTTGAATTGATCAAGGATAATATCAATATGATTAATATTTATTATAATTGTAAACAGACGTGGTTCAATTCTAAAAATTTAGGCGAATTTTGAAGAAAATATTAGTAGTGGGAACTCTATCACCGCCTCCTTTTAACTGTCGTTTGGGCTAAAACTCGTAAAAGTAAGACATGGGATGTAAATTTTATTCTAAAAGTGACATTAAGTTGAAAGTGAGTTTGAAAGAAGGTGGTGAAAGAGGCCCTTAGGGTATTGAATGAACTATAAAAATAAGGTTTAAAAATTTTGAAAGAACTTTTAAAAGAAAACAAATATGATAAAAATAATGTATATTCATTTGAGCAATGTCCTAACCTCGTTTCATGTACAATTAATGACGTTACTATGAGAAATTCATTACGCTTATTGATAAAATTTCTTCAACTTTCGATTTATTTCGAATTTAGCTTTATTTCGTTAAAAGAAGAGTTGAAAGAAATATGTAAGTTAAAAATACCACGAAAGTATTAAAATTTACAACGTAAAACTAGATTTGTCATTTTGATTATGAATTCTAGAGGGCCCTAAGGGAAAAAAATTTAGAAAATCTCTTTTTCTTTTACAGCGAAGCAAAAATTTACGTTAGTAAAATTATTTGCGTAAAAGTTTCTTAATAGTGGTATAAATTAAGGTGTATAATATCAATATATTGCAATACATAAAAACAAAAATCGGAACGGCATTGTTACTATCGATATATGCACTTAACTCGGAAAAAGGTTCAATTTCCCGAAGCAAGTTGCAGGTTACAAAAAAAAGGTAATATTTTACAATTTATTTTATTCTAGGAAAAGTGAATAATATTTCGAAAATATCAATGCATTTTATCCAGACTGAGATAGTTACTTTTTTTTAATTAACCAACATATGGCATTGGAATTTTGAGAGAAAAACGTCATCTAAATATTTGGGGAAGTTCTCTTCCTATAACTATTCTAAAGAAAGTATGCTAATTTTTGTTACATACAAAAAGATGCTTTAACTATCGATTAATATATGAATTGAATGCTTTTTTTTTAATTAGAAGCTAAAAATCAAAAAATTAGTTTCCAGCCCGTCTAAATAGTTACTCGCAATAACAGCTTGCGTTTATATTTGTCAAAAGACTGTAATTGAACAAAAAACACTGTAACTTTTCGAAGCAAGTTTTTGAACGACAGTTGACCTATCTAGCTAGTTGAGACACCTAACAATAATTTGGGAATTATCAAAAAAAATATATGAAAATAATTTGAGATTTCAATTAGATCCTTATTTTATCTCAATATATACATACATAACATATTTTTAGGTTTGTTAAGGTATTAATAAACCGACTATTAACATGTATAATTATCTGTATAGGAAAAATAACCATTGTAATGAAACTGAAAATCTGTAAGAGGGAATGAAATCGATACAAAATTATATTTCAGCAACCAAAAGTAATGTTAAAACAAAAATACTACAAACGTGAGGGCCCCGTGCTTAATGTAGGTTTGCTATAACTGCCATCCAAGAGTACAGAGTAACTATTTTAATTGGCATTTCAACATTTTATTTATAATTATTGTAAAAATTAAAACTGAAAATAAATGAGTGTAGAAGTGTAGATCAATATTCTATAAAGTTTTTGTAGTAATAAAATTTATTTCTCGAAGAAAAGCATACCGAGATGCTTCGAAAGTGGGCAGATCAAGATGACTATTCCACTTTTTATTTTTGCTTTTTATGAAAAAGAATCTCTAACTTCTAAATAATTAAATATATTTTTAATGTCTATTATTAATTCATAGTAAACTATAAAAAAAAACACACAATTTATTATCAACACGCTGATAAAAAAATTAAATATTTAAAATCGCATTTTTCCGATTAATGATCAATAATTAATTTCTATAGACATTCCATTAAAAATTTGGGCAATCCCTTTATTCATATAAGTATTTCATTTCAAACCATAACAGATGTTCAGTGATCAAAAACGAATGGAAATATAAAAAAAATAAAACCCGAGATAAGAATAAATTAATTACGATATTAATTTTTTTTTCCCTTTGAGCGGAATGACAGCCATATGACGCTGCGGCCGCAAGCTGCAGGTTTTATGTAAAGCTCGGCATACATCACTCGACCCCTGTCTGTTTAATTTATCGACCGCTTTACTAAAATGCATAAATTTTGGTGTAATGCCAGTACGAAATAAATGGTAGGTTGCGTTGTTAACTTGTGTTAACTTGCGTTGTAACATATAACACATATTTTTTAATATTCAACCTTTACGTTTGACTTAAATCTGATAAATATTATATAACAAACAAATCTGATATTCTATATAACAAACGACATACTTATAAGGTCGTATTTTATAATTTTATTAGCGAACGAAATAGCCATGTAACGAAGTCTGGCATACCTAAGAGAGGTTGCGCGGTATGGATTAAGTTTTCTTGGATCATTAAACTTACTGCTTTAGGATCTATTAAATAGTTAGATCAGCTAGTTAGTTAGCCTAAGTAATTTGCGTACTACCTATGCAGGTTGAAGCGCTACGGAGATTTGATTTCCTTACACGTATTTGCCTATTCGATTTTAAATTTTGAAGAATCTATATCTTCTCTTCTGTCTCTTGTTTTCTGTTGACAAGAGACAGAATTATTATTTATTTCAAGTAAAATCATGAAACTCATTTTTTTTAATTCCCTCCAAAGAAAAATTCACTCACGGGTGTTTTTGACAAACACACGATTCTATTATATACTTGTGATTCATATGACATACATGTAACAAGTTACTTTAAAACAACGTCTCGATGCAAAATGTCTTCGCAAATAACGCACAGAAGCGGCATAGGCATTAAAATGGTATTACTTTAAATTTGAACTAACAATCCTAACTCTTTGCAGTCAGCTCGTGTTCCTCTTGGATTCACATAAGCTTCAGAAAGATTAAAAATGATTTTTCGTGCTCTTGGATATCGCAAACGTCGCGATATAAATCAAATGGACCACGTGGGATTAATTTTAATTAGCGAGTAATTAATTAATTAATATTTTTTAGGTAAGATAATTTGCGTTGACTTTTCCGAATTTTCTTCGAAATTGTGAAAATACTGCGTATGGAGAGAAACAAAGAGAAACAAGAGCTATCGACCATCCATTAAGACAGTCTTGTTGATCGCCGGAGTAATTCGAATATGTTCGTGAACTCGACTGTAGTATTTTTTCATAGACGTGCACCGGCTTTTAAATATCTTTTTACAATATTTAACATTTCACTTTTAATGTATGCGCATAATAAATATAATATAAACAAAATAAACCGGTTTTTTAATTCCTATCGACATTATTTGATTGCAATACACGTTCGTAGCTGAATAATTTGTCGCAATCTCAGACAGATATAAAATACTAAATTAAATTCAGCTAATAGCATGTTCGGACTTTTACGAAATAAATGCCCGTTCAAATACGAAACAATTAATTGGAGTGGCGAACAAAAAAAAAAAAATACATGTACATAAAGTCCAATCGTTTTTATTCCATCCACTCTCACAATCGGGCACAGGTGAAATTTATTACCTGTTACTGTAATAATTTAGATTTATCGTTCGCGCGGTATATAAAACATCGCTTAATGCTATTTACAAATTCTTTGACCTTGCTAATTCAATGATATCGTGTAAGAATTGAGACAAGTACATACCTTTAAAAATTTAGATCCTACTCCATACGATTCCATGATACTTCAGTGACTGTAATCTTTTATTTGTTACCAGTGCATCAAATTTTTTTCTATTAACGGCTATAATACATAAGGCTCTTCTTTCGAATATGGAAAAGTTTTTTAGAGACATCTTTTTGTGCCTCCAAAAGCTCAAATCGTTTGAATGCTTCCGTCCGCTCTCGGTGCCGAATCCGCAGTTCGAATGCGGATATTATACATTTATAATATTTTTGTGTAGTATAAAAGATATATCCTTATGCGCGTTCGTGTTTTTGCTTACCTGTAATGTGTTCATTTCGATAACCCGAATTCTAAAATGATTTGGAATCCAAAACTTATTTTGATAAACAGTTTCTTTTTGTGTATGTGCTGACAACTATTTATGTGGTGTCAATCAATTTCAAAAAGGCTTAAGTAACCAGATGTAATTGTTTTTCGGTCACCGAAAAAAATTGCAATATACTTCTAAAAAATACACAAAAATTTTACGTATTTATTAATATAAAAAAATTTCATTCATTATATCTCTTGAAGAAACTCGTGATTACATTTGCTGTAGTTTATATTAGGAACAGAGATAAAGTAAATAAGAAATTAATAAATACGGAAGATTTAAAACGTGCATTAGAAAAAAAAATTCCTTTAATGCACGCACACGCACGCACTCACACGACACGCATGCACACACAAACGCACATGTACACGCACATGCAAACGCACATATGGACATTACTCTGCAAAGGGTCGGAAGAGCTTCAAAGAAATTCATAACGTTTACATCTGATAATCTTATGATCTGGTGAAATTTAATTTGCGAAATACAGACTGAAAAAATCTCTATGACTAGAATCTTTTTAATGTTCTCAGTGCTAATTTAAAAAGTCTCTCAGAAGTGATATTTCCTAGTCAATATTAGAGAAAAAATTATACACTATATTATTAAGTCTTCTAACGAGAAGCGTAAATTAAATGAGCCGACAGAATCAGATCGATCTTTTGATTTAGAAATCAGAATATACATTGCCAAAGGTTTTTGGTGCATGAAATCCGAATCTAAAGTATAAATTTCTCAATTGGAATTGGTTTCAGAGATATCCCAACCTAAAAACGGAAAAAAAAAATCGCGATTTTTGGCTATGTTTAAAAATACGTACCATCGCCATCTCTTTAATAAAAAAATCTTAAAGTAGAAACGTTGCACTTTCAAACGGCGTTGAGTGTACGCAAAAAGCTTATTTCTTATTTTGTGATGTTTAACGATTTTCGATCCTCTCAAAGGTGATATGATTCTGAACTTTTCGAAGTCAAGTTTTAATTTTAATGAGTTTATTAGGAACATTTGAATAACGTACATCACGTTTAGTTATCAGAAATCACAACAAAGCACTTTAAAAGCATTAAAAACTGGGTAAAAAATCTACAAATTGTCTAAAAGTTATATACCTATTAAATTTTTACATATTTCGTAATAGTTTGTGGTTAGCAAATAGCAATCCGGTTAACTAAATAATAGTTTAATTGTCCGGAATTTCTTAAGTAACCACATAAAGTCCGCAATTTTTCAACCCACGAACACCAATTCAACAAACCCCAAGGCCAGAAACTTCAAGTCGACAAACGTTAATTCCTCATACGCCAAGCCTATCAAGCTAAGCCAACACACCCCGAACTAACAAACCCAAATCTACAACCTGAAGCTCACAAATTCCAAATCCACAGACCCCAAGCCCACAAACTTTAAATTCACCAACCCGAAACTTCAAATTCAAAAACATCAAGCCTGAAAATCCCAAAACAACAAATGACAAACTCACAAACTGTAGCTTCATTAAGGCCAAGAATCATAATTAAAGACCTAAATTCGATACCTGAGAAATATAAATTTTAAATTTTAGTAAAAAAATTATATTTCTATGATTTTCGCCGATAAAACTAAAATCTATATTTTATCACATAGCAGTTACGTTTTTTAACAGGCTTTAAACTTTAAAGGCCTAAATACATATATAGCTTACAGATTTTGAAGTTTTTAACTCTTAGTTCTCTAATTCTAAACTTAAAACTCCAAAATCTTTAAAGTCTTCAAAACTGGAAGAGAAAATCTGCATTTGCCATATTTTGGTTCTTCTGTGTTTCAACTTTATATTTAAGGGCTTGAGATTTGTGAGTTTGGGGTGCTTGATCTTGGGGTTTGTTGGATTGGGTTAGTGGGCTTATGATTTGTGAGTTTGGGGCATGTAGGCTATGAGTTTGTTGGCTCGGGGTGGTTTACTTTAGTTTAGTGGAATTGGGCTTTGTGGGCTTAAGGTATTTGAACTTGGAGTTTGGCATGGAGTATATGACCCTACGGTTTGTGGGTTTGGGGTTTGTTGAATTAGGGTTTGTGGGTTTGGCAAATTTTGCACTTTCAGTTTATGTGGTTACTTAAGAAGTCCCGAAAAATTAAACTATTATTTCGTTAACCTGATAAATTCATGAAACATAAAACTGTAATGAAATATGTGAGTATTTAATAGGTATAAAGTTTTTAGACCGTTTTTAGTTTTTCCATCCGGTTTTTAACGCTTTTAAGGTACTTAGAGGTGATTTCGGACAAAAATCGTGGTGTGCATTATTCAATTGTCCTACTAAAGTCATAAGTACTAAAACTCGGTTTCGAAAAATTCAGAATCATATCAACTTTGAGAGGATCAAAAACCATGAAACTGAAAAACGCCAAAAAACTGAGAAACGTAGCGTTTCTACTTTAAGAAGTTTTGTATAGTTTTTTTTGTTCAAAAAAGAAGATCGCGATGCTATATAATCTAAAATATATTCAAAAATTGGGATTTTTAGACTTTGAGATTATGATATCTTGGGAACCAAATCCAATTGAGAGATTTGGAACATGGATTCAAATTTAGACATTCAGAGTTTGCAACATTTGAAATAAATAAAAAATACTGTTTGTGATCATTTTTATTTATTATATGGGAATATAATAATGTTTATTGATTTATGTATTTAAAAATAAGATGCTATGTCTGCAGTATTTTTCGTTTTTTATATAGGGATGTAATAATGCAACTCGAATGAGCGCGTAAGAATGATACTTGAAAATGATGGATCGAATATTTATATATAAGGAATCACACGCATTCCTGTACCACAAAACGATGAACGACAGCGCTTCATATCTATTGAATATAATATGACTAATTGAAATCGCTTGTTAGTTTCCTATTAGGGAGGGAGCCTTCCCAGCGCATGCCCCTTTCCGCACTCGACCATATTTTTTTCGACGAGCGGCCGAAGCACGCGCAGGTTTCGAGATAAATAAGACTGTTTTTAGAGGCGGCGCGGGCGGGCCGCGGCTTGATTCAGAGCCGCCGTCGGACGTTAATTACGCGGCTGCGTTTGACGCCCGCTATCATTCAAAGTTAATTAAATCGCTCGGACCGATTGTCCCGTCGGGGCGGATTCTTTTATCGGCCGGCGGACGACGACGTCGGCGACTACACAGTAACAACGGCTTGTCGAGTCGGGCTTTAATTACGCAACTGCCGTGGCGCACCCGCCCGCGATCTATTGCAGATTTAGGGGCCTAAACCTCATGCGGCCTGGTGCGAGTCGGGGATTGCTGACGACCGTTGTCGTATTGTTGTTGTGTCGTTGATGACATCCGAATTTGCTAACTTAACGTACCCTCCGATCTGCGAGGCGTGTGGCATAATTCGAAAGGCTGGCAAAGCACCAGTGATTCCTCTGTAGTGGCGGGTGTCGATGAGCGGCGGTGACTATTGGAAAGAAGATACTTTCTAATAATCCGCATGGTTGTTTGTCCCTCACAAATTAATTAAAAAAAAAAATTGGTTGCCTGTAAAGTCGGTATACGGGCGAAAGTTTTACGTGACAACGACTTTGAATGGTAAAATCATTTTAATGTGAATATTCATTCGTATAGTAGGAAGAAGGATGAAATAATAGTAACAATTTAAAACATTTATTTATACAAAGAATTATATTTAAAACATTAATTTATACAAAGAATCTCGCACTGAATTTCATATTAACAAAATTTTATTTTTACCTTTACACATACATACGTATTTATATACAAATATACATACAATAACTTGCAATACATTTGCAAGCTATGCACTAATTCTCTAGTGCTGCGCGCGCGGCAGACCGATCATAGTTGAGTGGGAGAGAGACGCAAGGCATTCGGCGGGCCTCTCTCTCGTTCGGTGACTCATCGTTACGTTACCGAGCGTTACACTTTTTCATAAGTGACTCCCAGCCGCAACCTAATTTAAGACGTTGTCACGTCAAAAATTGGTTGCCTGTAAAGTCGGTATACGGGCGAAAGTTTTACGTGACAACGACTTTGAGTGGTAAAATCATTTTAATGTGAATATTCATTCGTATAGTAGGAAGAAGGATGAAATAATAGTAACAATTTAAAACATTTATTTATACAAAGAATTATATTTAAAACATTAATTTATACAAAGAATCTCGCACTGAATTTCATATTAACAAAATTTTATTTTTACCTTTACACATACATACGTATTTATATACAAATATACATACAATAACTTGCAATACATTTGCAAGCTATGCACTAATTCTCTAGTGCTGCGCGCGGCAGACCGATCATAGTTGAGTGGGAGAGAGACGGCATTCGGCGGGCTCTCTCGTTCGGTGACTCATCGTTACGTTACCGAGCGTTACACTTTTTCATAAGTGACTCCCAGCCGCAACCTAATTTAAGACGTTGTCACGTCAAAAAATTGGTAGCCTGTAAAGTCGGTATACGGGCGAAAGTTTTACGTGACAACGACTTTGAGTGGTAAAATCATTTTAATGTGAATATTCATTCGTATAGTAGGAAGAAGGATGAAATAATAGTAACAATTTAAAACATTTATTTATACAAAGAATTATATGTATTTAAAACATTAATTTATACAAAGAATCTCGCACTGAATTTCATATTAACAAAATTTTATTTTACCTTTACATACGTATTTATATACAAATATACATACAATAACTTGCAATACATTTGCGTACAATGAAACAGCGTTTACTACAACTTAACTTGTTCCATCTGAGTGGAAGGGACGCGTGCCTTCACTTTTATGTCTGTCTCTCTCGCTCTTAGGCGGGCTAACCATGCCAGTGGAAGGGGACGCGTCTCACTCGCTCTCATTGTGAGCGCATAACGTGAGCGGAGCGTAACGCAGTTTCTTGAAGTGTCACCCGGCAAACCAATTTATAAGACGTTGTCACGTCAAAAATAAGATAGAAACTCATTTACAAATTCGTTCGTGGTCAGGTTCGAACCCAGTATTTGAAGGATGTTGGACGTTGCCTTCAGGTTTGAAGGCAACGTCCTTTATGATTACTCTATCACCGCTCACAGATTAAAGGCAAGAAACGCTTGTTCGGCAACATAATCTGCTAATAACTTTTAAATTTTGTATTTATTTTGTTAACTTGTTTATCTACTTTCTTGAGATTGAATTGTAACAATGATCCGATGAGAAGTTTTCTGCTAAGACATTAGAATCATATTTATTTATATTGATATATAGTTCTCTTAGGAGTTGATAAAGCCATTGAATTTTGAAATTGAAAAGCCTTTCCTTAGTTCACTATAAAGTACAAATACAGAAGAAAGTTCTGGCAGTTACCGTCAAGCTATTGGACAGACTTGGACAAACAGCTCAGTCTACATTTTAATCACTTAACAGAGTTCTTTCCAGCGTCGGAAGCGAAACTTGCGAATCGCTTAAATTAGTAAATGTGGACAAAAGCAAAAACTTTTAAAATCAATCAAACGAAGCAAACAAAAAAAAAAAACTAAAATAGATGAATAAAGTAAAGCGGGATACAAAAGCAATCGATTAATCAATACGGAATGCTGTCCTTGAGCGTTTATCATAATAATTTTTTCAGATAAGGGTAAATTTCTAATTACATAACTCTATAGCTTATGCTGAAATAAAACAAATAATTGTTTGTTCGAAAAACCAATTAGTCTGGTTGAGAAGTGAGTTTTCTGCGAAAAATAGTTAGCACAATTTAAAAAATATGGGGTTTGGTTTCTTGGATTGAGAATTTTATTCTGAAAAAGGGGAATTTTGGAATTTTTTTGCTATAAAATATTGCAATTGTTATTAACAAAAAACGATGAGAGAAAAAGGTGGTCTCCGTTTTTTAACAATAACTTCAAAAATATTGAAAAAAGCTCCATTTGAAAAAAGATTCTGAAAGAGGAGAAAATTTCATAAAAGTAGTCTCCGTATCAATGTAGATGCTACAGAACCTCTTAAAGTATGAAGCAGTCGCGATCAATACGATCCGGGTAAGAATTGGGCATTTATTCTTTCTGGAGGATATTTGAGCCCAGCGTATGTTGTTGTGTTTGATTTTAATCATGTTAGCGACGCATACCGTCCACAATCTTTGTTTTTCATAACGAGAGCCTTGCGCCCTGCGCCCTCCAAGCTGACTTGTATGCATCGGAAGTTGCTACCCTCATCGTCTCTGATGTGATGACGACGTCCAGCACCGGCAGCTTAAAGCACTCCATGAGGCTAGGAACGAGTTTTATGTTTGATTCTAATCAAAGCTCATAGATCAATCTGTCCGTAGTCAGGATCTGAATCGGACACCTTTTGGTATGAAGGCTATGTTTTATTTATTACTGAGAAGCGTCTTCTATGAATTTTACACGAGATTTAGTACAATTACCTGCAATTAAACACACGTCTAAGTGTTCACGATCTTCGATAAAGCTTCGCATTCACCACTTCGAGAAAAATACAATTATTTTACGCGGTTAAACTCGAAAAAAAAAACGAAAGGCCATAAAGGCCAGAGCGTCACGCCGCCGACGTGCACGCATGCGCGGGCGCGCGCGCTGGCGGCGGCGGGCACATTTCCCCCGGCTCGATTCACCGAAGGCGGAAGCCGCTCAACCGGCTGATAGCGAACTTCGTCCATAGGATTCTCAGATTACGAAGTTTCCGAGTGAATTAGAATACGCAATATTTTATAGAAATAATTCGAAAAAGCGAATTCGCGGTAACAAAGCGACGCGCCCCCTCATTCTCCCCGTTGAAAGCCGCGACTAAAATATTGTTTTTCTTTTTCTATGCCGTTTCTCCGAACTGCCTCGATTTTTTTTCCCTTTGATGGTGATTATTTTAAACAGGAATTTCTATAGTAATTTGGTTACTTATCGAGTCTTTTAAGGCGAAAGCATCCTTTTTTTTTTGTTTTCTAAATAATAATATTTTTTTGTTTTGTTTATTTTAATGATCGGTCTTCAGGTTCACTTCAGGGATTTCAATCCGTATAGATTTTCCTTCAGTTTTTGTTAGCGATATTCTGTCACGGTATAAGAAGATATAAGCGTTGGTGTATTTATTACAGATCTCAGCGAAGTAAAATGTTGTGTGCGCATGTTAATTACACGAATTAAATGTTTGAAGGGATCCAACTCCGTGAATCAGTTTTCGGATCAAATACTCTAATGTAAAATATTTTAATCTTTTTGAGATTCACGTCGAAGTGCGAGCTGTTGAGGTGACGCGGTAAAGTATTTCTAAATATCAATATACACAAAATATTTTTTGTGCTTAGACGGAAGTTGTTGAATATTTTTTTTACATTCGATTAATTTTAATTCATAGAATACATTTACTACAATGTATATATATAATGATTTTGAAATGGTTTTCATCGGCCGAGCATTACGCAAAAACTACAAAACGTATCGGCATAGGACCATGACTATTCGATGCAGAATCGTCTATAGATGGTTATAGGCTATTCGTAATACAAAAATATAAAAGTATGTTTGTGTGGATGTTTTTGAAGATTGCGATTGGGACCTTAACCATTTTGCGCAAAATGGTTTGTATTTTGTTTTAAGATACTTGTAATTATTATGCATTGCAATATATAAGTAGTAATTTGTTATCATCGCCATTAGTTCTGTACAGGAATCGAAGGTGGGACGGGGACCGGATCCGGTTTTATCCGGAATCCGGATAAAACCGGTCCGGAAGCAGTTTAAGCAGAAATGACATCAAGAACAGGACCATAATCACGATTAAGTGACAGAAGAATCGGTCGAAGTATAAAATGAAGGAATTCTACGTCCATGGGAGTAAAACCGGGCTCACATTTGATTAATAAAAAAAATGCTCAATTTTAATTTACGCCCAGCTAAGCAAACGAGTGACCTCTAGTCTATATATACTACTACACAAATCTGTAGCGTCTGTCTGTACATACATGCATTTTTTTTATAAAAATTCTTGATAGATGTTAGTTTTATGACCAACTGACCCTAATTCTGTCATTTTTTAATTATAAGGATGTATTTAATAAATAATGACATTCACAATATTTTTTTCTAATTGCCAATTAAAATGTAATATTAAATATTACTGTGCAAATTTTTTTTATATTATTCGTTTTAAATTTATGTCTGTCTGTTCGTCTGCCTGCATGTCAGTTTATAATTTGAATGTTTGAATTGACTGATGAGGTTTTAACTCGAGTCCACTTAAAGAACACGTTTCGCGCTCCGGGGAACACTTAAGCTGTCGGCCGCGGACGCTGTCATCGCACTGGTGGGGACACAACGATAAACTGGGCTAGTGGTTAAGGTTTAAACTGGTTAAACTGAAATAAAAAGATCGTGCGAGGGTATAGTTTAACAGTGAGTTAAATAAAGCCCGAGACTACATTCGTTACGGAAATTTCGCGACTAAAGAGTCGCTTTTAAAGAATATCAATCGATAGAGTAGTTTATTAAATAACCTAAAATGAAAACAATGACTTTATAATGTAGCTTTTCTCCAATCGATTTGTCGATTCATGCATCAAGAGATTCCCGAAATTATAAGCCCGAACGAAATTAAATTTGATCAGATGATAATTTGTATAATGTAAGGGCCTAATAAAAAAAAATTTCTGGTAACTCGCATTGTATGGGGCGAAGCACGATTATTATCGGTATATACATTGCTTATTAAAAATGACGAGACGCGTCTTTAGCAATTAGGTGAAGGGGGACTGGCTTTGTATAATACGTAAAAATTAATGTGTATTTTGTATATACAACTGGCGATATATAGGACTCGCAAACGGAAAGCGTCTTAAAAAAAATAACAAATGTCCCTGATTTTGTCTGCGTATTCATACTATTGAACCGAATTATTGATTTTAAAAATTTCTTTATGAATAAGAACCTTCTTGAGTAAAATAGACTATTAACATTTCGCTCTCTCGTCATCTGCATATTGGTGCCATTACGAATTCTAAAAATTCGTCCGCTTATAGAAATAAATATACACTAGCTCTAAGTTCTATAGTTTTAAATTTTATTTCGATACTTCATCGATGTCGGGTCCATGACCGGCAGCGGAGTCAAAATTGTAAACGGGACGAAAAGGGAATCGAAAGTCGAGATCGGAAGAGATCGAGAACGGAATCGAGTTGGAATCTAGTGTGGGAGTAAAGTTAGAATTAAGAGCATGATCGGAATTGAAAAAAAGAGCAGTACTAAGATTAAAACACAGATTGCGACTAGAATCGTAATCTACTTAGATCGAGACCGGACTTGCAATTGAAAGCAGGACCATGATCGGAATCGAAAATGAGACAGATTGACATCGAGAGCGGGGCGGAACTAGAACCGAGAACGGAATACCCATCGGAATTATGATTAAGATCGATAAGGTCGATACATAAGACGAAAGAATTCATTCAATGTCCATACGGGCGGATTCGTGGGCGGAAGCTAGTTTATACACGAGTGTGGATGTTTGTTTCATCATAAATACAACAATAAAAATAATCGTTCGTAACTATCGTGTATTTGTCGTTTAAGCTTAATGGCTTTATGGCGTAAAGTATATACGGTAGTTATATTCTATGTTGAAGTCGGTTCTGGCTACAGCGAGCCTGGCATGACACCCTAGAGAAAAGTCTATAGCACTATCCTTGTCATTTTATATTTGGTGCGAGAAGGATAAACCTACAGAGAGGCTTCTCTGAAGGGCGCCGGGCTAGCTTCGCAATAGCTGTTTTTAAATACAATACTATAAATTAGACCCAACGGATTCCATAAGTTTCCATTTTTGTCGGAACTCTCGCAGCCCAAACGCTACCGTTTTCGTGGCACGATCTCAGGCTTAGGTACACTTCGTTAGGTATAGCGCTCAAGTTAAACTGAATTTCATAAAATTCGTGACTTACCGCATTCAAATGTGACGCGTCGGGCCCGAATTCATTTAGAGCGGGCGCACCGCCGTTCCGCTGAGCGGGCGCGGCGCGTAATCTACTTGCGAGCACTACGTTTCGCAAGCTAAGGACTCGACCCCAAATTCAATTAAATATCCTTGTAAGACTTTCAAAGGGATACAAATTACATGTTTAGCTGTTGCTTGTTGTTGGCAAATTAGTTTTGATATGGCTACGCTCGACTGACGTCAAAATTTATAGTCTTTGTCTTGAGCTTAATAGTTTAAGTATTGTATAAATATATATTATATAAATTAAAATGTGCATAGAAATATTTCAGAAGTAGTCAATGGAAATTGGAACAATTCTGTGGGAATTTTATTAAACTATAAAAGAATACTTAAATTGATCTAATGGATTCCAACAGTGCATTTGCATATTAATGAATACAATTAACTTAAAAAACGACTCAAAAACATTTTCAACCTTAAATTAAATCTCAACGAAAAAATTGTTTCATTAAAATTAATGAAACAATTTGTTATTGAAAAAAGATTAAAAATTTCTTCATTTGAATAATATAAATAAATGTATGAGGTTGATTAATAAGATTTAAGAGAAAGGTTTTCAAAAACTGAATCGTCGTAATTTTTAATTAATATATCGATATAGTAAACGATTAATTGACAGATTTTGCAGTATTTCTTTTTTTAAGGGTTCCGTACCCAAAGAGTGCCAACAAGACACTATCACTAATACTCTGTAGTCTGTTTTTCTCTCTGTCCGTCTATCCCATTTTTTCTTTTGATTTTGTTCACAGACGGATCTGTAATAGGCAGACACTTACAATTTTCAAAAATCATGTATTACTATAACCACTATAGCCAAGTTACAAGCCAACCGCCGCTCGAAACGCACGAAAAACGCGCGCTCCGCACGGATAAATTCGGGAAAAGTATCATAGTTATTGGATTGCAGTGGTTGATGTGTCAGTTGATGCGGGACGACGAGCCCTGCACGAAAGTGTTTGAATTTCTAAAATCGGACTTTTAGAAAAAATTTTATAGTGAAAAAAGTGTTTTCCCAAAAGTGAAAGTGTCGCTATCTCCTAAGAGCGATCGACGACCCCCCCATTTTAAGGCATCGTCTGGAGCGCCCTACAGAGGGGCGCCTGTCTGCTGACTTCGGGATTTTTCCCGTGGCCCGTTCCTGAGAAATCGGGAAAATTGTGAAAAACCACGTGGCCACGAGGTCCCAGTTCCCGAGGTCGCAGAACATCCAGCATACGCTCGCAAACTGCGCCCGGAGAGGGCGAACAGATAGCCGTGTCGGGCTGACCTCTACGACTTCAGGTTCCAGAAATATCACGAGAAAACCATTTAGAGGTTAGTCCTGACTTACTTTTGGGGGTCTGTCTCGCAGGGGAGATCTGCGACACCCAGTTTTTGTTTGTGCATTCGACGCGTGCCTGTCGGAGGTACGACCGTGCAGAATCCCGAATTTTCCCGTGGCCATTTCCGGAAAATCTTGGAATAACCAGTTATCATTGTACACGAGGTCCTCGAAGGAGAGGACCTAGAGATTCGGAGAGAACGCCAAATTAAGGCTCCGGCGAAGACGTGCTGAGTGGTGCTTTTAAAAATTTTTGGACTTTTAGAAAAAATTTTATTCAAATTTTGAAATTTTGAAATTTATGTTAAAAGTTTTTTCATAATAATTAATTTAGACTTACAGGGATTGTGTCCTACAGAAAGACTGTAAATTTTTAAATTTAAAAATAATTTTTTGAAAATTTTTATTATTTTTTTTATTTTTTTTATTTTTGAAGTGTTGGAGTTTTGTTCTTGGACTCCTAGGGCGTGTAGCCCCAGAAGCCACTTCACTTTAGTGAAGCAAAAAACCAATTAGTTTTTCGATATCTCGAGCCGTTCTCGAGATATCACGTTTTGAAGAAAATTGAAAGAAAATTTTTTATAAAACCCCTCAAATCAAAATTTATTTTTTTCAAAAGTGGTTAGGGGACGTATCTTGGCCTCCTGAGTCCCCTGTGAGGGTCATTTTTCGGCTTAAGCTTATTTTCAAAATTAATTAACCTTTTATAAAAGTGCTTCTGGATCGCTTCGGAGGGTGCCTCTGGATCGATCTGGGCCGGTTTTGTTTCGGCCTGTATCTCGGAGGTGAGTTTAGGGGGCTCAATATCAGTTTCGGCTGTGGGAGGACCCCGGCACTCAGCCCAAGAGCAGGAACAGCGGTCGGAGAGTTTTAGGCAAAAATTTTGAAATTTTAAAAAAGGCATTTTAGAAAATTGAGGGTAGGCTCTATCGGTAGCCTATGTGGTGAACCGCTTCTCGTAAGAGAAGTCAAAATTAGTTATTTTCGCGATATCTCCAGCCGTTTTTGAGATATCGCGAATTTTAGTTTTTGCAATTTTACCTACCCTCAAAAATTTTAATATTTTTGAAAAGTACATTTTGGATAGAGCAAGCTCTTCCCGATCGCTGGCCGTTGGTCCCGGATTTTTCTGGGGCTTACTTCCGAGATATCGGTTCTCGCCTGTGGGGATCCGCGCGAAGCTCCGGCACTGATAACAAATTGTTATACCTGTACATTGGACAGACATAAATTTTATATTATTTATCCCATTTCATTATTGGCTGATTTTATTTGACAGTAAATTGTCTAATTTGGAAAATTTTATTTTACTCAATTTTGGTTTTATGTTAAAATACAAGTGGGGATCTTAGATTAGAGCTATTTTGTTTATTTGATCAATTTAGCTTTTAATTGTTTTATTTAATTTTATTTTAATTTAATTAATTTGATTTATTCCTACTTAATTCTTCTGTTTTAATTAAACTTAGTGTTTCATTTTGTGTAAAATTTGTCTTTACATTTAATTTTATTTTATTTTATAATTTAATTTTATATAAATTTAGGATTTGTTCAAAATATAAGTTGTGATTTGAAATTGAGTATATTCCATTTATTTAATTTAAATTGATTTTAATTGTATTAGTTGATATTAATAGATTTTATTTATTTTTATTTTAAATAATTTAATTTAATTTTAATTGTGTTTTATCTTATAGTTATTTTATAGTTTAAATTCGGTTTACATTTATTATCCTGCTTGTTTACTTACTGAAAATTATATTGGACACAATCCCAAATACAAAAAGTCTTAGGCTTGTAACTGTAAAAATAGTGTGGGCGTTTTTTTAGCAATTTTACAAAACCTATTTTAAATCTAAATTTTACACTTTTGCATTGACATTTACTTTAATTTTATTCTCTGATTTTATACATTTTATTCTTTGATTTTATACATTTTTTCTTTGATTTTATACATTTTATTCTCTGATTTTATACATTTTATTCTTTGATTTTATTATTGATTATTTTACTTTATACATTTTATCAATTGACAACGCCCCCGTGAATAGAATTAATAGAGTAGATTGTTGGAAGCTCTCTGGTCCTGAAAATGTCGTCAAGGCGGGTCGTAAAAGGGGCGTCATTGTCCAAATCCGAGAGAGACGGTAATGTCCCGGCATTGACGAAAGGGGCGCAGAAACCGATGGCGGCGACAAAAAAATCTGTAAAACAGCAAAAAACAGAGTTGACGCCGCCATCGGAGAAAGCGCCTCAAAACTCCGGACGGGGCGGGAACTCGGCGGCCGCTACCGCGTCGGTCAAGACGAAGGCCGCAGCGAGCGTGCATCGGCTCCCCACACAAGTCCGCCAAAGTTGTTGGTGGAGGTGGAGCCGATGGACAAAATTGCGGCACTGGGCAAAGAGACCGACGCGGGAGTTTTACAGCGATACAGGCCGTCGGGGATTTTGCTAGGCGGGCGAGCCTGAGGGGAGATTGCCGCCCGTCGCTGTCCGGAGCGGGGGACCGAGGCCGAGTGACCTGTCGGGGAACTCCGCGGTGCGAGTCCCGGGGTCCACGCCTGTGGGTGTCCACCCGATAAACAGGGTGGCATCCGCGATAGGCAACCTCGTGGGGCGAAGAGCGAGCTCGAAAGTCTCAAAAATATTAGCAAAGAGGTTAAAGAATCCGTAATCTTAAAGCTACTAGACATTAACGAGCTCGCTCTTCGCCTCGATGAGTCCCGCCCAGATATGTGGTGGAGTTGAGCGGGAAAAGCGAGGAGGGCCGCGGAACTCGAGGCTGCGGAGAAAAGGTTTAATAAGATTAACCAAGAGAACCTCGACAGGTACTCCATGATGGAGAATAAAATGGAAAAACTCCTGGCCGAGGTCGCCTCCACTAAGGAAATGCTGGGGCAGATGCGCGTCCCGGAGGCGCTGGCGGAGATCCGCAAGGTCGTGGCGAGACCTGCGCCGCGTATCATGAACTACGCTGAAGCGGCGGCGAAACCCAAGACAGCGGCCGCCGCCGCGAAGACCCCTGGCCCCTCTACAAGACTTGGTACCGGACACACCCTCATCGTGGCTTCCAAATTTGAGAACCACACCGCGGAGCACGTTATTACGAAACTTCGCGGGGTGGTGGATGCCAGGAGATGGGTGGCCGTGACCGGATGAGGAAGGCCAGGGGACAAAAGGTGGTGTTGAGTTGCTCCTCTGTCGAAGATGCTAAAAGATAGAGGAGCGGCTCAAGATACGCGGCGCCGACTTAAAGGTCGCCAAGCCAGAAATGCGGCTCCCCACCGTCATTATTCGGGACGTGCTTAGGTCAACTCGGATGAGGACATAGGTCGTTGAGGACCCAAAATCGACACCTATCCGAGGGTCTCGATTGGGACAAGGTCAGCCCGTGCTACCGGAGACGGGCGCAATGACCTTGAGTGCCACCCGGTGCTCGAGGTCAGCCCAGAGCTATATCATCGCCTGATCAAGGCCGGCTTTGTATACGTGGGCCTCCAAAGGCGCCCGGTACCAGTCCCGCTGGTGCAGTGTTCGCGCTGTCTCGGATACGGACACGGCAAGCGTTTTGCAAAGAAGTGTCCGAGAGGTGCGCACTGCGGCGGGAGCACACTGGCGTAACATGCCGGGCCCGAAAGGATGGAGAGCCCCAAAATGCGTAAATTGTACAAAGGCCGGCTGCGAGACACCGCACATGGGGCATTCAGCTCGGAGCGGGGTCCGAGCAAAATGGGATGATATGGCTCGGTCGAAGGTGGCGTACTGCTAGCAGCAGGCGCCCTGGCTGCCGAAGACCGCACACATACGGCCGAGGGATCGTCGACCGAAGGATGCACTGACCGCGTATCTCTGCGGTTTATGCAGTCCAACTTGCAGCGAAGTAAATTAGCTACGACTGAGCTGCTCGTTGAGGCTGCAAGGCGAAAAATTGCGGTAGCCATTGTTCAGGAACCCTATATTGGGAATATTGGCGAGCTGAGACGGTACCCGGGGTGCAGAGTCGTCCAAAAGACGGCTCCGCGGAGGGGACCCGTCAAAGCCGCCATAATGGTCCTGAGCAGCGACGTGGACGTCGAAGAGGATCAAACCCTCAACGGCGAAAACGTCGCAGCTGCCGTAATCAAAGCCGGAAACTGCAGAATTGGCGTCGTGTCGGTGTATTTCGAGGGAGACATGCCCATCGGCCCGTACCTCGATCGCGTGCGATACGTCTGCTCAAAACTCGGGACCGACAAAATCATCCTGGGGGGCGATGTCAACGCGTGGAGTGTATGGTGGGGCAGCGAACGCAATGATGCACGCGGTGTCGATCTCTGCGACTTCCTCGATTCTGAGGGGCTGCACATCTTGAACGAGGGCAATACGCCCACGTTCGAGGTGTATAGGGGGGATCGTCTCCTCAAGAGCGTGGTGGATGTGACTGCGTGCAGCTCCGCTCTACTGGATAGAGCGGAGGGATGGCAGGTGGTCCGAGACGTTACATCCTCGGACCATAACGCGGTCACGTTCGCCGTGCGGGTGGAGGGACGATCCGGCCCTCGGCCTCTGGTACACGAGTCTACAATACGGCAAAGGCTCGATGGTCCGAGTTCGCAGCAGCCATGGATGCTGCTCTTAATGAACGGACTCTGACCACCGAGATGGTGAAATCTGTGGCTCGTGCGACCAACTCGACGAGGTTGTTGAGACTTACACCGAATGCATCCGACAAGCTTGCGACGCTGCCATTCCACGTAAAAGCTCGAACACGCGTGGACTGAAACCCCTGGTGGAGTCCCGAGTTAGAGGGCTGAAACGAGATGCGCGCACAAAGAAGCGGCGCATCCGAAATGCGGCCCCGGCAGGCGGGAGTACGTGGTCGGGGAGTATGTGCAGGCTAGGAGGTTTACGAAAGGGCAGTGGCTGAGGCGCAGACCACGAGCTGGAAACGGTTTTGCTCTGCACAGGATGGAGAGAGCCTGTGGGACGGCATCTACAGGGTCATCAGGGAAACGGGAAAACCGGGAGGATGTCCTATTAAAACTGACTCGGGACAAGTAATAGGTCCGGACGAGTCAGCGACCCTCCTGGCGGAAACCTTTTTCCCTGATGACCGTGTCGATACTGACGATCCGTATCATACGGAAGTCAGAAGGCGAACCGACGGGAGTAGTCAACCACCCGAAGCTTGGGGATCTGCCCGGGTGGACCCACCTTTACCGGGGCTGAGGTTAGGTTTGCTCTTAAAGCATTCCACCCTCGAAAGGCCCTGGCATTGATGGGTTCACCTCGGACATATGCCAGGCTGCCATTTTCCGGGATCTGGGATTGTTCCTAGCGATGGCCAATAAGTGCCTTGAGCTGGGATACTTTCCCCGAGCCTGGAAGGTGGCGGCAATCAAGGTGATCCCGAAGCCGGGTAAGGAAGACTACGCCCGTCCGAAGTCTTACCGTCCCATAGGTCTGCTCCCTGTGCTGGGCAAAACAGTGGAAAGGATGCTGGTCGGCCGCCTCCAATGGCACTTAATGCCAAAACTTCAGGCGACGCAGTATGGCTTCACGCCGCAGCGCGGGACGGAGGACGCCCTTTATGATCTGATGACACATATCTATCAAGAGTTAAATCTCAAAAAGATCATATTAATGGTGTCATTGGACATAGAGGGCGCCTTCGACAACGCGTGGTGGCCGGCGTTGGAGACCCAGCTGCGCGCCCTTGGCTGCCCGGTGAACCTCCATGGCCTGGTCCGAGGCTACCTTCGGGACCGGGAGGTAGTCGTCAAGTACGCTGGAGGGGAGTGCAGGAAAGGGACTTCAAAGGGTTGTATACAAGGTTCTATAGCCGGTCCAACCTTTTTGGAACCTGATCCTGGATTCCCTACTCCGAGAACTCGGGGAACTCGGCGTATACGTGCAGGCGTTCGCGGATGATGTGGTCCTCATGTTCTCCGGACAGTCGGCTTCGTCGATCGAGGAGGAGGCCAACCGCGCTCTAGCTCGCGTGCACTGCTGGGGAGTCAGAAATAAGCTGAGGTTCGCGCCATCGAAAACAAACTCGATGGTGCTGACCAAAAAGCTGAAATATGACGACCCAGTGGTGCACATGAATGGCGAGCGGATCAGCTCGGTTGGCGAAATACGCCTCCTCGGTCTGACCATAGACAAAAAGCTGACGTTCATTCCTCATGTCGCCAAGGCTTGTAAAAAGGCTACTAATATTTACAAGGGCTTAGCCCGAGCGGCCAAGGCGACGTGGGGTCTGAGTCCGGAGATCGTGAGGACCATATACATTACCGTGATAGAGCCTATCGTTCTGTACGCTTCGTGCGCTTGGGCACCGGCGACGAGGAAGCTCGGCGTGCGAAAGATGCTCGACGCTGTCCAGCGCAGCGTCGCTCTGAAGGCATGCCGGGCTCACCGTACAGTGTCCCTGCATTCCGCGCTCATCCTCGCGAGGCTGCTCCCTCTAGACATTAGAGTGAGGGAAGTGGCCTGGTTATACGAGGTTAAGCGCGGAAAAGATTTAGGGGACACTTTTGTCGACCGGGAGCTCGAGAGACCCGTGTATTTCGGCGATTTGCCTCACCCCGCGCACGTGCCCGAAATCGGGTACGAGAGCGTCGAGGACCTCGACCCCCCAGACGGTGGACCGTCTCGCCGTCGTCGGGCCGCGCATTTTCACCGACGGTAGCCGTATCGAAGGCAAAGTCGGAGCGGCCCTGACGGAGTGGCGGGACGGTAGGGAGACGTGGTACTCGACGCTACGACTCGATCCCTTCTGCACGGTCTTTCAGGCGGAGATGGTCGCGCTGCAAAGGGCGATACGGAGGGTGAAGAATGGTAAAGACGGGCTGGTCAACATTTTCAGTGACTCCAGGTCCTCCCTGGAGGTATTGGCCGGCCCGAAGACCTATCACCCTCTGGCCCATGAAGCTAGGCGCGACATCTCCGAGATCGTTGCGGAAGGCAGGGCTGTGCGCTTATTTTGGGTTAGAGCGCATGCCGGAATCGCGGGAAACGAGCGTGCGGACGAGCTCGCCAGGCGCGCCGCCCTCACCAAGAAGACGGCAGCGGACTATGACAGGTTTCCGCTGTCGTACGCGAAAAGGGTGATTAGGGCGGCGAGCCTGGAAGAGTGGCAGGAACGATACGCCGAGGGAGGCACAGGTGAAATCACCAAATGCTTCTTTCCCCGAGTGGAACAAGCGTACCGGGTCCTCCGAAAAACGGAAATGACGTCCCACTTGGCGCAAACCCTTACGGGACATGGCGGGTTCTCACAGTACCTACATAGGTTCAAACTGAAGGACTCGCCATACTGCGCCTGTGATCCCGCTAAAATCCAGGACGTGCTGCACGTTCTCGAGGAATGTCCAATGTTTCTGCGGGAGCGTGTGGCACTGGAAACGGAGATTGGCGTCATTGTCGGGAGGGGGGAGTTTCCAGCAATAGTTGAAGACGACCGAAAAAGAGAAAAGTTTTTAAGCTATTGTTGTAAGAGAGAACCTCAAATTAAATAGAACTTGATAAAGAAGGGAAATTATAGAGTGCAGATAAGGAAAAGGAAAATTTACATAATGAAATGCAAAGTGGAAAATAGGGATGATAGGGAAAAATAAATGTAATTAGTAATAATATAGATTAAGATAAATGCTGTATAATACGATGTAAGAAATGTAACTATGAGGGTTAAAAACCATATAAATTAAAAATAATAAAAAAAAAAAAAAATGAATAAATAAATAAAATGAGCAAAGATAAGAAAACAGAAAATGATAAGAAAACTTATTTGACCTCCCCATCACTATAATGTGAGAGATGGTCATGAGCTTGATGTGAATCTGACAAAAGTATAAAAGGGCCGTGGTCGCCATGCCACGGGGCAGCAGATTTAAAAAATATAATATAAAAAAAAAACCACTATAGCCACATATAACAAAATTAAATTAACTTAAAATTAAACGGGATCCTTATACAAAGAAACACGTTTTTGTGCATTCTTTAATCCGTTTGACAATGGCAACAAAGGGAGTACATATAATATCTAACTAATATAACTATAATACATACTTTTAAATAAACTAACAAATGATAAAAACCAGCTAAGTATGAATTTGAATAGCGCTATTTTTTTTTCTGCGCCATACAGGGGCATGAAACCTGAGCTGAATTTAGTGCATGCTATGTTAAATATTATACGGTAATACGGAATCTTTTGTGTTCTTCCGATTTGCACTTAGCCGGTTTTTTATATCACTCGTAAATATGAACGAGAATAATGACAACTCAGAGAGCTCAAAAATGTGAGTAATAATATTTTCGTGTTTTTCCAATACAAAAATATTATCGCGTACATAATGCATAAAGTTTTGGGGTCGATTTGGGAGGTAACACTTGCGCTGCGGGATAAAAATCGAGCGACGTAAAACTAGACCCTCTACACAGTGGTAAAATTTAATTGAGGACAAGCAATGCCTATAACTGTAAATATTCCATGTCATACGGCGATCTTACATAGCCTTCAGGTCTGACTTACAATTTTTGTTGTAATGTCTCTGATGTCACTGCAGAAAGAATACAATAATATATGTAAGCGTCTGAAATAACCTGCCTGTTTAACCTATACAGATGTCTGATAGCTGTTTGTATAATATGAAAGAACATGAGTATGGACTAAGAATGGATGAGCCGTCTGTCGAACGCCCTCTGTACGCCGACGATGATTGGCGATGATTGAAAGAAGCAAAAAAGCAAAAGCATGAACTTAATTATATATATATAAAGACGCCTCGCTTGTTATTATCAATAGTAAAAGTGTGTCACGACAAGCTCGACAAAGTTAAATCAATGGGGTGAAGATGCGATCTCTGCATAATATGTGTGGAGAAAGATAGATGTAGGAACATCGACGTCGGAAAGCGGTGTGGCTCGAAGGAAGATATATAAAGTGACTAGCATAGAAAAAGGTTTGTTGTGATGATCTGGCAATCTGGAAAGGTGGAATGAACGTAGGCTGACAACGAAATCTGTAGAGCGAATGTGTGTTATGAAATGGTCGGTAAGGGCAGCCTTAGAAAATCCTATGCAGATGGAATTGGTGGCGTATCACGAAAGGGCTAAATTTTAGGTACTCGAAATCGACGAACTTAAATTAAAAGATAGATGAATATCAATGTAACAAGAGTGATATACCAATATCGCATCACGTGGAAATCTGTAATATCTGCCTACTCTTTAAGAAGAAAGGCGTGAATTTATATTGTCGTCGTCACTATAATAGCCGAGCTGCCGATTTGGTTGAGCTAACTAAGCAAATTTTAAGTGTTAACTTTGAAGTTAACAAGTGTCAGAGGCGAGAGCGTCTTAAAACTCAAGTTTCTCATCTCAGAGAGTTGGTGGCGCGAAACGGCACAAAATCTCGCTCTCTAGCGATATAAATATACAGTGTCACAATTATCTGTAATCGTGTTTTTACATTTTATTAATAAATTATATACGTATGTTGATATATCGATTGGTGACCGTATAACTTCTGAATGAGTTGACAGATTGAAATCATATTCAAGGAACATATTCGTTTCTTAAAACAATTATTAATAGTCACCTTTGGATTGGAGTTAAACAGAGTTGGAGTTAAATATAGACCAAATTAATAATAGATCATTTTAATTATAGACCAAATTAATATTAGACCAATTTAAATACAGATCATTAGAGGTGTTTAAAGATCAAAATGATTTAGCGATCCAATTAGTCAAGCGATATAAAACATTTTGGTATTCGTTCGTCTGTAATGAAACACAAGAGAGGATAATAAAAAAGTCACGTAAGAACAGATACACATTAAATACTTATAGTGATTGTTATTCAATAATCATTTTAGATATAATTCTTATTAGGCGTCAAAATAGCGTTAAATCACAGAGTTGATTGAAAGGTTACATATGGAACCAAAATTGATCAGAATTATTGATATGAAAAAGTTTGATTTTAGCCAACCCATAGATGTTATCACTGAAAATTATCTATGGTCTTGTAGTCGCCCATAGACTGTTTCGATTTCATTTTTACGTTATTTGTGAATGCCGTATAGATTCTGTTGAACATATAATATAATGGAACAGATGTTATTGTATAATTATGTTAAGTATTAACTTTTCATTTTCATGAAAACAAGAGCGTAAATATTTTGCTGTGCTATCTTTAGACTGACTTTCAAGTTATTCCAAACATATTAAATATTTTATACCCAATTTTGCAGTAAGGTCAGAAAAATAATAAATATTCAGTTACGAATGCCGCGATCTCGCGACGCGAATAATTTATTCAAGTATATTAATAGTATAGATAAACTGCTTATTTCGCTCATGAACTATAATTTAAATCTGTCTCATGCACGCCGCCGCTGCCATTAACCCCGCGACACGTCCCCGGGCGCGCGTCGACACTTGACGCTCGAAATCAAACCAAAGCTGGAGCGTCAGGGAAGCGGCTGCATTTTATTAGATAACATCCCATTATAGGGCCATCCGAGAACACGGGCCCATTAGCGGGAGTGGCGCGAGGCGCGGCGACGGGGAGGGATCGCCGGCGAGCGGTCATTTGTAAGCGCCCGAGAAAAATGCCCGCTCGCCCATAAAAAATAATCGAGAGCGGCGCACGCCCGCCGCCGGATGACCGCATTTAGCCGTTAATTTTTTCGCTGTAACGACGGAACCTTTTAGGTCTAAGGTCTCATCAAACTTTTTACTGGTACTAAATTCCGCGGAAGCACAAACAACACCTGAACCGGCGTTCGTTTCGCCCTACACGAAACGAGGTCGTATACGATGGCTTTTTTTTTTCTTATCGAAAGGCAAGCGGCGCAGAGTGTAGCCGAGTTGAAGGTTTAACGTAATCTGTGGCCTTGTGAAATTAATTTCCGAGAATGAAATTTCAGGTCTTAAAGATGTTAAATTCTGTTTTCATTAAGCGCTCTTGGTCCCCGGAACGGATATGAGATGCTCGTACAGTCTCTATACTCCGACACCGTTTGAAAAGTCAATCCGTTCGTGAACGATGACCGAGTTGACATTGATCTATACGTCTAATAAAACGATAGAACCGGTGTCTCTGTACGTTGAAAGTACATATGAAAAATGAAGATGGGACGACAAGAGAAAGGTAATATAAGAAAAAAGATTTTGTTTTAAGTTTTGTCTGTCTGTCTGCCTATGTCTCTGAAGTTACCGAACCAATTTTAATGCGGTTTTCACTAGTAAATATATCTTGGCATAGACCAAAATAAACTTTATTTCATTCAAATTAGACTTCAGGAAAAAAGTTATTCTCAGAGAGGATCGATCCTGGGGTCGTATAAAGTATAAAAATTATTTTACAACTAGAAAGATATACTATCTCAGGGCAGTAGAGCCTATAATCTATTAAGACACCAGCGTCTGTCCAAGCTTCATACAAATAGAAACTGTGAGCGGTATCAGAATTGAATTCGGGGCGTGGAGCAGAACCAAGTGCCAGAACCGGAACTGAAATTAGGGACGCGGCCGGAGTCGAAATCGAGTGTTGACTCGGCATTGGAATCAAAAGCCTGATCGGGATCTAAATCAAGAACAGTATCGGAACCAGATATAAAATCAGGAACGAATCTGGGCCTGATAGGAAGATCTTTTCATATAAAAGATGAGGGAACATGTTGTATGTCCACGTGGGCGAAGCCGTGGTCAAGAAGCTTGTTATGTAAATGTAATATAAACACAGATGTACGTCAACGACACGAATTCAACGAGCGCTTGACCTTTTCTTCCCTTTTTACGGTCGCCCGTATAAATAGACCGAAGGGAGACGATACGCTTTCTCTTAATTTCCTTGTGACTATTTATGTTATTTTATGTTGTAATTTCTAAACTTTAAATTATATTTGAAATAAATTAGGTGGGCAGGGTTACTGGGAGAAATTTAGGTCTCTACTTTATTAAATTTATTTATAAAATTAATATTTGCAACAAATATACTTGTAACCAAACACGTACTCGCTTTGAATATATCTAAAAAAGTTTTTATAGCGTTTTATATATTATTATTTAAGGAAAAAATCTTTATAAATCTTTCTATCTAGCTCGAAATCTAAATGTTCCCAAATACACTTAAAATTATATTCACGACCTAAACCTAAAATAGTTTTAGAACTATTCTTTTTTTATTTTAATATGTTTTGACCGTTTAATATATTTAATCATCATCAATAGCGCCTGACTCTATGAGGTTCAGGTTATTTTCAATCGTAATGATGTAATCTCAAATATCAACATATTATATAGGTGATGGTCCCATGCCGATACGTATAGTAGTCTCCGAGATTTTAGAACCCAAGAAATACTAAAATTCATTAGATGTATGTGTATAATATATAATGAAAATGGTTTCTTTGTCAGGAAATCAAGTAAAAACTACAGGATGTAACGATATAAAACTATGATCAAACGACGCAGGATTGCCGTATATGGTTTTAGGTTCTTTATAATGTTGTAAATCTAAAAGTGTGTTTGTTTGGATGTTCGTGACGTTCAAACAGCTAGACGGATAGTAATATAATTTATAGTGCGGTAAGGTAGTCCTAGAAAAGGTTGTAGGGTACCTTTTTCGTGGATCGGGGACTGAAACCAGAATCGATATCGAAAATTAGACTGTAATCGAGATTGGAATTGGCGGAAATTTATTTTATTTATACGCGAATGATTCCGCGGACATATTTGAATCGTAAGGAAACAATAATATTTGATTTATAAATTTTAATTTATACCTAGTGAAGTGGACCGGTGACAGCTAGTATCAGCATATAATATAATAAAAACTGAAAGGTACGTTATAGTTATTTTGTACTTCAATGGTATAAAGCATAATTAATCCTGTATCATACCATTAATCACCATAATACTCGAGACGATCTCTCTCGAACCTTGTTGATTAACCAAAAAAACTCCCAGAATTGAAACTCAGAAGTCATCAAATCGGAAACGACCTACCCGTTGGACTAAAGCTGTTTTCCGTTTGCTTTTAGATTTTTCCGCTGTTAAGTATACTAGTTTGTATTCATTCCATTCTTTAACTGTTAACGACTATTCGAACACCAACTGCCTCAGTTTAGGACTTAGTATTTAAATGACCCGAAAAATTATTTATTCAATAGCGTTAAAGAGGAACCGGCGGTGACCGAGATTTTGATAGATTGCTTCAACATCAACGATTGACTGGTACGATTGTTGGTAACAGACTATTTGACCGATCAACTCTTAACTTGAATTAATTGAACTATTAAGCTGTGTGCTGGGGATGCATTGAGTCGTTGGTATCGTAGGTTGTTACTGTATTCCGAAGACGGTTCATCAACTGCCCCACACTCGAAGTAGACCTGCGGAAGTCTTAAGCTACAAGGCTTACGATCTTAAATGCTGGGAGTATTCGCCCTAAACCTACTTTCATATATGAAAAGGGTTTTATTGTAAAGCACATAACATACTTCATTAAAAATAATTAATTTAAAAAATACAGTTTAAATATTTGTTAAAAAATCAAAAATTTGTCAAGTTCACAACAAAATGAAAAACAACAGTAATCGAGTTTATCAGTTGCGAAGAAAATCATTATTAATTAAATATTTATAATACACAATACCCTTAAAGTCAGATTAATCGGTTTTTCGGTGAACTTGAATGTAAATTATTTAAGTTCGGTATAAAACAATTTAATATTACGTACACGAACAGCAAATTGGAAATTTAAATCCGATTTATCGTTTTCGAGTGACCGTTAAACAAATTATTTATTGCTATTCATTGACACGACCGGCCGTGCAGGCCGCGCACGTACCACTTTATGGTACTGCTATAATTTAAAAACCAAAACTCGTGTCTATGGTCTGCTCGTTTTGATCGTACAAATGGGGATTTTTTTTAAACCTCATATTTGTCAACAACGTATCCTACACAGTCGCTCTAGTAACTCTCTGGCTTAGAGGGTGAAGAGGGGGCGCAGACTACACGATGCGATATCGAATTGCAATATCTTAGGACAAAACCTCGAGAGAAACGGGAGACTGTCGATAAATAACATGTCTAATAAAAACAAATAAGGTAATAAAGTTGTTGTTTTTCTGGGAAACATATGAAATATTGTATTATCTATCCGATAATTTATCGATACTAAAATATGAAATTTGTATATTTATAAGTTTAGCAAAAGATACTGACACTTATACCTTTTTATTTATTTTTTTACGATTGATCATCGGGTACATGAAAAATTTAAAATAAGATGTTAAGTTTTCATAATTTACAACGTTTCATTGATTTTTTTCTAACCACTTCAGGTAACGTATGGTAATATATAAAAATATTCATTTCAATAAATTTATTTAACAATAACCCTGAAATAGGAAATCGTTTTATCGTATTATAACTAATCTGAAAAAGATGAAAAAAATAAAAAAAAAGTTTTAAATTTAATTTTTGATTTTTAATTCAATACTTCCAAGTACGCGATACCAATTTTTTAATTTTCCAATGACTGCGATATTATCGGGTAAAGCAAAGCGATAGTTTTGAATATTGTCAATTCTCACCTTAAACGTCTGGATAGCTCTTAAGATCCATCCTATACTGATACAGAAATCGCAAGCTTAGAGACATCGCACCGAGGAGTACCGGTTGGGTATGTAATCATAATTGACCAATAGGAATTATCAACTTGAATTTGGTTAAGTCACGGACTGTGTTATCACAAAGGTAACGACCGATCTTAGCTCCCTTCAGTCTGCACCGAATGCCTGAACTACATGGAGGGTTTGAGGTCTGTGTTCCGCACTCCGAAATAAACAGATGGTGAGAGGGTATGCCCTATCAATAACTCAATGCAATACTACAACAAGAACTGTATACTACAACAACATAATCTTCACCGTGGTCGGCCATAGTGATTCATTTTGATTAAGTATAATAAACGTTATTTTTATAATTTGAACTATTTTACTGTCACAACATTATTAAACATTTTTATTTTCTTATGGTTAATAGTCTAAAAGACTCGAAGTGATTCGATCCAGAAAAGATTTTAAATCTCGATACTGCTTTAGACTTAGTGGATCACATATGTCTATATCGCCTTTAAAATATACTATTATCTAAAATCAAGTCAATATATTTAAAATTTTATATAACTGAATACCGAAAGGGTGTTTCACTGTCAATATCTTCAAAATTTCGTATTACCTAATATCTTAGTAGTGGTTCACATACGTCAATATCTTTAAAATGCCGTATTGATGAGTACAAAACTAACGGTTTACTTCTGTTAATATTTCCTAAATGTCATATTACGGAATATCAAATAATTGATTAATTTAGGTCAATATCTTCAAAATGTCACATTACTGAATATCAACTAATGGTTCCCTTACTTACATTCAATATTTTCAAAATATCTTATTAACAAATATTAAACTAGCAGTTGACTTACGTGAACATTTTCAAAATGTCCAAACTGAATACCAACGTAATGGTTCAATTATCTTCAAATGTAGTATTATCATATATCAAACTAGTAGTTCACTTACATCTATAACTTAATGCAGTAATATTGTAGTAATAATAAATAATAATCATGTAGTAATAATGAATACCAAAGCAGTGTCATGTCAATAACTTCAAAAAGTCGTTCGACCGAATACTAAAGTAGCGGTTCACCTACGTTAATATATTAAAAATGTCATATTATTGGATTTAAAACTAGTGATTAACGATTATTTCTACAAAATAGTATATCAGTGGAAGTCTTTTTCGTTGTTTAACAACCGCTCAGGCCAAGTTATGGATTCGATTGACTCGAAAAATCGTTGTCTATTTTACGTAAATCAGATTTATTTATATTGTTTTTGAACTGAACAGTTTCTTTTATTCAAAAAAAAAAAACAGTTTTTGTATGATTTTAGAATTTTGATAGCGAATCATTGTCATTCAAAATGTGTCGAGTTATGATTACGGAGATTTGAAAGGAATTCGTTTTGAGTACACGGAACCGGAACGGCGACCATTATAAGAATGTCCTTTGGGACGCGCCTCGCGGGTGCGGCGATCGCGCGAAGCGGCGCTTGGAAGGAACACACGAAATTAACGTCGGGCCCGCGTATATTTTCATGAAAATGAGGATATACATATACCCCATAAGACAGTATTGCTGGTTATTAATTCGGTACGGGTGTGACGCTGGCTAAAGATTTTAACTAAAATGAAAAAAAATTGTGTTATAATATCATCATCGCATAACGTTTATACAGGTTTGAAAAAAAGATTGTAAATAAAGTTAATGTGGGAATTAATAATACATACCAGATGCTGTGCGATGGATCACATTATAATTGACTAATGATATTGATGCAGCATTCTTTTAAAGAAAACAAAACTTGTGGGCAATCCAGAAAGATTTACTGTTCGGTTTTCCTATCGATAAATTCCAGGTAACTAATATATTCTGAGGTAACGGTCGGCTGGCGGAGGAGAAAGGAACGATCGGGGCAGGGCGCCGAAGGTGACCCATTGGCGAAGGGATAAGCCTGCTTTATGTGCTCGCTTAGCGATGATTTCGTAAAGAATTCTCTGTATTATTCATATCATTAATCCCAGTATGGGAGCACTTCAGACATCACCATCTGTTCAGTTTAATCGTAACATGATAAACGGAATCCACGTAGGAGCGTCATCCGTTTGTCTGCTTCTGCATCAAAGCTGTTTTCGTTCGAAACCAGTCGGTATTAAGATGAAATTATTGTGGAATATGAGAACGCGTAGTCCCTGCTGTTGTAGAAAATTGAGTTATTAATATAATTAAATAAAAGTTATGTATATACATCATAATTAATTTCGTATCTAGTACGATATTATTATAGAATAACACAAAAATTTAGTTGTGTCTACTTTTAGTTTTCTGTACTACATACGTGTTTAAAAAAAAAAACACTTAATTAAGTATATTTAAAAGTCGTTGTTTCCTTAATCCTACAGCGAAAGGGATGCAGGCAGATATGTAAAGAAACGGATTAATTACGGAACCCTATGTTGTCGAGTCTGACTGGTACTTCGCGAATGATATATCTTAATAATAAATGAATACAAATTATTCGAAAAAAAATTGACGTATAACAATGTTAAATATATAATGATATATTGAAAACATCTACAATATTTCGAGTACTGATATTATTTATCATTTTTAGATTGATAATTTCATCATCACCAGAAAGTCTTTGTTCAGTATAATTGTCGAATTGAGATTTAGTAAGCGGACATCCTTTCTAAAATTCTACGGCCTGTAGACGCATACGTTCCCTAGAGAAATCGGTTTTTTATTGTGAAATAAATCACTTAGGCCCGGATACGGTCGGTGCGGTGAAGTATTTTCAAGCGGTACGGCTGCAAATATACGGAAAGTTTTTGGTTAGCGTGCTCCTGGGGTCCGGGACGTGACGGAGCGAGTTCATGGACTAGCGTAGCGCTCGACTATAACACAATACGTATTTATCGCGAGTTGAACGTCTCGGGGTTCTACGCGGCGGTCGCGAGTCACCGAGTTAAGAGAAAATAATTATACATAAACGACGCTTTCGGCGGTGACTTGCGTGGGCGTTCGTGGGTGGGGCGGCTGCGGTCGACGCGCGTTTGTATACTTTTGACGAACGCCGATACACATTTAAAAAAGAATTTTTTTTTATTATATAGAAGTTTTCCTCTTTGCGATATCACCAACCATCGTTCTGTTACGTTGTAACGGGGCCTATAAAAATTCTATTCTTGAGTGTTAAGTTTTCAAAGTAGCCGCATGGAGATAACTCGACTTTATTTTTTCTTCTGTACAAAAAAAAAACAAACACACGAATACAACTTTAGCGGTCCACGTCGAACACTACACTCGATAATTCCACAGGTGACTTTCACGACACGTCGCGGCGCCGACACGATCGGGCTGGATGGCGGCGGCGTGGCTCTGCGCCGCCGAAACTTGCTACGCGAACGCTACGCAAAGCTACGCGGCTACGAGCTACGGCGTAGGCGCGGCGTGCGCTCTCGGGCGGCGCGCGGCTCGCACTGCCCACGCGGGCGCTCGCCGCCGCCAATAATCCATATCCGAGAGTCGCACGCTCCCCGACGAGTGCAGCTCCCGCGTGGCTGCACATCCGCCGCTATCCTGTTGCAATCTTCTGCGATGCAAAAAATGCTACATAGATCTTTAGTAATGCAAGCCTACAAGAGTAATTTTTTTTTGTAAAAACCACAGTTTTTAATAAGAATTGATTGATTGAATGAAATTCACGAGATGATTACACGAAAGGAATACAATACCAAATTAATCCAAACTCGTCGCTCAATAGATATAAAAATCACTTTTAAGACATATCCCGCGTCGTCGCCTTTAGATAAATTATCAGATTTCGCCCTTGTCTCATCTATCACGGGAAAAGTTCAGAATGTGAGAAATCTGTTTACGCGGCGCCGGCGTACGAGGTGGGGCCGAAAGTCGGCAAAGTTTATTGAAACTGTGGGGAGGAGACGTCGGCTTATGCAAGTGCAAGGACGTGACGAGCCCAAAGGTGAGCTGGCGAAGTGACAGGGCCGGGCGGGGCCGGGCGAGGCGGGGGAAGGAGGAAGCGCGCCGCGTAAATAACGCGCGGGTCGCGACGCCTGACGCATATAAATATCGTGTAACCCCGACCTCTTTAAAATGTGGTGCGAAATATTGCAGCTCGTCGGCCGTCGGCCGGGACCCTGATTCAACGTCCCGCTCTGAATTCAGTAGAAGATGAAACGTTAGAAACTATACCTAGGCCGGTAGATTCGGTCTGAATGTACTTTATTTTTAAAAATTGCACCCATTTCTTCGGAAAATGCACTTCTCACTTTAAATTATAGGTAAATATATTAAATACAGATCTTCATTATTTTTTCAATGTCAGATAAATCATTTCGAGAATGCTGAGTCACAATAAGAGAGTTTCTATCGTCGAGCTATTTAAAATGGAAAGCATCTGCCGAGGATCAAACGTTTGAACTCTTGATTTTCAAAATGATGATATAAAAATTAAATACACGATTTCGTTTTTTTTCTTTGGGGCTCGTGTCATTGTGAATTAAGTTTGAACTTTGATAAATTGCTTTTCAAGTTTATATATAATAGGCATCTCCCTTGGAAAAATGAAAAAAAAATATAATAAATGGTCGACCCTGATGAGCCATCCCTAAAACATTCCGTTGTGATATTTATCTAAGTGTTTTTGAGTTTGTTGAGTTTTAAAATGTTAGTGTCTATAAGTTTTTGAATTTTTTGAGCTCGAAAATTTCAAAGACGGTTGACCTTGTGGGCCATCCTCGAGTTTCTAGTTACTTTTGACTTCCAAGCGTTAAAAAAATATAAATAACAATAAATTATGGAGCTTTGTTTTGTGCTTTTCAATTTTTTGATTTAAACTTAAAATTTTGATCTAAATAAAAAAAATCTATAGTTATTTTTTAACTATGGTATCTTTAGAAAGCGTTGTTCGATTTTGATCCGTTTTTTGGCATTTGACGCAGGTTTTTAAGCAGAAAAAGATCAATTCATCAATTAATTTAAAAAACTCTTTTTCTTGAATTTCCCGTCAACCATATCTCCAAAACTAACAAATCAATTTTTATGTAAATTGAAACGATCGACGCTGATTCTAAAAGAAAAGATATTAAACTTTGATGTCGATCGGTAATCTAAAAGTTACTTCCAAAACCATTTTTCTGAAAACTTTATATTTGGGATTTCTCAAAATCTATGAGGCACAAATTCAAATTTTTGAAGTTCAAGTTATAGAAGAATTTCAAGTTCCAAGTTTCAAAAGGTCTAAGTTAATTCTTTCAAAAAATAATGAGAGGTTTAATCACACACACTCACACGCTCGTACGCATGTACACGCACACACTCACAAAAATATATACAAAGATTAAAACATCACCCAAAAAATAGATTCGTAGGACCCCGAAACGTTAAAAGCTGATGTAAATTAGACTTTCGATTATTCCCAATTTAATTTATAAATTTTCATAGCGGGAGGTTAAATAATTCTTAACGTTGTTCAATTAGCTGCATTCGTAGAATTTTGAGGTAATTACGTTATGGCAGTATTATTGTTTGTTAATAACCAATAGCATTACACAAATAGAATACTTAAGTATATTATACATATTGAAAAGAAAAGGAAGGTATTATATAGTTGTCATAACAGCATACTGGAACTAAGTCGAGCAAAGTTCGGTTTCTCAGATATTACATATATACAATCGACGTGTAATGTAGCATATACTTAAGATATCAGTAACAATATATATTACTAGTTATAATAAATATTGTCTTTTAGGCACAAATGTAAGATTACGACCACGACCGTACCATTATTAGTTATGTATACTAGTCTATCGGTAGACATCCATATCTTTAAATGTGACACAGAGCAGCAGTCTCTGAATGAATAGCAGAATCTGATCGTGTGCTTTATGCTTTTTTCCAGTTCGGCCTGCGAACTCTCTGCTACCACGGATACTTATTTCGTTCGGCAGTTCCTCTCGCTAACATTCCTAAGGCGGCCGACAGGTGGCGCGGCCGGTCGGCGCAAAAGACATTCCCCTTTCCCAGCGCACCTCGCTCTGACTATGTACATAGTTGTAGATAGATACAGACCTTTTCTTCTCGATTCGATTTCAGTTTTATTCCAATTTGTCTTCGTCGATTTTCAACAAAGAAATAATAGCAGAAACGTAGAGATGAGAAAGAATTCTTATGAAAGGTAAATAAGACAATACTAACATTGTTAATCAATGTTGAAATAGCGGGGAGTTCTTTCAATATTGACGCCTGACAGATATGAAATATTGAAACTATTTTGGTTAGGAAATATGCAAGAAAGAATGATGCGGTTTATTAAAGGAAATAAGCACGGCATAATCAAAAGCTGCGGCATAACCAAAATAACAAAATAATATTTAGATTTCATAGAGTACTGATGTTTCTGATTTTGTACTTAAAAACTTAAATTTGAGCCGAAGCTCATGATGACGTGAAACGTTTATGCGGCGGGTCCGACAGGCTCTTGGCGCGGCGACATTCTTCGTCTATCTGACCACTGGGTTCTGCGATACTCCCTCACCACGGATACCTGTAGCGTATGCGGTGTTGTTGTCCACTTCGGAGCACGTTTTCAATTTCGACATTAAATTAGTATGTATTTTTAAATAAAGAACTTTAAAAAATCAATTTTTTTTGGTGATTTCGTAGCTTTTGATTATGACGTCTTTATTGCCTTTAATAAACCACATCATTATTTCTTGCATATTTTCTAATCAAAATAGTTTCGATATTTCATATCTGTCAGATATCCCACGACCGCTCATTTTTTTTAAAGATTATTGTTTCAACTTGAACAAAACCGTTTCAGACGGGTGTATTTTTATTAATAAATTGTAATTTTTCTTGTCTTTACATTTTTTTCGATTTCTATTTTATAGCTAAACGGTTTAATAGATTTTCGGAAAATTACTACATATATCCTATGTTATAGAATTGATATCGAATGCTTTTGAAGTTAAAGTTTTAAGCTATTGCATAACTTTTATCGTGGGCTTTGAGCGCGGCGACCGAATCAAGAAATTCGGTAACGAAAATTAAACCTAACACCCCCCTCTCCGTCGACCATGTAGCTCGGCATTTGCTTAACGTGTATGTATATAGTACGACTGTACGAAGCCCGCACGGATCGAGACGAGCTGCTCCGAAATGGGACGAATACGTAAGCAGCTGTTTATGAGAAAGTATATAGGTGTATGGGTATCTATCATATCTCTATAATGCCACACTCATCGCATCTGCCCCGTAAGTATAGATGTAGGTATATATGTATACATAGGTGTACCTATGTACAACAGTGAATAGCAGTTGCTGGTGAATACGCGTAAAATTTGTTTATAAAGTGTTTTAAATATGAACAAACAAAGTGCATTTATTAATGAAGAAAGTGATGAAAAACTTGAATTAATATCAAAGAAAAAAACTGCATAAATAAATAAATAATTATAACTGCATAAGTTGATAAAAAATGCTAACCGCCTCAGTCCCCGAGTGCCACACGTTTAATTTTTTTTTGCAATGACATCGATGAGCATATCGATACTGGTAAATGCGTAGTCTAGTGCTGATGTTATGAGAAAATGTGTTACAAGTAATATACTAGTTGTAAATTGTTCTATATAGAAATTATGCTTGTTTGAAGGTAATTAAAAAAATATTTTGTTGATACTTTTCATACTCTACCCAATATTCCCTGATCCCTCATACGTCACTAGTATATTAAGTGTGCTAGTGACTTAAAAGAAGAAGTAAAAGAAATAAGGGAATCTTTCCATAAAAAAATCTTATCGATAACGGAATTAAGAACAAAATAGGAAGTGAGATCGTAGTTGAGTTTGAATTCTGATCGAGATTAGTATAAAGGATATGTGTAATTTATATATCTTCGCGAGCAAAACCACCGAGAAAAACTAGTTACATAAACTAAAAAAAGTGGACGATATATTCGGCTCTTAAGTGAATAACCGACGAATTAATCATAGAGATTCCACGGTATGGTGTCAAGAATATGAGCATGTGTGATCGCAATGTCAATCTCCTTTCTCCCAAAACAAAATAAACAAAAGCAGGAAAATGAACCGGCCTGGCTGCGCGCAGCCCGGCCTGGCCAGCCGCCGGCGCCGGCGCTGGGCTGTTGCCGGTGTGTACCTCCGCCTCCGTGTTCTATTTTTAGGGTTCCGTGGAACAGCAAACGACCCTTATGAGATCGCCGTCCGTCCAGATCGGGCGGCGTTATTACTTCCACGGCTACGAATCGAAATATATATTTGATAAGAGGATATTTTAGACACGACTCTTGATTTGACGTAAATAAAATGGTCTATTTTTTATTGAGAATACGCTTCCAGACGTACATGAGACATCAAGAGTGGAAGCATATAGGTACATGCAATTTATATTTATTATCAGTCGTACCTTTGGCGAGATGAAACTTGGACAACTCGTTAACAATGTGTTCCCCGCTTGTAACTTTTAAACTGTTTGATCTAAAAGCTTACAAACATTCTTGAGCAATGACAAGAAGCCCAAATAAAATTATTGTATTTTAGGTGAGCTGTTAAAGATAAAAATTGCACACAATATAAACCCCTCAACGTGTGATGAGATCGAGGGAAGGGGGGGGGGTTGCCAAAAACCAGACAAAAACAACACAACAATATGTACATCCTCCATAACTTCACCGCTCTAGCGTCAATTACAAGCGATGTTATTTTGTTATGTCGATAAAAAGATAAAGTGCGCATTGAATGCTTTCTAGAATCTGTCTCCGGCGCAAAACTGCACGACCTCACGATAAATAAAGACGGTCCACCTGACCCGATACGCGCTCGGCTGGCTTCTCCTCTTCCATTACGCTGATGTGATGTCGCCACCGTAATTTTGTGTATTTTACTACAATGATCTTAGGCGTTTCGCCTAATAAGATTTTATCTATTACTTTAATAACACTGTAAAAATTCATAATTCAAAGAATATAATGCCATTTCGATTCTTCACTAACCGGGACAAATTGTATATCTATTTAAAACGTTCAATGTACACCCTAATTTTCATGTTAAAAAGTTTACTTTAATCGTGGAAGAAGTTAGATTAGGATTACAATCGACCACAGAAATACACATTCAATTCTATCGTTTTTACAGTTCATGGAAAGATACGTACAGACACGCGTGTGTATTCATGACATTTAAGTATTTTTATTCATGACATTTAAGTACTTTGTCCGACGAGTGGCTTCGAGTTATTGATAAGCTTCAATATAATTATGCTTAAAAACATGACCGACACAAAGAGATTAGAACTATCACAATTACTTTTTTTTATGATATTTGTGCTTCATCAGTAAATGTGACAAATATTTTTGTTCCTTACACATTCCACTTTAAAAATATGTAAAAATACCCATCTAAGCAATCCAAAAAGAATTCTGATTTATCTAATTTTAATATTTTAAATGTATTCACAGTTATCTAATGTTGTTACATAGAGTTTAAGTTTGATACGATCATGGTGGTTCTAAAAAATGCGCAGGAGTCAAATTACTTATGAGTCAATAACATCACTGTAATGGTTTTATAGTGTTACATTTCTTTAAAGGTACTCAGTAGTTGTTAAAAGTGGAGCTTAAAACATAGAGAAATTAAAAAATTAAATAATATATCTCCAAAGGCGTTCTGATTCATACAGACTATGACCAAAATTGAACATTGTAGCGTCGCATTATTAACACTTGCGTGTGAGTTAGGGCGTGCCGAATATTGAAACAGGTTACTACCCTTTCTCGTGTTGCTGCGCGAGGAGACAGGCGGCTAACAGTTATATTTTGTGCGGTTCAGAGCCGATTCTGCTAACCGATGTTAATAGTTAACACACCGTTAATTTAAATACAGAATCTTTTCTTAATGCAAAACAGTTCATAATTTTCTTTTAACGGCTTATTAATTTTTAAAATCGATGTGATCGGAACTCAGTCGACGTGTTTACTTGACTTCTAGTCTACTTGAGTATTTCGAAAAATATCTTTAAAAATAGACAATAATCATAAGAAGTGCACACTGCAACTAGTTTTTTTTTTAATACGTGTGCATTAACTCCTCATAATTGAAGTAAAACGATTTTGTTGTGTTGTCACAGATTTTAGGAGTAAATTGAAAATTATTGTCATGCTAGACTTTAATAGTGCAGACCGGGATCGAGAGCGCGAATGAAAGGAGATCTCTCGAAATAAGACATTAAAAAAAAATCATCCAAACATATCCATGGTGGCCCTAGCAATTATTAAATAATTATTGGTTGACATATTAAAAGTTTATATTGAAATTGCTTTTCTCGAATATCGGCCGATTTGAATTTGAATGTTTCTGATTTGATGATGAATTCGAAATTCAAATTATAAACGCGGAAACAGAATGTAGATTTTACTCAACGCTACTTTCGTGCGTAATAAGTTTCCAATTACTCTCAAGCCGCGCTTAAACAAATTTCATTTAAAAATCGCAATCTGTTCATTTCGAATTTCTTCTTTGATAATCTTATAATCCGTTAGAAAATAATATTAATCCATTAGCTAAATACTGACCTGATATAATAACGAATTCCTTATACATTTAGTTTAAAATTAGTTAACGCGTAAATAAATATCCAAAGGTCCGTTATATCTTATATACATTATCTTCAGTTTTTTTCTGTGACGTTTTTTTTTCAGATGCATCACGAACTTCTTATTACGTTTCGCGAGGCATGTCTTTCTTATAATATTTTTGAATATTGTGAATTTCATGTGTAACTATATAATGTCTCCAAAGGAATTGTCTTATAGCACATAAGAGCACGCAACTGCTATTTTAACGTCTGTACGGTGCACATTCATTACCTGGTTACCTTCGAACCCGGAGGTGCCGGGTTCGGTTTCGACCGCGGGTGAATTGACCGACAAGTTTTAGCTTGAATCAAAGTAGAGCATTCGTACCGTGCCTCAGAGATTACGTTAAGCTGTAGGTTCCGGACTTTGCCGTCGTGTTGTTGACGAGGGTCGTCACCAGCCTCCAACCGTCTCTGAACCGGCGTGGAAGGCTTAAGGTTTAAGGACCTCGCGATACGAAATATAAAGATCGTGGCAGGGTACATATGCCTCAACATCGGGGCGATTAAAACCCGGTACAAGTACAAGTATACGTTCGCAAGCGGTCTGAGACGAGTTACGGGCCGAAAAGTAAACTCGTCACTGAACAGGGGCAGGGATTTCTGTAAAGTGGTACTGTTATTATCTTGCGCCATTTTTTTTTATATAAAACTATAGTCTTTTTTGTTTAGTCGTCAAATATGTTCTGACATAATCATTTCACTTGTTTCATACGTCAGATCTATGCGTAAGTATCAATAATAAAGCCAGTTTATTATTGATACTTTGAATGCATGATAGTATACGGTTATATGCATACCTACAAACCATAAATCATAGTAAGGAATCAAACATTGTCATTAGGGGCGCGGCGCACGGCGCAGGTCGGCGCGCGCGCTGGCCCCGCGCCAAATCGCGTTTTTACGACTGTTACATATCTCCGGCGGGGTCCGTCTCCTGATGCTTATTAACCACAATGTATTCGTAAATGAGATCGTAACACCGGCTTATTAGAGTTTAACGAAGCAGTAAACCTGCCGAGTGACGAGCGGCCGCTTCGTTATGTGACGTCACGCGGCGGGCGGCGAGTCGATGGCGATGTCGATGGCGGTTCGACGATAGAAATTATTGAGCGCAATGTGGAAAAACATAAGAAAAATCGTAAAATAAGAAAAAATACAGTCAAGTGCGTGTCGGTTAAAGAACAGCGTAGAGTTCTGCAATCTGTGTACGTCTACACGTATATCTAAAGTTGTAGTGGTGTTTGCAAATACAAGCTTACAGTCGACTTGTGCAGACATCTGTACAGGACGATTATACACTATATTATACGTCTGCACAATTTGCATATCTTCTGCACAAGACGACTATAAGTAGTTAAAAAAAAATAGCTACCGTCAAGGAATCAATCAAATCTTCGCGATCAAAACTCAAGTACCTATCAACTACATAAATACATATATAAATAACATAAAAGTCTGGGTAAGTGTAAGTAAGTGCATTGTGTGATATAATTATTGGATCACATTGTTCATTTCTACATTCTATGAAAATTCGACAGCATTATACAAATATTTTTATATGGACTACCTAATCACAATATTTATATAATGAACACTTAACATCGCACAAAAACAAAAAAATTTCTTTCCCTGAACAAAAGCTATGGAATACAAGGAATAAAGTGCTATTTGCGGATATCGCTTATCAAGTCGATATAAATCTAATTTTTAGGCTACGATTTTTTTTAACAGTTTGAGCGCGATCACTCTTATACATTTGCAATAATTTTAAAACAGTTATCCGACGAGATTCTGTTCCTAGAGGTGAGTGTAATTAATGAACCTTTGCTAGCCGTCTGTCGGAAGGACATTCTATATTAATTGCTTTTCCACGATCTTAATAAACATTTATGTAGGGATTCCAAATGTAAATGTACTAATCTTAAGTCGTATACTCCTGAAAAGTGTCTAAAGAAAATGTCTGTGACTTACGGATAGAAGGACATGTACAAAATATATAGATTTCTCAAAAAAATAAATGGAACCCTAGAAACCCTAATAAGTTAAAAAATCTTATTTTGTGTGTGTGAGTGTTTGTAATGTATGTAAACCTATCATAACTTTTGAAAGGACAAATTGATTAAAATATAAATAGTTTATCATATTCGAAAAGAGTCCACTCAATTTAGACTTCCTGATACCTTGAACTAGTTTTGTCTAGTAGATTTTGAAAAATTTCAAAAATAAAGTTTTCAGATTTTTTTTGTCAAAAAACTTTAAGACTATTCTACCTATCGATAACAAAACCTATTCAGGTCTTTGGCCCAAACAGTTGCATTGACTGCCGCAAATGCATAAAAAAATAGATAAATTCCAAAATTTATCCAGTTCTTCTTAAAAACAATGTCGATCGTTTTTAAATTCATCAAAATTGGTTCATTTGTTCAAGAGATATAATTGACGAAAAATTTTTCAAAAAGTTTTTTTTTTAATATTTTTCATACTACTCTACATATAAATTATAAAATATAAGGAACTAAAACCAATATTTTAAGCATGATGAACTCAATAATTTATTGCTCCTTCATTTTTTAATACTTTGAGCTTGAAAGTAGTTAGAAGTGCTAGGAATAGTCTGCAAGGTCAATTGTGTTTCAAAATTTTATGCTCAAAACCTCATAGATTATTTGTATTATAACTGAAGGAGCTCAAACACATCGATAAATATCATAGCGGAAAATTTCTGGGAAAATTTCCATTTTACAGATTCGTTTTTTATTTCATCTATAGTTGGCTCGTTTTTTTCAATTTTTAATTTCTATAATAATGGAAAATTGTATTTCATCAATGTAATTTTCTCAATGTACAATTTTTTCAATTCAAGTACAATTTTTCAATTGAAATTTGAAATCAAATGGTAGGATCCATCTTGGCAACGAATCCAGAAATACAAAATCACAGATTGCTTTCATTTTTTAATGCCTTTTTATAAATTTAATATATTTAAAAATAATTATACTCTTTTTAAAATTTTAGCTGTAAGACACGTTCGGAGATATTTTTTAACATTTTTTTGCACCTTGTTTGCAAGTAATCTTTCATTTAGCTTTTTTGTATTCCAGTGAAGATAGTCAACAATTGCTATAATAAATATCATCATACTCGTAATTAATACAAATAAATAGTAATAGGGTTAATATATAAAGAAATCATGGAGTTATAAGGGATACATTTCATTCAGCTATATATAGGGAACTTTACTTCTAAAGCATATAAGGCTTCAATTTTAGATCTTTTCATATATATTTTACATAACATCAAAAATGTCCAATTTATAAAATAAATGCTATTGTAAAATAAATAAATAAAGAAACATAAAAGCATGTATTACATAGGATTACAGATGCTTAACTTGGAAAACAATTAACCTAGACGTGTGAAAAGAATACCGTGATATGTGATTTTTTAAGTTACACATCGCTGTATTAGTCAGATTAGATTGGTCTTAAAATGTCATCACCACCAGAGACAAACTCGAATATTGTTCATCGTAGAACTTCTTCTTTCAAACGGCGCGTTTTGAAATTTTATTTCAATTACTAAATATTCGATGTATTCTGAAATTAACTAAACTTGTAACGAGATGAATGTACTCATCAACGTATACGTATAGAGCCTTTTGTCATAGAAATAAATGAAATAAAATTTTCATGTCAGACACGAGGTCTCGCTATATCATTTGCTTGTTATTCCATGCAGATGCAGCTGACAAAAGCTTATTTGATATCCTAAATCTAATTTTGATCCATTATTGACATAAAATGACACTAATGCAGATACTTCATACAGGAAATGTAATAATTACAACCTTCTGTTTTATTATACAACCTTCCGATTTATTACTTAACCGCCACCTATTAGGGGATAGCGACTCTGTTATGCTTTCTATCAAGGATAGTAAGGGTTGCGTCCTTCAACAAATGATACCACATATAAGTTATTTCATTTTATATACAAAAGTTTTTTGAGTTTTAAAAACAACTAACAGTTCTTTAAAGAGCAAAAATAAGATTATAAGTGTCCTAAATTATTCTGAATAATTTAGTAAGTAAATAATTTTTTAGTAAGTAATTAATTCTGAAATTTTTTAAATTATTTCATTTTTTTTGGAGAAGGATCTAATTAGTCATAAAATGCTTAATAAGATGCGCGCGACTGCATCATAACACAAACGTAGTACTAATGACAATGAAGCTTGCTTTCCCCTTGTGATGTGCAATTTGATGGATGTACCAGATACTTTTCGATATTCATGAGGTTTTTGTAATACTGCGAAAGAATCATACATCGACCTAGTGGTACGAAATATTAACAACCTTTCATCGTGAAGTTTTACATTGACACTGGTTATTGATAGAATTTTTCAATTTAATAAATACATACCTAGATTAAAAATCTCTAACATTCTTAATGCGATATTTAAGGATCCAAATCATAATGCTATCAACGATTCATATTAGCAATCTGTTACATAAAACAAACGAATTATGTTCGAACGTATATCGAATAAACGAAATGTTATCGAGTAATTACTATTTACTATATTATATTTAAGTAAGTAATGCTGTTTTGATGTTTTTTGAATTATTTTAAGTTGAAAACTAATTTTTAACCTACTTCAAAAAGAAGGATGTTTTTAATTTGTTTGTATTTTTTGTGGTTTATTTTTTTTTTTGCAGGATCATGAATCTGGGTCCGTCATGTACACACAATTACAGACAATAAACACAATAAACGCATTAAAAGCGATCGATCTTACAAAAAGCCTGAGCACGAACAGTTCACTTATAAATATTCCAGAAGCGCCGACGCAACGCCGGGTCCGCGTAATAAACAGAGAGCGGCGTCCGCAGGGCAACGCGGGGTGACGACTCGACAGCCAATAATATCGCCGGTGATATTGATTAGGGGCCGGTGACGCCGCCGTTCCGCGCCCGTCTTCATGAATTAATGGACGACTAAATGCCGGAGGCCGTGATTAATGAAATATCATACATCTAGCGCGTCGGCGGCGCCCGCGCGCCCCCGCCGCCCGCCGCCCAACGCCCGCCGACGAGAAAGTTCACTTTTTGTAGACACGACCTCGTGAGGGCCCCCGTCACGAAAAAGTGACGGCGACTCTCGTGGTTTGCGAATGTACGGAGATTTACATTCGTGAAAGCTTTCGACGAAGCGCTACTGCTCGATAACAGTTTAGATCGCGCGACCGTTACCGGCGAACCGACCGGCCCGCATCGAGGACACCGGTAGCTTCGACCGAAGCGACACCGGGTCGGCACGACGTCGCAGATCGGCGATTTATGTGTCGGTGACGCGGCCACCGGACGCGGCCGCGGAGCAGCCCCGGCCGCCGGCGGCGCGGGGCCGTAAAGTGAAACGTTGAATTATATAGAGCGGGCCGTTCTCAGGAATAACTCCGGTAGATGGAAATCGATCCTTCGAAACAAACGAGCGGGCGAGCTCATTAATCATAGGGAAAATTCGCCTCTCGAATTTCACCCGCGCCCGCCGGCGCGGCCCGCGCGGCGCCGCCCGCGCCGGCTCCCTAAATATTTAAAACGATCCGCGCTGTCTCCAGAGAACACTCGTCCTATGAAATTTTGCTGCTTTCGCTATTAATATTACAGGATAAATCTCGGCCGGTGCCCGCAGTGAGGAGCTGCGATCGACGCGCGCGGTGCTCATTTGAAGCGGATAATTTAGGTGAACGAACTATAAAAGAATCTTAGTTGTGCTTACATTTTCTAGAGACACTGCGCAAAAGTTTACTTTTAATTCTTTTATATTTTTATTGCTGTGTTCCCGTGGTACAACCTTATTTTTTATATCAATATAGATTAAATTAATACCTCAAGTGCATGTTTAAGTATTCCATAAGAATATAAAAATAATACTCGTCTATACATATAATACAACAATAAAACCCGGTGTTTTTGTAAATTAAAGGTAAGTAGAAGAAAAATAGAGAGGGGACGATAGTAGAAAAGTAATGTTATAAAAAACACAATTTTAAAATTTTTTGTTTGACTTCGTGCATATCTCTGAAATCACTAAACAGATTTTAATACGGTTTTCACGGGTAGATAGAGCTTGGCATGGAGCAGAATGATCCTTGGAGAAAAATGAAATGTTTTGTTTCATTAAGATCGGATCTAATTGAAAACAATATTAAGAAGTTACAAATCAAATAATAATTGCCGACATCGAAGACCTGTACCAAAAACAAGATTAATAAATGAAGTACATTCGATCTTCTGATCACGATGGGCTCGACTTGGTGAGGAATAAGCAAGAGAGAGGGAGAGTGGACCCGTGAATGAGGAAGGAGGTTGAGTTGCGATGAGTTTATGTGACAGATAGAATTCCACGTGGGCAAAATCGCACGCAAAAAGATAGTCCATCAGAAACCAGCTTGAACTATAAAACACATCAGTAGATGTAATTTGCACTATTAATACACGAGGAACAAAATTAACAATATGTCTATTTTCTTTTTAATTTAGCTTTCATGCAAGTCCATGTATTTATTAATACGAAACAATACAACAGCGGTTACTGTACCTCTTATCCCTTCGAAGCTGCAAAGAATTTGATTATCAAGTTAAGGATGTCAAGGTCGAAGAAATGTGGTTACGAATAAATTATGAGTTAACACAGTGAGAACGGAATTGGTAGGATTTACCAGCGGTGCCGACGAATGCCGAGTGGTGGAATTGGGATATTTGACGGCGGTTAAAATAGGATATAATATTTAGTTACAGTTTAGTTTTATGACGTTAAATAATCTTTGGAAAAGTTGATTTTGTCGAACAAATTTAAGACAAGTGTGCAAACAAGTAGATAAACAATATTATAATTTTTCAATCCCCGTAGCTAATCTTGTAAATTAAAATATAAAACTACTGCTTAAAAAAGATAGTACACTAATGGTAAGAATGAAAAAAATATGTATTTGTAAATATGAAAAGAGCATAGTTTCATCTTGTTTAGAAGTGTTTTCATTGTATTCGAGCTATATTAGCTACGATTAGGAATAATTTGGCATAAAAAAATATAGACATATTTTATTGTGCAATATAAATTTCTTTCACGATACATAAATGCATATTTTTTTTTCCTGCAAAAGAAAATATATATAGTACATACAGAATTAACTCCACAAAGACACTGGAGTAAGCTTGACGTGAAATTTAAAATTTAATAAAAGGCATATTGTAAAAACGAAGATACATTATTTATGTATTTTAGTGAATAAGAAACGGGTCCGTCATAGGATCATTTGGGTGTTTATCCGTCCGCTTGTCACAGACAATTTGCTCCATAACTATTGGGACTGATATATATATATATATATATATCTGCGACCCAAATATGGATGTGTGACATAGTGCCGTAAATAAACGTCTTATAAATATAAGGGACAATTTTTAATTTACCCCCTGTAAATTAAAAAATATAAACTGTGCCATGTTAAACATCAAATGAAACAGCTTAACGTGGAGATCTTAAATAGATTTTTTTTTTAATTCTCTTAAGGTTAATAGTTTTGAAGTTATTTAAGAAAATAGGTAAAAACTGGCCAGTCCGCCTTATCACTGGAACTGCTGGACTTAAAATTTTAAATAAAATACAGAAAACAACTTTATTCATATATTAAAATGACTATTTATCAGAAGACGTCTTCGACGAAGTCGAAGTCATAGCAAGCTCTATAGCTTGCTTCGTTTCGGTTCGTTTTAATGTCCAGTACAAACTGACACTCGCTAAGTACGTGAGTGCATATTTAATACGTATTAGTTTACTATTCATATTTTTAATTTATTGTAATAGTAATAGTATGTACAAGTGTCAAATTTGACAAAGTCATATTGATAGATAAATAAAAATCAGTCAAGTGTCAATGGGTTTCTTGCTAAGAATCTGCAAATTAATAAATAAAACAACTTAATTTTAAGTGCTTGATTTAAATATATAATGTTGTAGCGCGGAATCCGAGTTCGACTCGCATTTGACCAGTTTAAAACACATGTTTTTATAATTCTATCGATAACTTCATCATTTAACGCTACTTGCGTTAAATGATGAAGTTCAACGGTATATTGAGTTTATTGACACAAAAAGGAAAAAAACTGAAACATAGTTTCCGTTCGGCCAGTTTCGTTGTTGTCGAACGAGAAAAAAATTTACTGCGTGCCTGAAAAGTTTTTATTTATTTGCCCTTCCCAACGCATCTCCTCACTCGGGGGGCTATTTGTCACTTTTTTTTTCCAGAGCCAAAGACCAAAAGTTTATGTATTACAAACAATGGAATCGTTCCCAAGTTATCTCCGACCGTAAGTATGGCTTTTATTCTAGGCTGCGCCGCGGCCGTCGCGCCGTCCTGTGGATAAAAGCCCATTATATATTATGGCTTATATAAGGCTTCTTTGAGGTCAAACGGCAGAAAACGTTTTACACATGTCACGGCCAGCCCGTCCGAGTGAGATTATGGCTATCTGTGTTTTCTGAGATTAGATCGATGGTGAGCGGGCCCGTTTCCTTTTTTTTTTATTGAAATAAAATTTCTTTATCCACACAGGAAAAAAAAGGGAATAAAAAAATAGCGTCACGTTTTCTTGTAACGTTTTACCGCAACGGTGTTTTGTGACATTTTACCGTCACAGCTGCATGCTTCTTTATAAGACAAATTATTTTCTTTTTACTTACTATTGATTGTATCAGTAATTATATATGTATTTACTCAATTACATAATGATATGTATTCACCGAAAGTATCAAGTACTTCATAATTCTATTACTTTAAATAAAGAAAAGACCGGCCAAGAGCACGTCGGACCACGCTCAATATAGGGTTCCGAAGCCATCACTACAAAGAAATGCACTGCAGATGAAAAAACTACGTGGTTTCAATTTTTCCCGTGTTTCCCGCCCATAATAAGTATAAGCTCTTTAGCCAACTATAACTACAGAACCAAATAGGTATGCAGGCTATTACACTTAAAATGGTGTAAACTAAAAGCAACAGCAAAAGAGCGTATCTTCACGGCACTTTATGTCCTTTTGGTGAGAAGTGCAGTTTTTCGGCAATAACACAAAAACAGTACATTTGATCACGTTTAAAATAATTTCTGTTTAAAGTATTTGTTAAGTCTTATCTTTGTAAACTTCTTTACATTTTTTGGACATACGGTTTAGAAAATAAAGGGAGCGGACAATTTGTGCTACTTTCAGAGCAAATATTTCTGGAATTATTGACATAATCAGAAAATTGCTTAAGAACTTCAAAACGTTTTTAAAATATTTGCCGAAATATGTGCTAAAAAATATTTTAGCTTCTGGTACATGTATGGAATGCCCACCTTAGAAATATTTATTTTTGTTCTTAACTAATAAATGTAGTAGTTTACTCTTTAGCGACTGATACAAAACCCTATACTATAATTTTTATCAATATACATTTTGCCGTTTTTGAGTAAAATGCCTTTGACATACGGATGGAGGGATGGAGATGACGAAACTATAAGGGTTCTGTTTTTGCCATTATGGCACCCTAATCGGAACCTTAAAAAATATCCTTGATACTATAATGAAATAAAGTATAAAAAAAACATAGAGAAGAGAAGTATACCCTTACACTGTCATATAGAGCCAACAACACGCCCACACGTAATAGAAAGAAACATTCTTGGCCTCAGGAAAAGTAACGAAGTAAAAATTATAAATGAAAGGGCCAAAGTTACGGATATTCTTCAAATAATAGACCAGCTTAAACCAATATAGATTGGCACATAATGTACACTAAATATGAAAAGTAAAAAAGAAAGGTTATAAATTAATATTCCAGAGATGAAGCACGAAGTAGGGATAGGTTAGGTTAGTTATGCCATTTGCAGCATGCTGTAAATGGAAAAACTAAATAAAAATGATACCGAGTTCGTGAAGAAAAGTAACAATGGACAGAACTCAAGAATAAAACTGCGTTAAAGTGGCTCGAGTGGGTAGGTAGTTAAAAACATTGTCTTCAAATATCAAGAACTGGGTTCAATCCTTCCTATGGACGAATTCAATAATTTTTTGCTGAATTCAAATTAAGCCACTCACTCCATGCCTCGGAGTTTATGCTAAGCTGTTGGTTCAAGAAGTTGTCAACCTATTGGTGATGACAGTCGTTAGTACCCTTACAACCTTTACTAGGCCAGCATAGAGAGCTTAGGGTATGGACGTTGGACCTTTAAACCTGAGAGGCTTGAGCCCTTTAGTGTTTAATAAAATCATTGTTGCAGGATATGTCTCAGCATTGGGATGATTAAAGTCTGACATAACAAATCGAGTTAAGTGACTTTAGATAAGTAGCGATATTACTATCAATATTTATTATAAGTGTATATTTCATATAGTGAAGCATATTTATTAATACATTTTTTTTTATTATTCTCTGTAATAAAAGATATTTACTTAACAAATACATAAAAAAAGACACGTGTTGCATAAAAAGAAAAATCTATGATATTCAGTAGTTCTTTATAAAATGTAAAATAGAATATATGACATACCTAAATAAAGGCCCTTCTGGCTGGGCACATCGCGGATGAAAGTTATCGTCGATAAGACGACTAGTGTAATAAACTCGATAAAAACGCACGCCTCGGAGCGTGCGAAGCTCCAATCTTTACTTTCGTCATCTTTACCTCTTTTGTGGTAGAAAAGCGATTAGTGCACGTTGATGCTTCACATATTTAGATTTTTATAGGTGGTTAGAAATCCAAAGACACGTACAACGCATCAGACCGATTCTTCCATACAGAATCTCTAACAAAGCATTCAGGTCAAACGCATTCGTTTTTTGGTTACGTTATCTTTGATATCTCATATATTTATTTATTAGAATAACACGAAAATTTCTTTCAGATTCGTCTAATATCCTCATTGTTATTTTCGCTCTGTTGAAACCAGAAAGTATATTAACGACAATTAAAACGTAAGCATAATAAGTACATGAGCCCTCTAATTATGACATTCAAAAGAGATTAGCTCCACAGAAGGTTTAGCTGCAGCCCTTCATCGTTTCGAAAAAATGTGTTGACTGTTACATAGTGACTTTCTACGTCGAGATGATTTAAGGAACACAAGTAAAGTACCATGGTCTGACGGCTTCATCGCACCAACCGGTAAAATTCAATGAAGCTGTACAGCTCTTCGATTAGGTAAAAACGTATGCTCAACTGGTTTTCAATATGTATAAAAATTGCCTACTGCTCGCTCACCGGAACGCGTGGGAGTTATAGCGAAGTATTTTGCTCCCGATCTCGAAAGGGAAGAAAGAAAAAAAATACGAGTGATAGCAAATGCTATGTTTACAGAGAAAAGGTTTACGGGAATAAAGAATCATGTCTGGGAAAGAAATTTTAATATCAAACGGAGTGGTTTTATTGCAGTCCGCACGCATCTCGTGATGAAAAACGTTCGTCCCCCGGAAAACTTAATAAATTCTTTGCATGGATAAATATGGAAAATTGATTTGTGACTCCCCAAAATTCAACATTCAACGCGATGGTGGGTGGGCATCCGAGATACGGGTGAGAAACAAGTCATAAAATGAAATGGCCAGTGACAGGGCTGGCTCTTCGCCAACTCGCCCGAACTCGGTGCGTCCTCTCGTCGCGCGCACGTGAACTATTAAGTCTGTTTTATATGAATCCGGAAATCGCGATAATGTACGAACCGGTATTGCCGAGTTTAATTTGTAACATTGTTTGTTTGAGAGCGGCCGCTCTTGGTCACCGACCGTCGAGGTCAGATATTGCTATTGTGTACTTTTATCATATTTTATAGTTGTAAATTATTGATTGGTGTAAAATTTCTTCTATTTATAATTGAAAGGTATAAATAGACGAAATGTGAATGAATCATCTGGAAAATTATTGTATCATGTGATTGTTTTGATACATTAGTGGCGTCGAGACCAATGTAAGTCGTCACTAGTAAGTATAGAAATAATATCAGTTAGTGATACAAAAAATTACTATTACAGTTTTAAAACTTACAACTTTAATAAAATAATATTTAACACCAGTATGAAGTTTAAAAAATTGGTGTTGGTGACAATTTGTAATAATCCATATTAATTTTATGTGGTCGTTAAATAGCTAGTGTGTTTTTAGTCTTATATCGACAATGATTTTATTAAACAATATTCACAACGCTCAAGGATGCTAATAGCCATTACTTAGCGCTCGTAGTTAGACTCTATTAGTTTAATTACAAACATAATATATACAAAAAAAATACAAATAATTAAACTGTACTCAACCGATTTGTTTGTACAAAAAACCGTTAGAAGGGTTTCTTTCCACACAATTGAGAAAAATTAAATTGATTATTTTTCTAAAGTATTGGACTTCTGACGTCCTTAGAATTAAATATTAAGATTTAAAAGAAATTAGACTGGGAAAAGAATTTCCTAAGAATATTAGTTTTGACCAAATAGCTTACAATTTTATGAACATAAATTCATTTCAAGAGAAATGTACAGTAGGTAGACGTATATAATGATGAAGAGAAACATTGCATTCTTGAAATGTAAGCCCCTGATTTCACTGCCACAGTCGTTACCTCAAAGCCACACATTTAATTACTCTCATATTTATTGTATATGCATACTAATATGGAATTTTTATTTCCTGTATATAAATTTGGAGTTTTTTTTAATAATTATTAAAATATTTGTTCTTTGCATTGGCTTCAATTTTCCATTTCGGAATGGTTTGTGTATTTATAGAGCGGGTACTCTAAAATCCTACAAAGGAATGGTCAAAAGTCCTATCAATAGCTCCTTAGTCGTTAGGTAACCATGGGAAGAGATGGATGGTTTTACTTGAAGACGACGATTTTTGTATTCTCTATCGTTGACTGTCGCAAATCTCACTACTTATATTTACATTGTCATCATACTTATCATAAATCAGGAAAATGCACATATTTACGACGTACACAAAATGCATTTTTCCGTAGGGGGGTAGGTACAAAACAATACCAAAATCGTCATTCGCCAAATGAGAAAAAGGAGTAAGAACTATGTATGGCCTCAAACAATAAACCGATCAGAATCGTTAAGCTCACAATATTTTGCTATTTATTTAATATCCGCGTAAATACAGAATGTACTCCTCTACCTTTTATGTAGGTCGACCTCGCTATCGATGTCGATAGCAGTCCCACTCTCGATTCTGGTTGCGGCACTGCCTCTGATTCCAATCGCGGTCACGTTTTTGACCCTAATATCTGTCTGACGTTCAAGTTTGACTCGACTCCGTTTTCAATGTCGATTCTGGTTTCGACTCTGCATTCTTATTCATGTTTCATTTTTAACTACGATTCGAATAAAACGCTAGTACAAAAATAAAATATAGGTTATATTTACCCGGGAGGAGACGAGTTTCCTTTGAGTAAAAGGATTTTTAAAATCAGTATAGTAGTTCGGTTCACTTGTGCAATTGCACGAAGAAAGTCGGGAACAAATGCCAGTTGGTTTATAAAAACTGTAAACATTTTAAAATGACTGGTAAATAACTTTAGGCGATTTGAGATTTTGTACAGATTGAGAGTATTTTTTTACATATCTAAAAAGCTCCACATCCGGTAAAAGTATATCTTCATGTAATTCAAGCGACCCTACGTTTGGGTAGATCCGTGCGACCCCAAAGCGACATTTCTTTATTAAGCTCATATCTTTCAAGAATATAAGACGCGCTTTCCGCGTATTCTGTGGCACAACTAAAGGTGGATCAGTCCATAGAAAAGTAGGATAGTTTAAATTTTCTTAATTTAAATTGTATTATATTATATACAAATATGTAAAATGTTTTCGAATTGTTTTTCTATCATAATGTATAATATTATGTGTATATTTAAATGTTTACCATCTTAATAGGAAATATTTAATATTTATACAGTCGTGTTTTAACTACACAATAGTCTTCGGATTTAGTAATTAAAGCTTTAATTAATACAAGAACCGTAACCATAAAATGAAAGAAATTAATTTCAATTTCTTAGTTCCAAATTAAATTCTTTGTAATATCACATTCAAAATTGTCACCTTCCGTCCATAGCCAAAGTTCATTAAGGGAATAGCAAAATTTTCTATAATGAAAATGTCACACTGAGAACCCTTAAGTCGGCGAGGAATGTCGATAATCCGTTTGTGGGCGTAGTCCTGGACGTCGGCGAAAATACAATTTTGAAGTTTTCACAACGCTAAACTCTACTTGCTCTTGTTCCGACTTTAAATGCTTTACGAATTTGTGTAACGCCTTTCGTTATAAATAATGATGTTAGCCGAGTTTATCCTTTACGTCTACTTAACATAAAGTCCGAAGTCGCTAATTAACGGACTTTGAAAATTTCCAGACAGAATAAATATTGATCACAAGAGAAAAATAAAGAATGTTATTTCTATTGAGTTTTAGTCTCATTTATTGAATAATTCTTTCTGATATATCAACATGCGATTAACATGAAATGTAAATCATTTATTAATATATCAGATCCCGTAGCAGCAGTTTGTTTCTGTTACTACTGGATCAATAATTCTTTAGATTGCTTTATATGCAATAGATAAAGCATGTATGTCTATTTATGTCACAAAATTAAACACTGATTTGAGGTTTTACTTCACACGTGACCATAGGATTGCCGGTCCTAGGGTCTAAGCGTAAGCGATAGACGGTCGCGTTTAAAGGATCCCTCAGATGTATAGCTTCATTGTCAAATTTAATTGACGATCATAATTTTTTCAGGTGAATCTCATAATAATTTATTCCGGCCCGATTCTTTAACGACTCTAATGAAATGAATGGCAATCTATCTTTTTTCACCTTCGGTCGTCTTCGCTCGACCGTAACGCATGGGTACCCTGTCTTGTCGATCATTCGCCGACTACGCAGTCTCCTTGCGACGGCTACGAAAACGGAGTCAGAGCGAACAATGTCTAAGATAACGAATATCTCGAATTATATCCCAAAGAATGATGTAATTATTGTGCCAATGTTTAGGATAATAGTCGATTTCGTAAGGTTTACGTAGCAATACTTTTATACGCTCTATATAATATTATTGTTGTGTGCCAGTCGCCAGTCCGTCCTCTGACGGTCACTTCCTCGTGAGTCGACAGCGCCACGACGGTTGCTTGGAGTTTGGAGGCTTTCACATTATACCTTCGGTGCGAGGCGGAAGTGACAAAACATATGCGGTGCGGGCAAAATTGCAGTCATCGGTGTGATTTGATGATGATAAACAAAAAAGAATTTTCCAAATCTGTTCACATTTGACGAAGTTACCGCTGAACACAAATAAATAAAAAAATACACACAGATGAAAATATGTCCTACTCCTTTTTGAAATTGTTTAAAAAATATGATAAATTAGCAGAATATGTTTCCTGGCCTTAACGGGTAATTAACACAACAGTACTTAATTGTTTACATACAAAATTCAAATGTTTTATGTTAACGAATTCCGTTGATTTTGAGTGTTCGGACCATTTTAGAAATTACCAAATATTTCTTTATTTATATAATAGTGACGAATTATATTATAATTAAAGATGACATATTAATGACCTGGCTTACATTTAAATATTTTTTTGGTCGTCACCCGTGCGCATACACTAAAGGATCCGAAGTTGGCGAGCGAAATTCGATCAGTGAAAAGCGTTTCGGTGGTTTTGTATCACGCCACGTTTGAATGTAACCCTGCTCTTTATTTCAGTCTTTTCATTTGCTACTTCAATTCTCAAATCCCGATAGGGGTACGCTGTAACCGTATCACTTCGTATGGTGCTATTCGTCTAAGTCTTCTTATCGAGTGTTTCAGGAAAACTTTAGGAGATATGAGTTAATTAATGATTACAGATATGAGTATTGTTGTACTGTATTCGTGAGGTCACTGTGTTGTTGTTTTTTGCATACAGTTTAGATTTCCAATGACCATTGCTTCCCATACTACCCTCCGCACGTAACTTTAATACCACGCACTTGAGTGATAACGGTCAACTGCGCTGGACACAAACGCGTCTGCTCCGTGTAAAATATATCTATACGCATATAAATATGCCAAGTCGCTGGTGAGGACCTGGAAGAAGCCAAAGCGTTGCTGTACTCTGCCATCTACAGTCATGTGCAATTTTATTTCTCGGGACGATCTCCTGCATTGTGCTCCAGGATTGTTCCGATATATATAATCTGAATTATATGTTGAATTCACCAGCGTACTTGGTCGCAAATACAGTCCACTCAAATAAATAATATATTCGCCTGCGCCCTCTCGCCCTTGTGAGATAATATTTGCCACTCCATCTACAACAATAGTTATTCATTGCTGTTGTCTCAGGGCTTTCTCAACTCATCGCTGAGTTATAACGTGATAACGTCCTAGAGCTGGTGGCTCAACTGAGCACGGAACATTCGATTTGACAGACGTGACAGAAATGTTTTTGGGTGTTCTTATGTAAAAACGAAGTTCTTATAAAACATTAACAACAAAACTGTACATCATTCGTATTATTACAATCTGAGAAGGAATACAATTTTTTTTTCTGACAAAACAAATCTACGTCGACGGCGCCGAAACAATTTATATCTCATCATCTGTTGCACCATATTAATAAAACACAGATGTATTTATACATCTCATTTTTATATGCAAAGGTACACATAAGCAAGGTAAGGTATATATGTATTAGGAAGTGCTTTCTTAATGTTTTCTTACCCTTATATAAATTTTAAATCTTCGTTAGACTTAGTTAAAAACGGTGTTGTACAATTTTTAAATGTTTATGGTATTAGTGTTCATGGATATAATCAATTCGATGGGTTTGCTTTTTCTTTGTAATATATTGTTTTGGTTGCGTACAATTTTGGTCTGGAAAAAGCTAGTTTCAATTTTTTTGTTCGTTCTTCTTGAGGGATACTGTCTTACAATGCGCTATTATTTAAAAAAAAAGTGGTATTATTTTGAAATAGATATTGTAAATTCTTAAAATGTTATGGCGTGTTTCAAATGTTATTTTGTAAGCTACGTAATAAAGATTTATTTCTATATTATTATATACAAGACACTATCCAATACATGCAATGGCTATTTTGAAGATTTTAGGCAGCTGTAACAAGCTTACGACAGATTTGATAGTTTCAATGTAAGATTCTTATCAACCGAATGCTGTGCACAAGGTCTTCCAATTTTCCTTCATAGATCGAGTTGCTAGGACGTCGCGTGTCCAATGCGGGTCCAGTTGCGGGCTGTCGACGTCTTTGTCACCGGAGTCACGACATGGGCCGGGTTGAACGACTGGTAGGCGCTTAACGAGACAAAGACCGAGCGGTATACTTAAAACCACCTTCTCCGTGTGGCTCAATATGTCTTATAAAATTACTTGTCTTTCGCCCGAGGTCAGAATTCCGACGGGTTATCTGTTACTTGGAATGCAACACATTAATATCGGACCCGGTCACTATGCTCCTTAGACTCTTTTAGTGATAAAAAATAAGTAGAAGAACTGGCCAAAAATGAATTGGACTCTCATGTTTCGAACCGTGCAATATCATATTTAAAACAGTAAATTAGTTAACACTTTACGAGTAAAGAAGTAACAAGCTGTTAAAAAAATATATGTTTATTGTGAAAACAAAGATGTCGAACACGGTGGTTTCTTTTTACTGATTCAATTAGAAAATGTTTCATAATCACTCTTTCAGGTCTTTCGGATTGTAAACTTCAGAGATGAGATAAAAACGATATTTTACTTGAATGATTTCAGACGTAAGTAAAGCTTCGATCTCGCTAACACATTCCTAAAGATATCGGTATTGCGAATGTTTAAAGAACGTATTCTATTTATTTTATATGTCAAGTGGGGTTTATGCACATGATGCATAAAAAAAAGGCTTTTCTCTATGTTAAGGGCCCATATTTGATTTAAAATACAGTTATAAATTATTTCGTCACGACTAGCTTAAATATGTATACTTATAAAATGATTTCTGAGGATGAACAGATGAGTAAACAGGTAGATAGACAAATAAGAAGGTAAACAAACGGGCACATAGACAGATGGCCGGGAAGATAGATATTGAAGTATCTCTATGAGTGCTCCGTTTTGAGTTTTCGGGCAAGTGACCCTAATAACAAAAATTGTATACCGGAGAATATTTGAATAGAACAAAGGTAAAAACAAATATTGTAGAATCCTTGGTTGTTTACGCGAGTACGCGTACACCAGTTATCTAATGGACGGATTTCGTTGGGGAATGTTTTTAGATAGCCGGACAACAACCGTGTTATGCTCTATCACTACCTCTGTTTTAGGAGTAAGGGATAAAACTTTCCAGAAAAAGAAAAGGGATTGCTTTTAGCAGAAGAAGAAAAATACGAGAAGATATGACAAAGGCCTTTCTCATAGGAAGCCGGACGTAATCTTTAAACGTACGTTCAATCAATAGGTATTAGTATTTATTTATCATTACACCGGCGAGAACTTAATTATAAAGCTGTTAATGAAAAAAATATATATTTGGTTGGTTAGATACAATCCTTTACAGCAACAATGCGAATACTTCTTAGGAGAAAATTTTAAAACTGACAATTATTATGATCCTAAGAAAATATACAGTACACAAAAATTTCTGAATTTAGTCTAAACAATGACTTCAATATGACGTTTTTTGACAGCGTATCTCTTTATATTACTCCTACTCATAGAGATTTTAATTCTAGTATCGGTTAAAAGCGGACAAAGTAGCAAAAATCGTAACCTACTAGTTTTTACGGATCTATATTTTGTCACTAAGTCACTCAATTTAGTGCGCTACGGCTAAGAATTAACGGGCTAAATAGTTAGCGACGGGCGATATCGAAGATTTTATATAGAAATATTGAAAACATCCCCTTAACATTGTTTAAATCTCCACTTCTACCGTTTCCCTTCACGCCCAACGTATTATATAAATATCACGGCACGTCAAGTTTCGGGTGTTCCGATAAGCCGCCGTCTTAACACGGCTCACTTTGGACTTATTATTGCGATCGACCGGCCGGATACGTTAAGATGCCGCCGGGTGAGTGACCCCGCTGGATCCGTAGTGCTCTACCAGTAAGACGTCTGGAACGCAGCCAACGCGTATTGGCAGTTTCATGTCATCCGGCCATATTTGTTCTATAATATTGACTTACCTTATATTCGCCGATTTTTATCGATGTCACTTACGGTAGATGTTGAGTTATGTAAAGCAATATATTGAGATTTGTAGCACGGTCTTGCTCTATTTCATTAGTAAGTAATTCTTGTTAGTATTGCCAAGTCGTATTTCGAAAAGGTAAATTTCTTATCGCCCTGTTCGTAGCAAGACACACGTCTGCCCGGAATACTGGAAATAAGCGATGAAAGGAATTCAAGTTAAAAGTTTCGTAAGCAACTCGGAGATCGACGCCGGGCTTATAGTCTAATGCGAAGATGCTAGCGACATCGAAAAGTTTTTAACATTCCAAGACAACTGGAGAGTGTGGAGATGTAGCCTTATGTAAATAGAAGGCTTGGAATTAAATACGGTCCCGGAGCGCTTTATGTATTTTTGGCGCGCATTAGCTGTATGGGACGCTGACTGGAAAATTAGAAGGGGAGAAAATATGAAGATCCTCAGAGCGGAAATTAAAGCGTGTTGTTGACACCACGTCTCTGTGGATTTATGAGTTAAGTGCTAGTTATTTGACAGTGTGTAATTAGGTTGCGTAATAGTCAACAGAAAGGGATCATATACCGTCTAAAATCCCTTGTCGAGCACATTCAATCATAAATACCAGCCGGCATATGAGGTCAAGTCGAGAAGAAAAAATCAGAAAGAAGTGTCAAATAAATATCAATGAAGGAGCGGCTCGAACATTATTTTTAAAGAACTATGAATACGATTTGCTTCCTATTCAATGTACTTCTGCATTTATGTTCTTCGTTCATAATTCTCTAATACAGTACAGGCTTTTGTGTAACATTTCTTGTTAAACACTATAAAGTAAATCGACGGACAACATTTCAATTCCTTTAAAGCTTTCCGAATATAGAACTACTATAGAAACATATTTTATATTACGTGTGAATGCTTGCAATATCATCCTATTCGGCCGTTATCAAATATTAAAATTAAACGTTCGAAAAAAGTGTACAATATTCAAAAGCCCATCAGATGAATAGCGAACAAAGACGCCGCCGCTTCCCAAATAAAGAGTGCGGGAAGTGCTCGAAATAAACGCGCACGCAACAGGAAGCCGGCACGGCCTGTAGTTTAAATTTATTTAACATTTATTTACTAAATAAGTATTGCAGAACAGCAGGAAAGCCGCGGAACAGATAAAGCGACGAGCGGGCCGCATAATGCCGTAGGTTTTATTCACAATGGATTTACATAAAAATACCGTTTACGGCGTGAGCGGCGTTTTAAGGGGGCGATCCGGGGGCCGATTATGTGACAGCCCTTGCTTTTAATTTTTCTTCCCTAAAAAAGTTCCACGAAACAACTGCACTCGCAGCGATGCTTGAATTGGCTAAGTGGCCTGATTTAACTTTTTTAAAGTCAAAACGAAGCTTTTATAACTTCGATGCGCTCTCGGTCGAGCGAACCGAGAAGGCAGTGTGACCGTCACCGTTATCTTCTACGTTTTACCCGCGTTTACGGTGGGTAAATCGCGTGAATCTCCCTCTTTCTTACTATCTCTAATTCTCATTTTTTCATTCACACGTTTAGATCATGCTTACATAGCGATTGCATACAAGTTTTATATTGCTTTGACACTGTCTTTGTGGTATTTTAATTAAAATTTAAACTGTAAACAGGAATTAATTAGTGAAAAACGTCAGGTGTTTTCAATAGTGATTGTCAATTAGAAAGTGAATTAGAAGAGAATAGAGAAACAGGTGTAACTGAAGAAACTACCTATACAGCTGCATGATATAGATCTACGGGTATGTTTGAAGAATCATCATATTCTTGCAAATTATTTTCTTTTAGAATGATATAATCAGCTAAAGATGAAGAGTGAGGGATACAGGAAGAGGGAAGAGGTATTTAGTCATACCAAAATCGTATTTAATGATCTTTAATATAAAATATGTATCATACTATATATATGAAAACCTGGTATATGTCAAGAGAAATATAGAATCGTTCCATAAAAGGAGCGACGTCCATAACATTAACACTAGACATAAGAATGATCTTGCTGCTCATAAGACTCGTCTAAGTAAAGTTAATAAATTATTTAAGGGTATGTGTGTGCGCTTTTATAATAAGATCCCAACTGAAATTCAAAATTTGCCATTTGCTTAGTTTAAAGATTTCGTTGAAAGAAAGTTACACGGCTAGGGCTATTATACCGTCTTGGAATATCTTAATGAACAAAACCCCTGGGATTGAACTGTCGCCTATCAGGTTATTTCATATTATTTTTATATGTCGACTAAATTATAAATGACTAAATCCTTTGTATTGATGAGTGAAAAGAGCAATCCTTGAATTTCTTGCCCATTCTTCTCTCGGTGAATCAGCATTTGGAATAGGCGGTAATGTCGAAATGAATTTATTAATGACGTATTTCAAGTGTGATTTCATTACCTACGAAATAAAGATATTTTTGATTCGATTTGATTTGATAACTATCATCGAAAATTTCTTTTGACCAAGGAATGCGCGAGATGCGCGCGACTTCAAGAGAAACGTAAGAATTTTCATCAGTAGATTTTATAAAAATCTAACTATTTTATTTGTTCTCATGATGCAATTCAAATTTAAACTAAGCCGGTCAACTAGTTTAGAAATTACAGCATTTCAAAATTTTGAAAATCCGAAAATTACATATTCCATATGAATTACATATGAAAATGAAATGAAATATACTTCCACTTTTTGATATTGTAGCTATTATGTTTTTGACAATCATTATTTTTTGGTCTCAGCTAGTTGTTTTTGAGATAATTACTAAATTGATTGTACATAATCAGTATGTTGATAAGTTTATATGTGTATGTTTTATTATTTATCAAGTTGAACGTTACCTGTTAAAGTTATATAATTGTAGATTGTTGATCTTAAATTGTAGTTGCTGTTAATAATAACACAGAAACGAGCAGACAATATGGTGTCGAAATTGCGACTTAAATGCTTATTGACCTCAATTTATACTAAATACGTATCGGTAAATGTGAATACATTCAAACCAATGTACTCAAAACAACAGCATCGACAGATGTGTCCATCCTCACCTACTTTAAGTTCGGCAGAACTCGGCCACCGCGCGCGCCCCGACGCCTGTTACGGCTGTTCGCTCAGAGAAACTTTCGGTATCGAATTAATTTCGCAACAGTTTCACGAAATCAAATTCCAAATGTATCGGTGAAAATTCGTTACATTCGTCATTCGTTCCATTGGTAATGATAGAAGCGAATATCATATCTTTTTCTAAGTCACAGAGTCGATCGTGTTATTTTACCGACGTTCCTACACTAAGAATATTTGAATGTAGTGACTAAAATTGGAAAGTAAAATGAGTAAATATTTTTGTTTTCAGGTGATAACAGAAACTTAAAATAGGCAAAATCTTAATTAGTAAGAAGGATTTTGCTGAAAGGTAACATGATTTTCAGGTTTGTGAAAATATCTTTTGTGACCCACGACGTCATACTATTTTTTTTTATTCCAAAGTTTTATTTATTTCTAAGTCATTAGCATTTCATAAGCAATTATGATATAGAAAATGATTAGTAATAGAAAAAAGATTTGTAGTAATCAATTTATTTTTGAAAGCAATCTAGACTCATCTCACAGAAGTGATTGACGTAAATTAATACCAAGATTTTTAGTAGAAAACACGTTTTAGTAAATACGTCCTCATTAAAATTTCGCTCTCATTCACCGCAAATTAAATTTTGATCAATCTAAAATATCGTAGGTGACATCAATGACACGTATTAATAACGTTAATCCGATTTCTAAAATGTTTCTTATATCTTTAATACTACGATATTTTTAATCACACGACAATTTGATTTTATTTCGTGAACGAAATTTTATTTCATTGCCCTTATCCATCGATTGAACCAAAAATAAACAATAGCGAAAGTTTTCCATTTAGCGAACTATATTTATTGATGTAAAGAAACCCTTAAAAGTGGCGTCTCGGTCTTACAACCCTTTGCGGGCTTTACGTAGAAGCAGCGACCCTATTTAGATAATAGGGTCACTATGTATATGTAAATTGCTAGTTAGGTATTAAGAACTTTGAAATAAAATGTACCTCTTGTAATGTACCTCTTGGACGTAACCTCGGCGGAAACTGAAATAAAATGTAGCACTGAGGCATAGACAAGTAATCTTTATTTCCAATATAATATTGCGACAAACTTTTATAACGCACACATGCCAAATTCAAATATCAATTAACACATAGGATTAAATTTGATAATGAGTTACTTTTATAATTATATGGAGAATGAACATGGAGTAGTGTGTGTTACTTTACAGAAATCTTTAGAAACGCCATCTATCGATCGTCATAAGACGATTTATCGTAAGACTTAAATTGGGTTTTAAGGTAGCTTGTGTGTATAAGATACATCATCTCATGATGATCTGAAAGAAACGTTAGTACGAGAGATATTTATTTTTAAATAATATTCACGAGATCGGAAGTGAAATGAAGAATAGGAGTGAACTCGAAAACAAAAGCGGAACTAAAGACCCGGCAGTGTGTTGTTTATCAGTGCTTAGATCTAAGTACCGACCGAGAATGGACGAGGATTGAGTCTGTTTTAAGTGATTTTCCATTTAAATTTTTTTATGTTACTCAAATAAGTTTATCTTAGTTATATTTTAAAAATATCACAACCAGTGCATAATTCCGGCTGCAGTATCAAGCTATGTTGAAAATAAGTTATATTATGGTAACGGAATATATATTTACATTTTACGTTGATTTCATTAAACTTACAAATGAAGTGATCCTCGTAAATGGACGGTTCTGGGACAAGTCAAGGCTTTGAAATTATTGCTTTTTATCAAACATACACATATATTGGAATTTTCCTAATCAACTAGCAGAATGTGGGGAGAAAATTCTTATTAGGTTTTGGTTGCGCACAGACACTTTATCAGGTGAAGCCAAATAAAGACTTGAATTTATAAGAATGCAAGGCACTACATGACCGACTACAATCTTACGGAACGCTCGATGCCATACTGCGGGAAACTGCATGGAATTTAATAATTGTGCTAAATAACTGAAACAATAATAAGCCTTACTTTTAATATTACTATTATAATGATAGGAATAGTTTAAACAGTAATTGCTGCATTTCAAGCTATGATAAATATTACTTGGTTTTAATTAGTAGCAACACGAAAATAAGCTTGTAAAGCATTTAAATCCAGATTTTGTAAACTTCGTCGAAAAAATAACTATTTTGGTTCTCATATTAAAAACTAACAGCCAACAGTCACTAAGCTACCGTCGAGAATTAAAATGAAAATTAAAGAAACACTTTAAGCTGCGTTTTCATCAGGGGCAATTGTTCCACACTGTTGTGGGACATCTACGTTTCATGTTCTACAACAAGTTCCACAACATTTTATAAGCCGTCTTCACCAAACGACATGGCGCGCGTTAGCCGCTACAGTCAAGTCGCTGGGAGAAGTCTTTGGAGTCGTGGAAGAAGTTGATCAGTGCAGCATTAATTTATATTTATTTACACATAACATTTATAGAAAAATAAGTGGTGAGTCCGCAATCACTTAAAGCGAAAGAAATCGAGTGCTTCACACGGATACCAATTGCATTTGGCGATATCGTGTGCGTCACTGCTGGTTGTTTTACATTGGTCAACCTTTTTTTTTGATCTCAGAAAAAATGCGACTGCAAAGTATACATTTTGGCCCCGATCACATTTCGGTTTTCAAAGCAGCATCGATGTTATCCCGTGCATTATTTTCTAAACAGTCTTTATAATCTTCAATGTCCCTTCAGAATCTCATAAACATGGAAAATTTTTATCTAGATCAACAAGTGTAAGTACAAGAACGTTGCATCGAACTTTGTTCTTGTGAAGCTACCGACATCTTGCGCGATAAAAGTGATAAGACGCCTTCACTATAGTACAAATACTGCTCAACGCACCACGTCCTGACACAACACGGAACATATAGCTTGTCGCGGGACAGACCTGCGACGTTGTAGCGTCACGTAGGTATGAAGGCTGCTCTTTATGTATCAGGAACTGGTCGCACACAGAACAATATTTCAAAAGTAATTACAACATTGAAGCTCCTTGGCTGCAGCATACAGTTTGTTTCATGTAACTGCCAATTGTTTTACCATTGAGGCGTCATTTTGAAAATTGCATGTCTTTATCACCATGTATATAACTCGTCAAAATTTTCATGAGATAATTTATTAAAATTTTTGGCATAGGCTAACTCAAAAAAAGTGCATCAATCAACTTATTTCAACTTTTGGGGTTGAAGTACCATCAAAAACCACTGTGTATAATTGCTTTATTGAGTTTAATCGTGGGCGGTCTATGCTCACGGACGAATTTTAAGAAGGTCGCCCTAAATCTGTTGTTGCACCATAAAAAATTAATGCTGTGCGGGAACTAATGATGCAAGATCGTCATGTTACATATTACGATTTAAAGGCATCCCTGGGCACAAGTATGACGAGCATACATAAGATATTACACGAAGATTTGGCTGTAAAAAAAATTGTTCGTACTGGATTCCATACAATATGAGTATTGATCAAAAACAAGCTCGTGTCGAGTGGTGCAAAGAAATGATAAAAACATACAATCATGGTGCGTCAAAAGCTATTTATAATATTAAAGCAATAAAACCACATTAAATAATAGATGTTTGTTTCTTTTTAATATTTCAAACACATAAATAGCAGCTTTCTAAAGCTGAAACTGAGTTTTCTCATGAAAACTCAGCTTTAGTTTCATTTACATAATTTACTATATTTTTTATTATCTTTTAATGATTTCATTGGCCGGTGTATATATGCTCTTAGCTTTATTTAATAATAATAATCAATATTTGATTGTTATCACATTCATGTCAACAAAGTAAAATAATTAAAAAAAAATTAACGGAAGGTCTCTGACGATAAATAGAACTAGTCCGAAGACTTAACATAGTAAATTAACTATTACTGAAAAAAGGTGATATCTTAAAAAGGCACACATATATTTAGGTCAAAACCTTTCTAGTTGTATCAAATTTAACATTAAAAACCCATCCTGTTATATTGTTTGCTAAACGTGAAATTTTCCTTATTCTCTTAATTAAACAGATAATACCATCATAAAGAGAAGCCACTATTATAGCTTATGAAATTGCACTTATGCGAGACCAAATTTGTGTCCGAGCTGTTTACACAGTTAAATGGATTGTGTGAAATAAATAACCCATTAATGGAATATGAAGTCATAACACTTTAACTATATAACTCGCTCAGAACAGATTGGCAAACCGCAAGCGTTCGGTCTCGTCGGTCGAAGGCCTCGATTTGATACAGTAGCCACAGTATATAGTTCGCAGACCAGAGTAATAAGAAACTTCGTCCGAACCGATGTAGAATGAGGTCCGATCGTACTGGTATATAACTCGAATTAATTAGTAAATGTAAATATCTGATAACTCCCAATAGCCAATGGAAGCCAATCGAAACGGCTTACGTATAAAGGTCTCGTCAAACTACTTGCTAGCGTTACCACAAAGCATAGACATGAAAGTAACGGCGTCCTACCTCTAACCTCATACGATTGTGAAACGTGTACACTCCTTAATGAGGTCGGTCCAGAAATCTAAAACCGTATGAAAGACTATGCTCGAAATGTCTCTTAGGGATTTAGGGATTTTTCATATTAGATAAAATATTTTATTCCCAATCCATCCCTGAAAATGTTGATTCAATAGTTTTGGAGAAAAACACTGGAAATATTTATTCAAAGAATCTTTCAAAGCTTAATACCCAAGGGAGGACCAAGATTGGTATTGAGTTCTGTATTGAAATGAAAAGCGGGACGAGGGCCGAATCCGGCAGCTTAACCAGAATTGACATGGAGAATAGGACCGCGATCACGATTAAATGACAGAAAAGTAGGCCGATGTAGAAAATGAAGGAATTCATTCTATGTCCATGAGAGTAAAACTGGGGTCACATTTGAATAATATAAAAAGTTCTAAAATTTAATTTACGCGCAGCGGAGTGGGCGGGTGACCGCTAAGTGTATAATATAAGAATAATAAAAGCATTTGTGATATAAAAAAAAACAAGCAAATACGAAATAAAAAACTGGTTGGTATTAACTAATCAATTGAATATCTAAATTAAAGCTGACTTAACCTAATATACTTCTAAAAATAAGAGATTTACATAAAATAATTTTATTTAATATTATTATATTTGTACGAGTGACACATATGTCTCCCAAAATCTCGTTCAAGTGCATAAATTAAAATATTGTAATAGATTTTATAAAAGTATTTAATGTAGAAAATAATGAACGCTCTATAATATGAAAATAAAAGGGAATGACACATCCTTTTCTAATTATTTCATTTATTTGAATAAAACATAGTAGTATAATATGTTACATAAGCCAGTTTATAACGTTTTAGAAGTTTTATAACAAGGGATATTATTATCGTGATCGGTAACAATCGAGTTACGTCGAGCGGAAAGTGGAACGATACCGGGATAACTTTAAGTTATGTCTGGATTAACTTAGGAGGTTATTGATATAAGGTAACTATCTTGAAACGGCTCGAATCCAAGTTAAATACTTGATTTTGCACCTTGCGTCCGGGCTTATCGAATAGATGTGTGCGAGTGTGGCACTTTGATAATAGACGGTTTGAATAATCAAAAATTTAAAGACGAAATTAATTGATTCATAAAAATGAGTTTTATCTGACTTTGATTATAAAGATTATGAATGTCACAAGCTATGTGTGTACTAAACATAGTTTGTTATCTCGATAATTGCAAACTACTCAACCGATTTTTAAAGTGAAATATTTTTAAAGTTGTTTTGCTCTACATAATACGCCAGGAATGTATAGCGTTATAGAAAATTCAATATAGCAAATTTCTTCTTTCTCTTTGCCGTCGCTTCTTTCAGTCATATGAGGTTGGCTGGAAAGAAGTACAGTTACTTGATATCCATCTGGACACTTGACATCACCTGTGGACACCTGTTCACAACCTGCCTTTTCTTTTTTTCCCTGTAAACACGAAGAGACTTTTTTACGATATGGTTGTTAGGTCTTCGCCTTATATTTTCGTACTAATTTAGTCCGGAGTCAGATAGTTTCTCACTAATACTAGTAGCCTCCGAAAAATTACTCTTGATGTACTCGTTACACTTTTTATCCTTCAGGATGACTCCTTTAATGGCTCAACAAAACATACGTGGGCGCACTATAAGTTTTTGGAATTGGCCACTTACATGAGGCAGTAGAATATGGTTTGATTCATTTAACTGTCAATTGTTTTTGCATTGTGGCCTCATTTTAAAATTTTCATGTCTTCAGCTCTATGGATTTAAGTCTAGAAAACTTCCGTAGTATGATTTTCTACAATTTTAAGGGCAATTTGACAGCTCAGCAGGACCTCGCTCGGTTTCAAACAGCTTTTAGTGATGAAGCACCATGCAAGACGACTATTTATAACTGGTTTACAGAATTCAAGTGTGGTCGTGTTAATTTCAATGACGAATTTCGTTATATATGAACAACAAAAACGTCTATACTGTGCGCCGTATGATTGAAACAGACAGGCAAGTGGCCTACCATGAGACTCAGGCATTCTTAGGTATGGGTATGAGTCAAATAGAATCAATCCTACAAAAACATTTGGGTATAAAAAAGCTGTTCTCGCGGTGGATCCCACACCATTTATCTGAGGCTTCACTTGATGCATCACTTGATGCAATGCCATGCTTACCAGATTCAAGAAAGGCGTGACAAATTTGGTGTAGGACATAGGAACAGGTAAACATGGATTTATTGATACGACCCTAAAATTAAACAGCAATACACCATATGGGTCTATCGAGATAAGTCGAAACCAACAAAATTGGTGCGCGGGAGAAGTGCCTCTAAGCGGACGACTGCTTCTTTTTTTAATAAAACTGAACACGTGACTACACTCGCTTTCGAGAATTATTTTACAGTATTAGTTGTACGAATAGTGATTGGTAGATGACCATTTGTTTGCCAGAAGTTATTGATGAACTTCGTAAAAATAACCTTAACCATCATATCATGTTGATATGATGGTTAAGACAATGCCAGTTATCACACGGCCAAATAGACAAATAAATTTTTGAAGCAGAAAAACGTAGAACTTATAAACAATCCTGCGTACAGCCCCGACCTGGTACCTTGTAATTTTTTTTTATCTCAAAAATCAAGAACTAATTACGCGGTCAACGATTTTTATTAACTTTACTGTTGAAGAGTATCAAAAACACGTTTTCGAGATCACCAGGGAGGAGTGGCATAAATGTTTTAAAAATTGGATTATTCGTATGAAAAAGTGCATTTACACTAACGGAAAATATTTTGAGAAACAATAAATTCAATTTTCACCATTCATCGTATTTTTTTCTGATTCGTTCCAGAAATTTTCAGTGTGTCCTACGTATACGCATTTATATGGAATGGAAGTTTCCATTCTTGGGTTTTTTGGACACGACATTGCGGAGTTAGGTCTAGCGTAGCTAACTCACGAGCGCCTGTCAAAAAAATAAGACAAAGGATGTAGAAATGAATAATAATTACAATCAAATATAATAAATAAATACAGTAGAGGATACATTACACACAAAATAAAAAGTACGACGCACGTCCAAGTTTTGGTACGGTAGACTAAAATTTGTCACTTTGTTGTCCTGTATAACTTGTATGCCTTTAATTTTTATCGTTATTTTTGGAGCGTAAAGGGTTCCTGCTACTCAAAGTTATTTATTCCACCCAAACGCAGTTTTGTATAAAATTAAAACATCTATCTATAGTTTTGATCTTGCGCCGCTTCGGGGGACACTTTAGTATCAGTCGCACTCGTATCGTTGTCTCTTACCAAGACGCTCTAGTGTTTTATCTACTTTTTGTGATGAGCCTCGTGATTAATGTAGAAATCAATTATTAGTTTTTTAACCCTTTCAGGACCATAAGGTTGTCAGACCTAATCTAATCATTTTGGCTAATTATAATGATTGATTAGGCTTCTATAAAATAGATTTATAAATCAAAATACAGAAAGATATAATAGGTTTTATGGAATTGTCGGGGACAAATATGTCCCTATGGTCGATAAGAGTTACTTTTCATCCAAACAACATTCGTTTTACTTTTATTAGATTTAGTCATTGGGGTGGGGCTAATTTATGAAATAATGTGCTTATATTATAGAAAATTATTTATTTATAAAATATAAAAAAATACATATTTTACTTATGGTGATCAGCGAAACAGTTCCTGTCATTGGTATAGCAAAGGTGAACTTTGCATATGACACACGTATTGTTTGTGCGGTTTTCTTTTTGTTTTTGCACAATTTACGCACCTCTTTCTAGTGTTGGATTTTTCCATTGGATGTGAAGGTAGTTGTCGCTTCACAGATTTTCCTACTGCACTTGTTTTGTAGTAGGAAATCCACGTTGTCTCATGCTAAACCCATTTATCAAACTCCTAGCAACTACTTGTCTGAACTGCAAAGTAGATAACAGTGTTCCTTCCAGATGTTTTGATTATGGAGCATAGTGTAGATGGTATGTGCGTTATTCACCGATATGTCGAATAAATCAAAAATAGTCGAAGATAGTACTTTATTTTCGATCTCCGATCTAGTTCATAACACACTTTTCGTTGATCCATGAGATCAACTCCACCCATATTTTTATTGTAATGTGATACAATTCTAGGACATCTCACATCAATTTTGTCGGCTGAACCAGGTTTGCGACGCTTTACGGTGTCGATTTCTATAGGCGACAGAAAGTTGGTCAACAAATGTACCGCTTTATTGTCCATCCATTTGACATAACTTATGCCATGGAAACTTGCCATGTAAATATCGCCACGCTTCATACTTCTATCAATGGGTGCACTTTTGAAGATGTTTTCTGTTTGTTCGAACAGTTCCACACGCCTTAGTATTCTGATCAACCAGTTTATATTGTAGTAATGGTGAATTGAAGAAGTTGTCCATATAAATTTCACATCCCAAACCCTCAACTTTTCTTGTAAGCTGGAGTATTACTGATTCACCTAATCCATATTCAATCCCAGAAGTTCGTTTGCCTGTATATAAATCGAATTCAAATAGGTAACCTGTCGCTGCATCACATCTGCACCATAACTTGAAGCCCCATTTGACAGGCTTATTTTTATATATTGCTTCATCGCATTATGCCCTTTGAATTTTATCATATGCTCGTCGATAGATTGCTTTTCTGTATTGTTGAGGGCATTTTGAAACGAAGCATTGAAATGATCCATTATTGGCCGAATCTTGTATGCTCTATCATAATTAGGGCTAGTTGTGTCTCTTACTTCGTCGTTGTTACAGAAATGAAGGTTCCTACGAATTTCTTCAAATCGAGCCCGTGGCATAACATTTGATATGAACGGTACTCCCATATCCGGTTCTGTAGACCAGTAGTCCCTCAATGATGGCAAGACATGATAGCCCATGACCAAATTCATACCAAAAAATGCTTTCATTTCTTCGGGTTCGATAGTAAATTCTCGTCCATTTTGATGAGCGTAGCGTACTGACTCTGATACTATGTAATGTACTAAATCATCGAAATTAGTTGCTGCACAGAATATATCAAAAGGAGTCAATAATGTATCAGCTTCAACTTGACAGATTTTCACTTTTCCGAACTCATATTCCACGTTACGAAAAATATTTGGTAGATATGTTCTCTGACTCCACTTGAAAGCCGGTTGATGGGTGACCTGTGCTTCTGTCTCAGGTTCTGCTGTAGAAGTTGAAGGTCCAGGCAAACTATCAGGCGTCTCGTTTTGTCGAAGTGTCGTATCTTCAATTTCCACATCAATAATCCCTTGGTCATCGTCCTGTGTCAAAAGTCTTTGATCTTCCTCGTCAAGCAGTAAATCATCCTCATTGTCACTATTATCACCCATCAAAATCTGCTGGATTTCATTTTCTAAGTTCGAAAATACCACGACCCCTACGAAACATAATAATCTGCAACAATATGAATGAAAAATGAGGGTATTTGACAAAACCATCAGTACGACAAGAAAACTATTCTTTATAAATAATATCTCTTTACGGCCACAGGGACACCGGTGTCCCGTTATGTTTATAATGATTTATCATGGTACTCAATACAAATAACAGTTTTATAAATGTATAAAATAACAATTTACTTACCAGGCAACGATTATTTGACACTCTCAATAGTAAAAAATATTTTTACACTTGCGAACACTTTTACAAAATATTCGATTAGCGCGCTAAACGAAGTGACAGTTTCCAATAAGCATAGACAACGAACGATATTGGTTATGTTGTGTTGCTAGCATAAAAATTAAAAAATGTGTGATTAGAATCTATTTTAGTAACAAAAAGATATACATGTGTGTTTTATTTATTGTTTTTATCTTTATTATTTGCTGGGGACGCCAGTGTCCCCATGGTCGTCAAAGGGTTAAGGTCGATTTCTATTTATTGTCAAAGTTATTAATAATATTAGAAGACTCGAGAGCCACCATAAATAACAATGGATTCATCTGTCACTTTATCTCATATAATCTCAGATCTAAGGGTTCATCACAACGTTACAAATTCAAGTACCCAGTTCAGCAAACGTTGGATAAATCAATAAAGTACGATCAGGGTTCTGACGGTATTATATGTGATATATGAACAGTGAATTTTCCCCTCCTCATCTCACTACCGTTATCGCAATGAATTACTCTATGAATTCCTATAAACATAGGTTCTTTTGTGACGCATGTGCATCATAACTCATTACAATACAGGAGGAAAGTAGTGTATTACTAGCGCTATTCCTTACACCTAATATGTAGTAAATACTATTGTAATATCAATAATAGATGATAATATAATTTTGTACATTGTTTGGTGATCTTTGGAAACACATTACTAAAATACATATTTCAGTGACATACTCTTAAAAAATTTGAAAAGTACGAATAGGACTCGCACCCTGAGGGTTCCGTACAAAATTAATTATATCATCCGTCAAAAGTTTCAATGATTTTCGTTTGTTTTCTATTTGCTTCTTTAATATTTTTTTTTATCCGAATTTTTGAAAATTTCACTTTTTCATAACGGCAAGCTAGAAAATGTTGTCCCAATATTGGTTTAAATCATGCTCCATGCAGCAATTGTAGGTTTGTTGTTACCAAAAATGTTTTTTTTCGTTTGATATAATTACAAATTAACGATATTCAGATTTTTTCTATATTTGTGTTGTGAGACCTTTCATCTGGCCAAAGTTAGTTATATTCTAGTTCAATCGGAAGTACCCTATGGATTTTGATTTATTTATATAATAAATTTCAACACGTTAGCCATAAATAGCCGCATTTTGGTCGTATTTTTGATTAAGTTGACTTATAACTTTGATTTATAGAACTTTAGGGATTCCAGACCTATTTGGTATTAATTTCAACTTGATACATTTACGCATCCCTGAGAAAAAGGATCTTGAAAGAAAGACGAACAGGCGGACAAACAAGTGATCCCATACGGTTTCTTTTTCATTTAAAGGTAGGGAACCCTAAAAGCAGTAATAGATTTCGTCAAAGCTAATTTTGTGAAAGGTCAGGCATACATTACATAGAGTTGAGTCTAATCTCTAGATAGCCTTTCCATGAGTGATTTTGAATTCAACAAATCATTGAATAGTTCTAACCATGACAGTTATTTAATGGAATTGAATTAAGTGCACAATTTATCTGATTAAAACACGTTATCTTAAATTTTAGCTGAAAATTGAAGTTGTTTGCTTGATTCGAATCACAGCATGACGTTATATTTAAGAACTTGTACTCTTTATTTGAACTTGACAAGATGTAATTAAAAATATTATTAAAAAAAATAGAAGTCCAAAAACAAACTAAAAAGTATTATTTATCGTCAGAATACTATTAATAACGTATTTACTTATGTCAGTTGGCGACCGCAGAGCACTACTACATTCGATCACGACTATACTCTAGATGCGAGTATAATACTTATATGTAGATTAAAATTTCAGTAAATTGTCTATTTGGAAGATGATTTGCGAAATAGATTTTCATAACACTGAAATCCCGAAATCAAGAGAGGAATTTCAAGCTATTATTTCGGACAGGAATATTCTCTTGCTCATGTTTCCCGGTCCGTATTTTCGCATTGTTCGTATTTTGACCGGGTTTTATTTTTTTTTCCTTTTTTCAATGCCGACGATAATATCCTACTCTCAATGTATTAAAAATGACGTACAATTTTAATATTACGTCTGACATTTATCTAATATCAGGTACTTCTTAGCGGTTCTTAACGCCTGATTGGGATGCTATTCAGAAGCTAGCTTCAGTGCTGACATCAGTGCTTAGTTCCGTTTTATGAAGTTCCAGCGAATCGCGATGTAAATTATTGCTTGTTTTTTCGGGTAAAGGAGAAGGATGTTATGCAATCCGTACGGTTATAGAACATGTAACGCGGCGCCTGCGGACGACGTAGGCGCTTTCGTCATTATCCTGCACTGGAATTCGCGCTTTACAATAATTAGAAGTGTGCTAAGTACCTGTGTTAGGTTTTAATCGCCGCACTAATACGTTTATAAGAATACATTTACGTGATGAATACGCTTTGCTAATCCTTTTATTACAGTTAGAAGTGCTCGCACACCTTAAACTGTTCACGCCAGCCCAGTGTTGTTTGGGAGCTGACGACTTACGTCGACGAGGTGACGGCGAAGTCTGTGAGCGACGTCGTAATGCGCTTTTTGAGGCACGGAGTCAACGCTTTAGTTGAAAACTCATTGATCTATTCATCCGCGATCGGGATCGAATCTTGTATTTAGTAATTTCAGGACAACTATCTTAACCGCCGAGCCACGCCGCTCGGAACCGAATATAATTTTAACATAATTATCAAACCACATAAATTGCGTTAAGTTAATCCAACCGTATTTACGAAACTTCCCGTCCGCAAACAAACTTAATTCCCAAAGTAAATCATCAACTTTTGTACAGTGTATCAGAACGATGCAATATATCATTCAATTTGCTTCGCTTTCTTGTGTAGTTGAAGTTTGATAATTGGAGTGTTTTCGCGCAATAACAGTTGGTATAAATATCAATAGCCGGCTGAAGTTGGACTCGTAAATAACGCCGGTCGCTAACTGGGGCGGTCTCCGCGGCCACGGCCCGCGCCCATGTAACACTATGCGGTTAATGAGCGAGAGTTCGTTTTGAAGTGAACTTACACAGACGAACAATTTTGACGATTTAATGACGATATTAGGTCGGCACACAGGAATATAACATTTTTGTGGGGAAAAAACATTAAAAATTGTTTTTATGACATCATTATCGTAATGATATATCTTTAGAAATAAAGGCAAATAAACGATGAATAAATATTATCATTACCTGACTGAAAAATGCATTAGAAATATTTTCATAAATGTAATAAGTCTTAGTTAAACCAGCATCCACCTCCGGCTCCGTCCTCGTTCACGTGGAATGATTTCCTTTATCTTGTGCAATGGACCGATAATGCTTTTAATAATGACTTCGACCGTCGTCTTTCTCGATGCTGTTCCCGCTCTGGCTCTCAATTCTTATTTCGGCACGTCTCTTCTACTATTTCGGTTCCGATCATTTTCTTGATTTTAACTTTAGTTACAAACTCGATTTCGTCCTTGGTCCCGCTTTCGATTTCATCGCCCCCTGGTGTTGACTGTCGCCATTGCTCTCGATTCCGCTTTCAATTTTGATTCCGCTCCCTGTCACGGTCCAGATTTGGATGAAGCGAAGGCAAACGCTATATTATATGAAAAAATAAAATTTAGGCTATGTTATTTCGGTCTAGTGTAGTTTTTTATAAAAACTTTTATAAAAAACTACACTACATTTGTTCTCAAAACTTATTACTCATGTAAAAAATTTTGAGAACAAAATGGTAATAGCACAAATATGCACGTGAAGCCAAGGCAAAATGTTATTCATATATTTTCTTCAGGGAGCTTCTTTTTAATTAAGGAATTTTACAACATGTTTAATAATTTAGTTCAATAGTACAAATGCGCAGACGAAGTTGGGTACAAATGCTACTTTGTTGGAACGAAGTTCCTTAATGCGACTTATGGTAAAAGTTGACTAGTAGAAATCGTAACATAAAAAAGCGTTATGCCCTATCCATGCGACTTTCTCTTTCTCTCTCTGTCTCTTGAAATTTATTACTTAATATTTTTTATATAATTTGTAATTCAATATTTTTTATCTAATTTTTGATAAATAATTATTATTCCTAAAATGTTATATAAAACTCTGTGATTTTAATTTTTACTTTGCCTAGTTTGTATTGAAAAATAACTTCATTCCTAAAGGGTGTTACCGTTCGGGAGTGCAATATCCCACCGTTTTCATAGCAATAGGACGAATTGTTAAGGCACACAAATAAAAATGAACAAAATTCATATTAATTTTTATAATTTATGCAATCCCATTGGCGTATACTAATTTTGAACGACGCATCTCATTATTTTTAGTAAGCACTATTTACATAAAAGTTCATACCTTGTACCATAAAAGAGTTTCATACAAAAGTCAGGCCTCTTCTACTCCTCAAAAAGTGAATTTAAATAAAATCTTTCTTACTATGTCCTTTTCTTATTCTTCTTCTATATTATACAAACTGTCACTTGACCAAATATCATTTCGATCGAGCTTAAGTGTAATTTCGAAAATCTCATGGTGTATGAATCGGTGAGGTGCTTTTCTCCAACTATAAACTTGCCTTTACGATTAATTTACGATATCATCATTTACGATAAATTTTACAATAAACCACTCCGTTAATTAATAGATCGTAAAAAGATTTCCTGAAAATTCTATTGAAATCGGTCTAGCCTTTATGGAGTCCATAGGGAGCATACACATACATATACACATCGCCTTTTATATACATAGATTAGTGGCACGCGCTGTGCGCACAACTACATAACAACTCGGAAATAGAAACAAATACATTTTCTGTGAAGAAACAAATTATTCGAATTTGCCCTCATTAGGTGAATAATGAAACCATTCATAATTAAATTACCTCTGAGATTCCTCAAATTAAACAGAAAAAAAATAAAAATAAATAAGCTGTGTTGAGGCACAGAAAGTTGTTTTTGCGTCAAATGTCTTAAGGACAGTGTCTTACTTCAAACGGAGCCTAACCTGACTATAAGAACAACATTTACGGAAAACAACCAACGCTAAGGCCACGAGCGCGACGAAAACTCCAACAAAAAAAAAAACAAACGCGAGCTCGGCGTTCGCGAATGTGATTTGCCGCATTCTTAGCGCCACAGTACTTCTTGTCATTGTTTCACCACGTTTTGTTTCTTTAGGCTTCGCCTTTTATTTATATTCTAGGATGTATCCGCGACATGTGAACTTGTTTATTTTAATAAATACGTTTATTGAAGTGATACTTCTTTAACACCGTTGTGATTTGAAAGTCGATGAAACGAAAAAGCGACAGTAAACAGAGACAACCATATACATCTATAGGATCTGGCATGCTAGAGAATGAGATCGAATGTGAGATGAAATAGAATGTCTGCGAGAGAATGAGATGAAAAATATGACATGAGATAGAAAAAAAGAGGTAGGTGTCCTTATGTGCACCTGCTTATTGTATCTGTTCAAATTGAAAACATTGAACTTGAATAATAAAATGTAAAATAACTTTTGCATTTGGTACCAATATTATAATAAAAATACTCTATAATCAATCTAGCCCTGATACTGTATCGTCTCATTTTCTCGTAGTTTAATTTTCTGAAGGTTTCACTTCTGATGTTTTTAATATATATATAATTAAAAAACGTGTACGTATGTCAGTGTTTTTTTTTTGTGTTTGCCACCGTTGCTAACGCGCGTTTAACTTTAACTAAACTAGGTTAATTTAACACAACAACGTCTGCGCTATCTAGCGGCGTACGAACGACGGATATATGACGCTTGAGTGGCGCGCTCTACAATCAAAGTGGGGTACGATGCTAGATAAATTTGTTCTAATTCGGTTCGCTTGTATCAAGGAAATAAATAGAGGTGTCAAAATGATGTTTCAGTTTTGTACTGTCAAAATTGTATGATATGTTTTGGTGTACTAGCAAAATAAATTGTCAATGTTTTCGTAACTTGGTTCCGGATTTGAATGTTCCCCGTTCTGATTCGTTTACAAGAAGTTTCGCATGAAAAAGGAAGATTTTGAAATATTAAATTTCTTCTGTGTGGTACAAAATTTTAAATAAAAAAGATAAGCTGGTTGCAGTGACAGTGCAAAATTCTGAATAAACTTAGTTTTTACTTAGAATATTCAATGAAATTTAAAAGGATGTAAATAATGACAACGGTGGTTTTAGAAAAAACGAGACATTACTGTTTTTACGCATGTACTTATATGTAAACGATACACAGCTTTTATTGTTCATGGTAATGAAAGTTAATTTGAATTAGTTTACATTATACCTCGTAATTTGTTATTACTGTCGAATACTAATTTTACATAAAACATTTGATTTATAACCATGGAAATCTTGTATTGATAATTTCAGGTGGAATTACGTCTCCATCTTTGTAGAATGGGGCATATCGTGTGATACTTGTATGTGTGAGCGTATCGTGTTGTCGTTGTCAGGTTTCAATAACCTCATTCCCCACAGTCTTCTTATTTCAATTTGAGAGATTTGAACCTTGAGCCTCGGTTGCTGGCCCCACGCTAAACCGGTACACGTCGGCCCGGCGCGGGTCGGGCGCTGTTGACGACCGTCGCCACCGCCACGGTGACCAGGCCCGTGACCGATCCTTAAATTCAGAGCACGTCAAATTGTCTTAGGCTCAAAACTCATTCGTCTATTCGCCAATGGTCGGGATCGAACCCGCAGCCTCTGATCGAGAATCGATTCTCACGACCACTGATCCACAACAGTTCCGCGATTTCATTTAAGTTTATGGTATGGCGCTATTCCATGAATCGACTCCTCCGCCGTCCAGACGCACCCGACAGAAAAAAGCGTACAAGTGTAAAAGAAATGCGGTTGTAAAGTAATCTGTAGACGTGTGTAAGCGCCGAAAGTAGTGAACGTATCATATGTACCGCATGCGCAGGGAAGATGTTTTCAAACAAAAAGTCGACGTTTGTTTAGCTCCAGGGGCCCGATTCGAATATTCCCCGCGAGTCACGCCGCTGGAAGGCGGGCGCGCGCGGCGGGCGCGTCAACAATTCGTATGCTAAACGCCGCCAGCGGGCGCCGCGCCGCGCGAATGAAAACATCGACTCCGGGTTCATTTCCATTATCATTTTATCTCGAAAGGAGAAATTAATTTTCATTTCGTTAGCGCCGTAGTTAGCGATTCTTATATTTTAATTATTCACCCTCGGTACGATTTCTTAACAAAAGGTTCTAGGTCGTTTTGAATATACATTTTTTTTTTCAAAACCTTCATTTTCAATAAAATCCTTAAAATAAAAAATATAAAAGCGATTTTAAATGAAACATTTAACGGCGATTTATTTGATGGAGCGATATTGTGAGTCGTTTGAAGATGAATCGTTTCAATCAAGAATTCTGTTAGGAAATAACTTATTTATGTTCGATTTGCGAACTCCAAACAAATAAAGATTTTAAATTATGTGTAAATAATTTAAAAAATGATATACCTTAGCATGATGATCGCTTTTCGAATTGGAACTATGGTAAAGTGTATATTAAAAAGTTAGAAAGCAAATAGAGAAAGTCACATTCATTATTTGTTAAATGAGAGGTACTCATTGAAATAATTTCAACAAAGGCGAGTCACTGACGAAAGTATAATTAGAAAATGTTAAGTTTATTAGGACTTTCATTATGAGTTTTTTCGTTTAGTTACATGTCACTAGTTCAAATTTTCATCTTAATTCTTTGGACTCTTTAATTCACTGTAATATGTATGTGCAAATTTCAAAAGACTATCTTTTTTCATAGCGCTGAGAGGACCCATTCGGGGATATCGCAAGCGTGCCGGTCGGTTAATCTATTCAAAAGTTATGAGAGGATTGTGAGACTCATACACACACCCCCTCACACAAACGCATACGCACGCGCGCACAGAGACATACATATACACTGGGAAAATGGTCGTTATCGATTCATAGGACGTTAAACTGGTGAAAAGGCGATTTTCGAAAATCAAACAGAAACTTATTTGACCGGCATACTATGAAGAATTTCAAATGATGTCAGAAAAAAAATATTTTGAAGTAACTTTTAGACTTCTTTACTGATCGCTACGAAAATTTAATAGGCTCTTTTCCCCAATCGGTTGTATCGACTGTCGAAAACTGTACAAGAATCAGTTGAATTGTTTAAGAGGTATTGTTGGTAAAACTTTTTTAAATAATGTTTTATAATATTTTATAAACTGCTCTACCGATAATTTCGAAAATCTATACAATTATTCTCCTTAAAAAACAACGTTAATAGTTGCCAAATGCCTCAGAATCGGTTGGTTTGTTCAAGAGATACTGTTGCAGAAATCTTTTACTAAAAGTGTTTTTTTTATAATATTATAGTAGACCAGGTGTGGGTGGCACCTGAGGCATCCGGCCTCCGTGATTAGGCCCGCAATTGTGCGTCCGCGTTGTATTTGATATTTAATATTCGAATCCGATCTCGCGAAGAACAAGTGAGTAAACTATTGATAGAGAAATAGACAGAAAGGGGACGAGGGCTGGGGTCCGAGTACACAAGCTGCAAAAGTGACAAAAAATTGGATTGTTATAATTAATTCAATAAAAGATCGTAATGAAATTAGTAAGGATACTGAAGAGCCGATCAATAAATGTATTGATCTTAAATTGAATTCTTTTTTCACTTAAATACTTGAATTCCTGGGCTTCATCAAAGATCCTAAAGGTACTCCGCCCCAAGTTACGCTCTAAAATATTCTTTAAACTACCCTACTAATCAATTCATAAATCTAAACAGTTGCAAACTTTAAAAAACGAAGTTGTTCGTTGAAAACTGCATTAAAATCGGTTGATTTGTTTGAGGGATATCGTCAACGAAAAATACAAAAAAAAAAGGCTTTTTCCAGAAGAACATATAAAAAATTCAATGGATTGATATTTGATACTCGATAATCTTTTTCTGCTTTAAAAACTGCGTACCATAAAGCACATTAACATTGAATAAACTGTTCGAAAGATATCGTAGTCGAAATATTTTAAAAATTGGGATTTTAACTTGCCCTATAAAAATTGTAAAATTATTATAAATTGGAAAATACTGTTTTAGTCTGATTCATATATAGAGTTTTCATCAGATCTTTTTGTTTCAGGATCCTAGAAATCTATTTTGACCATTTTCTAAACTATTGTACTGAAAAATTTCAAAAACCAATACTGAAAAATCTTCAGTAGAAAAATCACAAAAAAGATATTTTATCAAAATAACATAAAAGCCCTAATCGGATCGATGTTTTGTACAGATCAAATTTCTTTGCTTAAAAAAACTGCGTTCAATGCCGCAAAGTTAATCAAAATAGAATGACGCGTTTGATAAATATTGTAATTTCAGAAATAAAAAAAAACGTTTTGTATAAATAAAGCTACATGAGCTGAAAACGTATTACAATTATCTTGTTGAGCATGAAAAACTATCTTTTCATCGATCAAACTCAATTATTTACTACTAGGTATGTTTTAGAATTTGAGCATGAAATTAACAGAAAAATTGAGGAAGGTTCTATAAGGTCAACCGTTCTAATAGTTTCTCAGCTCAAAAAGCTTAAAGATAAGACTTTAAGCTTAGATTAAGTCTATGAAACATCTAAACTTTTGAAATGGAAATGCTAAAAAATACATCGATAAATATCATAGCGGAATGTTTTAAAAATGGCCTGTAGGTTCAACAGCTTTACAGATTTTTTTATTCTCATTTGTCTTTATGGTGTACACTATATGTCTATGGAGGTTTTTGTATCCGAGTGGTTCATTTTATGCGAAAATTCAATAATTCAGGACACAGATAGTCCTTTTAAAATCTAATTAGCTTATAAAATAAGCAATTTATTAATTAATTTACAATGGCTTATAAATTTTATATTATATTAATTATTTTTATATTTAATTTTATATAAATAATAATCAATTTATAATTGGTTATAAATTTTATAAGTTACTAAAATTTATAAGCAATGATTTTTTTTTATTTTGACTAGATAAATCGTACATCAGTCTAGAGTCTAGAAAGTCCATACATTTAGTCTAGAGAGCGATATTAGTGACAAACAAAAATATTCCTCTTGTATTTCTCATTTTCGTATGAAATTGCAGTAACGTTGAACGATAAGCGTTGTAGTATAAAACACAGTTCACTCGAGAGCCGACCAGCTGCTAAAACGGGACTGAGGGTGTTAAAGTGTAATACCATCCTTCTGGTATTCAATATTATGACGTTATTGCTTTGGAATTAAATATAAAGCGTAAATTTAACTTCTGTATTTTATTTTATTTATTATTATTATAGATTAAATTGAAAACGTGAAAAATTCCTGTCCTTAACAAGAACTGTCCTTTGTCTAGTGTAAAAAAGACATAGTCAGTATTAGTTTCAAACATATTTTGATTTAAATTTTCAATTATTTTTTTTCAATAAATCTAGGATGAAATTATGAACACTTTTTAGTCTCGTTCGTCATATATACTCGTATCTAAAACTTCTATTTACTACTTTTCAGTATATATTCATATTTGTTTATAATTATTTGAAAATTCAAATTTGTTATTTTTCACAGTTACGTAATCGCCTCAACGAACACACATTTTGCTACTTTCCACTGGCCAAACACTATTTAAGACAAAAAAAAAACACTTTTGCCTATTTTGCGCCTCTAACAGCCGAAATTATGGACGGTCGGCGACGAAGTTTGAAAACAGGAAAACGTAAAACTCACAAGTCGGGCCCGGACTACATTTAATAAGATCTTGTTTGCGGCGCGCGCGTCCCGCGGAAATCGATCGACCTTCGGCAACTCGTAGTGACCCGGGGTCTTTGTGTGAGACGCTATGAATCGGATCAAAGGAGCATGTTTTTCTGGGTCAACTCGGACCGTTCTGATGGCTGAGGGCGTATCTACGTATGGAAGGTATCTCGCGAGAGGAAATTTGGATGTCATGCGGTGCATTGTTGTCGCGAACTCGGCGCCCGCCGGCCCGCAAAAAACTTTAGCCGTCCTGTTAGCGAAATGAAATTCCGTGTGTTCAATTTGTCTCATGATTTTTTAAAACATTGCTCGCAATCACAACAGAAGGATGTACATGTAACGATTAAGTATTATTATACAGTATAAGATGTTCAAATATTATTGTGAACTAAGTCGTGTGTGAGCATGTTCAAGACTTTTATAGCGCCAAGAACGGTGATGTGATTTGTGATGGTATTGATCGTATCGTGACGTTACGATTATATAAGGTCATGTATGAAGCTGGACCCTTACTATATGTCAGTAGACATTACATACTTCATGCATAAGTTCATTTATTGAATTTTGTACTAACAATAACAAAAAAATGTAGCGTGTGTATGTGTACACCAATAAGAAGTTGTAATATATCTTTGATGTAAATAAACAATATTTTTTCTTGTAAATATAATTTTTCCATTAACCATCCAGACATTTTTTTAAAGAATATGCCAAATTAAATCCATACTAATATATGAAATTGAAAAGTTTGTTTGTTTGCGAGCTGATAACCTATTTCTTACGGAAGGTTACAAACTGTCTGAATGATTTGTTTTGTATTTGTTGGTTTTTTCCAACGCAATAATCCCTTATACTAGCGATCAAATGTGAAAAATTATTTATGCATTTCTTACCCTATTTATTGAAGAAAATTATAACTTATTTAATAATATGTTGCGACTTTAAACAACTGAGTTATCATGGTTTATGTCAAGCAGGTCGATAAAAATTTTCACTTTGACAAACATCTTTACATGCACTGGTTAAACCGTTTATATAAATACATAACACTGATTGTAACGGCGATTTCAGCTATCCCCGCGAAAGCCCACAGTTCGGATTTCTTTCACAGTCGCCTCGGAGAACGGATTTCTTGCGGTGTGTGGGCAAAATGATGGACAGCGTTTTTAGACGATCAAACTTCTTTATTACAGCCAGCTTCATATGTGGCGGTAGGAGTACAACTGTGACGGATGTACCGATTTCCTTTAAATTTATAGATTTGCGCATCCGCCTGCACATATGAATTGCATATATTTTAATCGAAGGAGTGTGATCATGCACTTTGCATTTTTCATGTATGAGCGCCACATGCGCTCGGTACACCGATTCGCGGCCGTACCGTAACGACTGCCGCGGTTCTCAGTCTTTGATTGGTCCCCTCAGCCAAAGCACAATTTCATATGCATTTCATATGCGCATCATAGTAATTTAGTATTTATAATTAAATACGATAAAACACGAATATGCGCAATTAAATAAACAACACAAATAAAGAAATACAAAAATAGGCAAATATTACAAAATATATAATTTCTTACAACTAATCACTACCCAGGTAATAAAACACCACATTTCAAATTATTTAATAAACACACACAAAAATACGATAAATTACAAAGATTTCTTAACCTAAGCCCGTTTTTATAAAAAAAAAGTATGTGTGTATTAGTGTACACACGTAAGAAGTGAAACTTCTTTATGACATCATTTTTCAAAAAATTATTTACTATTTATTTACAACTTCACAAAAATTGGTTGAATAAAGCTAAATTAGATAAAGTTTATGCAAAAGGCTTTCATTATCATAGACATGGATACAAAAATAATACAATTATTTCACCTTTCTGCTACTAAGATTATAGCATTTCATTAATTATAATAGAATTATTACTATTATTGTTATCGTTATTATATATTTTTGTAATTAATGGCTTAACTCACTGATATTTACAACCAAAAACTAAGGTTAACCTGAAATAACCTTAAAAAAAATAAATACCGTAATCACACCCACGTGTTGAATGTGTTAGAAAAAAGGTTTAATTACTTACTTCTGTTAGAAATTCACTGGAATTAGAATAAATATCTTTTATTCTTTTTGCCAATAACTTTATAAAATTTTTTCGCTAATCACTTAATTGAAATATTATTTTCACGTCACTACTGAGTTTCAGAAATAGAAATGTTCAGAGTTTCATGTAGGAGACTTGGTAATGGTATATGTACCTAGAAGGGTGATAGGTAAAATTTTCAATTAATGCGATGTTATAAAGGGCCATATAGAATTGTAGGAAAATTATCGAACGCTACATATAAAATCGAGTCACCAATGAAAGAATGTGAGATATAGTTCATGTATGTCGGTTGAAAAGGTTTCAACTTAGATAATAGGAAAATGTAATATATACAAACTGTAAATAGATCTAGGGTGTTGACAGAAAGTATATGTGACAGGTGGCCTTAGTAACAATTACGTTTATGCCACGATGACATTAATAACATTGAATAAATATGGCGCGTAACGGAAAAATGTTACCCAGAAATAAAGATGGCGCGTAACACATAAAGATGGCGCGTAACAGAAAAACGTTACATTGCTATAAAATTTCTCCCATACGCCGATTAAGAAGTTACACTTCAACAAAATAATATACATTGTGAAATTAAATACTAAGAGCGCGGCTGTCCGTAACATTATTGTTTAAAATATGTCAACCTTATACTAGTCTATACATAAGTTCGTGGCACCGTATGTGCTACTATTATACTTAACCAACAGAATTCACTTGTATGTCATAAAAATGTTTATTTAATACTACTACTTTATTTTTTATAAATAATTCGATATATTTAAAACGCAATGACGGGTGAAATCACAGAACACGGTTGGTCGGTTATAAAAAAAATGTACTGTTTCCTGCGTCTACAGTAATACTCAGTTGATACGATACGATAACAGGCGATCGAGACATTCTTATTTATCTTATCAGAATACGACACATGACATTAGTTATAAAATAGACGTTTTATGCTGCTTCCTGCGTTTGCACTCCTGGTACTAAGTTGAACGTTAGCGAGTAATAGTGACCTTTTTATTGTTTTATCAGAACAACCGCTACATTGGATTATTGTTTATAAATTAAATGTTTTATACTGATTCCTGTGTATTCTATCTTGGTGCCTGGTTGAGCGTTAATGGATGTTAGAGACATCTTTATTTATTATACAGTATACGGCCACATTAAATAGGTAAATGCTTTTTTGTATTTCTTCCTATGTATGTTGTACTAGTATTTGGATACCGAATCATGTGTTACATCGGCGCGTTACATGCTCAAGATAAATTTTAAATAGATTTTACTAATTGAAGTTTATCTTGAGTGATTGAACATTAATAACTTCAATAAAAGTTTTAAGAATTTTTTTGTTGTTTGCGATGCGGTATAATAATGTAATAGATTAATTTATAATAGATTAATTTATAATAGATAAATTATAATAATATGAGAAATTAATTATTTTATTAATTTCTTCGACGTATTATATTTCTCTGCTTGAATTTGTCCCGGTATTAAAGTTATATATAAACGGCCACAGAATTAGTCTTAAGTCTAAGAATAAAGAAAAGAAAGGATTCTCCATCGATCTTTTAACTCCAACCCCTGGTTTTCCACCAAAACCCTAAATCTAAGTATATTGCAAACAGCGCGGCGCGATGCCTGTGCACACGATAAATTTTTATATGTAAAAAAAATCTGGTTATGCGTTAACCGTTGCGGAGAGCAGGCACTGTTATTCGTACGGAGGGAGGGTGCATGTACTTCTTCGCTCGTAAGACATTAGGGATGGGATTGTTAATAATTTTAACAATTTAAAACTATAATGTGGGTGTAAACATTTGTACATCAATACATATATATAATATATAATGTATATATGTAGTTATTATAGGTCAATATGTCTTCGTTTAGAGCACATGCTAATTACTATATTGCATTATACGATTAACTAATGCCTCGTTGCTCAACAATCGGAATAACCTCAGACCGTACTTCATTTGTGTTACGTCGGCGCATTGCATGCTCAAAGTATACTCTGGTCGAATTTTATTAGTTTTCCTAAAGAAGTACAAATTCCACAATTACTTTTTGTCTCTGCGAACAAAAATCAATACAAGGACGTCTAATAAAATAATTTCTAGTTTTAAACATCCTTCTCTGTACAGGGGTCACATCCTATGTACCTAACCATGTACCTAGTATATTATAATGAGGTCATCTACATTGATAGACATCTCTAAAAACATCTTGTAATTTTCAAAAGGGTAATACGTTTTACGTTGAAAGGGTGGCAAAAAATAGATATAAATGCATATTATAGAACCATTGGTTCGATGTCTAAGACAACGACTTGTAGGCGGCGCCGCCGTCAACCAATTAGAATTACGTTATTAAAATTAACAAACCTCATTACATCTGCATCTCATTAGATGTCCCCCCAAAGCTTAATATATTCACAAAGTGGGTCGTCTTCGCCGCTCTGAGTTGAGCTTACAGGCGGAGCGATGAATTTGATTTTCGCTAAAACGACCCCAAAATGTCCGCTATCATCTGCTAATTAAATATCCTCCACAAATGTATTACCTCACCTCCTAACGTTGAAATATCACGCGGCACACACAAGGTAGATAAGTTATGATTAAGAGTTAAACTTGAGAAGAGGGCGTGTGCGGGATAATGGCGTCTCGGCAGCTTTACAGCCGTGCGTCCGGATTAAGCTAAGCTGTCGCTAAGACGCGCCGCCGCCTCGGCTAGTGCTGAGCCGCGGCGCCGGCCAGTGATGTGCTCTAACTCTGCACGATTGATGTGCGAAGAAAGTCCGTAATCCGTTGAACTAAGTTTAAGGTCGGACAAAAGTCCGATTCTACATTTTTTCGTATCACATTACATCACGTTGACGTAGCATTGACTTTGAGATCTTCTAATGATGTTAAAGGATAAAACGATAACTGGTTTATCCTTTAAACTAATGAAAAGGATTTACTAAAAAAACTACAGATCTCATCTCTGCTTCGCTTTTCAAAACTTCTCTTTTTCCCGCATCTATTATTAAGGACTTGCGACTAAAAAAGTCGCCACATATTTTTCGTACCATGCGGTAGGGAATTATATATGATTAAAATTTTATATCTCGCGGAATGGGCGCCACTAACAAGAACAATAGTCACCAATGCAATGGAGACGTCTGAAATCGGCTGCTTAACGTGTTATTCGAGGCGTGTAATGAGTGTTTTAATTTCACTTCAGCTAAAAATTCATTGATCAATCCACCCCTGGTAAAAATCTAAGCCGATATATTCCGAATTAAAAGAACCGCTCTTCTTCACTAGTATAATGTGCCCACTTCTTCTCGGCCTCGAATAAGATTGTCGTGGATCAAAAAGGCCCCACCGTTTTCTTGACACATCACAATTTTCACACTCTATGCGACTTAAGATAAAAGAAAAATTGCCAAGTGCAATGATATATAATACTCTTGGTTTTGAGTTATATAATGGCATTAAAAATTTCTGTAGGGTTCCTTTTGTAAAAGTGCACTATATTGACTAGGGCAGCTCGACAAGTTTCATGGCTGTAGTTTTTACAAATGTTTTAAAGGAATACTTAATACACATATAAATTATTATAATAGTCTTACACCCGTTGTCTTATTGTAACGAATTTGAAAATATAATTTTACATTTTGCGGTAGATTGTTGGACAAAACAGACAAAATAGACAAAACATTCTCAACGTACTCGTATGTAGGTGAAAGAATTCTTTTGCAGCTCCAAATCTCTACCCTCACTTAGAACAAATTTGTGCTTTATGTCGTGACATAATGGCTTTCTCATCTACATATGAATCAAGACACTGTGGATTCAAGCGCTGCTTGTTGATATATGCCCGAAAAAACATCGCTAAGTAGAAGCGCTTAAGGATTTGTCCGAGACAAAATTTTTCTGATTTCCATATGCGTTTTTTATGTTATTTACCGTTATTATTTTGTTCAAATTGTAGCAAATATTACGTTATTTTAAAAATTTACGTATACACTGATCATACCATAATGAAATCTTTAAATCGACCTTATTGCTTTGTTTCATGTTTTTTTTTTTCTATATTTAATGGGTAAAATTATAACTTTGAAAATTACAAAAATATATGTAATTTATTTTTTTGGAAAACCATAGTAAATGATTTTATAATTTGGTGTCATTACGTAATAACTCTATCGGAGGTTTGAGGATTATAACTAGACAAAAAGAAAACACGTAGAAAAACAGAAAAAAGTATATTTTGAAATTCAATTCTATAATAAATCGCCACGGAACCACTTTATCGCTTGTAGTTGATTGCACTTCGCTTTTGAACGATTGCAGAAATAAAAATCACTCGTCAGGGCGAGAACTTCGGTGTAAATGCCTATCGACTAGTCGTTTTATTGATAACTGACATAAATAAAATAAAAGCAAGATTTATTTGCACTTTTAAAAATTCGATGTCAAAAATATATGCATATAAAATAAACATGAGTGTAAACTGTCGCCGGGGGAAAAGCGAGGGCCGCGGGGGGAAACATTGTTTCCGTTTAGAGTATTATTTTCGAGTATTTTTTCAAAGGATTATTTTGTACTTTTAACTTACATATAGCTTGCGTGTGCAGATTGCAACAGTATTATGATTCACTACTATTACATTTTTCTCATGAAGGTAGGACATGCTCGCAAAATATAATAAAAATAAACCACCAAGATTCGCTTGGTATTCTCAAATAGCACAAAAATGAAACAATATACAAAACAATTTTAGATCGATAGATATCGATTCATTGATCATAACTATAAATTTTCAATGTGCGTGTATGTCAACGTAAGAAGAAACGGCATAATTTAGGGGTATTACCAAAACTCGCGACTAAGAGTAAAGACGGCTGCGTAACGCCTAACGTACCTATAAGTTTTCTAGTACATGCTGACTTACTTAGTTTAGGTCATTATAGCTTTTAGCGGTTCAAAAGCCCTAGCAAAGGAGACGTTAACTTACAAAATGGTCAACCTGACATACATTGATTTTTTTACTAAAAATAAAGACTTTATGGTCAATCTAAATCGTAAATTGTAAATACTCAACTGGCAATATAAACACTTGACAAAGACTTGACCAATTGGCGCAGTTGGTAGTGACCCTACACGCTGCGCTGGGGGCGTGGGTTCGATTACCGTTTCTTCAATTAAACATTTATTTAATTGATTAAAAATTGATGTTTTCTTTTGTTTGGATATTTTCATGTATTATATATGTATATATTTAAAAAAAGTATATATGTATGATATCAACTATCTAGTACCCATAGTACAAGCCTCGTTGCTTAATTTAGGACCAGATAGTGATGTATTTATGTCCGAAGATATTATTATTATTACTTAGTTCGGGTTTTTAAATGCTTCCTTAGGTGTAACGTTTCAGAACGACAAATCTGAGAAAACGCCTAAGGAAACAAACGTTCTAATTTATTAAACAGGTCTGGGTGACTTTTGAAAGGATCATAAATATTGCTAAGGAATTACAGTTGGAAGACGAGGCTGCGTCATGCGATCCAGTACTGCAATATCATACCTAAATGCATCGTCATTTGAAGTTTAACATTGACGCTAGAAAAATTCTGATTTCATGTATTCAGAAAATGTATATGACTATTTTAAATTACTTGTGCATTCGAACCTCCAAAAGGAGACAAGTCAAGAGTAAATAGAAAAAGAGAAATAAGTCAAGCATTTGTACTTAAAAAGTATAATTTAGTGACGTAGAATCATGAAGAAAACCACAAATGGTCACCGGAACTCCTCAATGATAAGTATTTCACGGGCGGCGATAAGACGTCTCGATTAAGATAATTGATTACGACAGAACATGTTAAAATAAATAGTTGTGATGAAGACGGTACCGTGGAACTGAACTGATGATGAAGCCAAATCGTAGGTACCGGAACTCTATAATAAAGCAATGTACATAAGCCGCGTTTTGGCTTATTGGAATCGCCTTGAGATGTACGCTGACTATAAATGATTTTTAACCGACTTCAAAAGAAGGAGTAGGTTCCATATTCGTTTGTTTGTTTTTTTTATTCTTGTTCAGCTATAACTTCGTCATTTAGGGACCGATTTCGAAAATATTTTTTTTATTTGAAGGAGATACTTCGGAGATTGTCCCATAGTCAGCTAATCAGTACCTAATAATGAAATTCCAAGGAAATTGACGGATATTCTCAAACATTATGTCATGCAGTGTGTTGAATTCCTTTTTTTTTGTTTATCCAAGTTTTTGCGTGTGGTTGTTACAATCTAACGCTGCTGAGCTGATGATGGAAGACACGGCACTCCTTGACGGTTACGAGTTAGGGAATAATACTGTGATTTACCGTCAGAAATTACTTTCTAATGGCTATTACTTAAACCGTAAAATTAAATTACGTAATAAAAAAAATAAAATTACGTAAAAATACACAGAATTAAAATTAATTATGTACTTGTTAATTTATGTACATATTTGTATTCATTTCTATGATTTCAACGTCATTACGAACAATCGAAACTCATTAGCGATTACAATAGAAATAGAGCAAATTAATTTAATATGGAAAAGAACGAAAATGTGAGCTGTACAAATTGTAGAACTTTTATATTATATAGAATATAAATAATCTATATAGTTTGTATAATAATAAGATGCACTACGCTAAGAATGTAAAGAACCTGGAATTACCTGTGCGCATTAAATTTGGGATCGGAACTGCTTTTCCGCTTACTCAGTACAAAAGTAAAGGCCAATTTTATTTACCATAACTTGATCTACATGGAAAGTAGCTAAATGAATTTTAAAATTATAATTATTATAACTAAAAAATGTGAAATAAAATAAATTATTCAAAAATAAAAACCGTCTTCATAAACCAATGTAATTTTTTTTTTAAATAGACTTTAAAAAGAACTAAATGGTTGTTTTTGCAGTTGAGACTGACTAGAAAAACAGTAATTGTATTCAAAGTATGTTTAAAAATTATTTGCATGGCTTTTTAAAGGCGGATTTTATTTATTTTATTCGCTTTTATGTAATTTATTTATTAAAATGTAATTGCGACTTCGAGGATAGTGATGACAGGGTTTGAGTTGATGGTAGTCGTATCTGTCAATTAAGAGCCTTCGCACACGGGTCGTAGCGTAAGCGCATCGTATATGCCTTGCGTATTATACTGTGAGCCGTTATACGCGCACAGGTTTTTGAACATTTCTGTTATCACATCGCGTCGTATATCAACGAGTTCGTATTTCTAAGGGCCTATAATGATGTTTACGGTGTATTATACTATACGATTACGCCAGGAGTTGCGTGCGATAGTTCTAACTTGGCTATGCGTACGCTATTTTAAATTAATTAAAAGCAAAAATGAAAGCGGTGAAAATTTGCTCGAATATATTTCGTTGCTTTTATGGACGAAAGCTAAATACACCTCTTATTTATTTTCTGTTTTCAAAGCTTAATTTCACTTGGAATTTAACTTAAAATAACTTCAATGCTTTTCAATTAATATAAACAAATTCTCAACAAATATTTATACTTATGTGGGTCCTATGTATTTCTTTTTATAAAGTGTATGGAAAGTTTGACAATAATGCAGATGTTTCGACACTACTACCTTGACTGTCGCTATATCGCAATGTTGAACAAGCCAAAATACAACTATGTACCTAGAAAATCTTGAATAGAAAGGGTAACAAGGCTGGACAGTGTACGGGAAACGGAGAAGTGTCTTTGAGTTTAGCATAGATCACTATCTAAAGTAGAAATTCCTTAAACTTTAGTTCTTCGATGGCATGCATATGTAAGATCCTTAAAGCCTTTGTTGTAAGGTCTATCTAAACACACTTAACGTGCGACGGAAAGAGCTTAGTTCGAAGTTTCACCCCGAAATTGATTTCGAAAAGACGACTCCTCTAGATGCTCACGAATAACCTACTAGCTAGCGAGTTTCGCGATTAAAAACGCCGGTGGATGGGCCACGTCGCTCGTGGGACCGACAAAAGAAGGAAAGGTACTCGAGGATCGATCGTGAGCAGGATGCCGAAGGAGGCTTAGAGGCTGTAGAGTGCAAGTCTTCATTGGTTGGCGATCAAGGACTGTTACGTTTGGAAATCTAGGGAAGGCTCTTAATAACCTGTGGATGTTCAATAACAGTGGAAACGGAACTATGTATATGATACATACCAAATAAATATTTGCAATTTTTGTCTGTTGTAATTGAAAATACGATTACATACCATAAGAGAATTTTCCATAGTACTATATTTTTAATTGATCACTTCACTACTGTAATGTCATTTATGATAATGGACAAAAACATACATATGTTTAACGAGTATCTGATTTCCTTAAATTACTTTGTATTTATTAATTGACTATGTTAATATAATAAAATTACACTTTTTATTATATAACGTATTAAGTTTACGAACTTTTAAATAGTATATTAAAGTAGTATCCTTTAGCAATCTTGTATCGTATCTACATGTTACGAAGTATACTTCACAATAACGCTATTAGTGGATGTGGTTGAAAGTAATTAAGATGACAATTTCATATTCGAATAGCAAGAGTAATGGGCAGGAATGGAAACTAATCAATGGATATTGAGCGCGTTAAATTTAGTATAATCGAACAGTATTCTCATCCGCCAGCAAGTCGCGCTATTCAATTTATTTCGACTCAGAACTTATACCGTATGCCGGTCCGCGGGCGGGCCGGCGGCCATACAGCGCGCGCGCATGAAATTTTAAACGTAATCACAATACAGCCGTCTCCGTATGGAGATTTCGATTGAATTTATGTTTCAATAGCGAGTTTAGAATAAAATATTAGGGGCGGGACGTGCGCGGGCGGCGGGCGCGCGGCGCTGCAGGCGGCGCGCTGCATTTCCTTCGAGTTCGCCGCGCCATTAACGGCGAAATTAACGATTTTCCAACGTGAGCGGTCGCCATTTTCGCTATTGTGCTAGGAATGGACGGCCGCCGCGCGCCGAGGTAGTTTATTTTCCTCGCTCTAATGGAAAATTTGTTTTTAGATTTTCAATTTTGAAAATAATACACGATTTAATTAGAACTACATGTTGAGTACGGGCATGTTTTCAATCTATTGTAAATTGCCACGTATTCAGATTCAGCCGATTATCATTTTCGACCTAGATGTCTTAAAAAGGGATTGGGGTATCGTTCCCTTGGAAGAATACGGCATTTTATCGATTGACTAGATCACGAAAATAATGAAATTAAAAGGAAGAAGACTTAGGCGCTATTTTCCCACAAATTGACATCATTATCGGGTATATCGTTTCAATAGATATCATCCTTAAATACCGTGATGTCATTCTCCTCTATTGTGACGTAGAACGGCTGTGACGAGAGGTCAAAAGGGTCGTCCTTAAGCCAGAAGTTACCGGGTTCAAATTGTGATAAATTTTAGAATGAAAAATGAATTGTTAAGTGAAATTAAAATCACTTTAACCATATCTCAGAGAACATATTAACCACCATTAAATTTAATAGGCTCTAAACCTAATTCATTATTATTGATTATTCTTTAAATAATTGCCACTAATATGAAAACTATTTACGAAATACAGCGTTGCCGAACAAATTAATATTGCGAAATATCGTTATATCGTTTGCAACACGGGTTAAATCGAACTTGAATTCGAATTAATTGGGCGTCCGTTGCTAGAGCCTGTCATCGCACCACTGGGCTCGTGGACAGGTCAGATCACCCCATGGTATGATTAGTAACTTTCCATCAGTTCACTCATAGTTTTCTTTCTTTTTAAACAAAAATTTCCATATAATTTTGCAAGATAGCTCAAGAAATGATAAAAAAAAAATTTCAATTTTAATTTGCATCATATACATCTTTTATACTTTGAATGGATTTGTCACAATATCAAATGTTGAAAATATTTATAGGGAAACGAATACTGTTACTTGATAGACTTTAAGTTCGTTCAAATGTAAATGGTTTTAATAAAATTAATGTGTTTTCCTATGCCAAAAATGAAAAAAAAAAACAGTCAACGGATGTCGTAGAGCTATTAAAGGTGACAAAAAACATAATAATTAATTTTCCGTGACAACCACTTCATATTATCGTCTGAGAGCCAGCAACGTTTTCGAGAGAGATTTTTAAGAAAGCCGATTGTTTGATATGCCTTTCCCTTCGCTCTCTCGGTTCTCGTGCGGGGCGTCTGGCTGCCGGTAGAAATTGCGTTTGCCCGTGCGCATAACATCTATTCAGGTCAAAATTTTAACTTTTCAAATAAATTTAAGAAAACTTTCATTTTTTCACTTTCTTTTATGAACTATTAGAAATTTTAATTTGTCATTGCCAGACGTTCTCATTGTTAATATAGTACGCCATGGGCTATTTTTAATTTTAAATAATAATAATTTTCAAATTATTTGTGTATTACTGAAATTTAAATATTACGTTATATAAATATAAAGAAGTACAACCATAATGTTCCAGATATTAATGCGACTGTTAAAGCAAGAGCCAGACCGGTTTAATGTTCTAGATTGTTACGGCGATATGCCAGTCCTTAGAAAGAGCTTTAAAATACGTTGCAGGGAAAGAAATAGAAAAATATTAAATTATTTGAGCATTAAAATTAACGTTTTTAATTTTTAATGTTATGATTATTACACGAACATGATAACTGAATAAAGAGTTTTAGAAACGGGACATGAAAACATTAACTTTTTAAGTATTTAGATTCCATATTTTCAATATTTTGATAATTACAAGTAAATTATATTTGAACTAGTTTTTATTACTTCGCGTCCTAATTTAATACTAGGCTTCATTATTTATTGCTAGACGTCATTATTTACTACTAGACATTATTAGTAAATAATGCCTAGTAGTATTATTACTTAATTAAATTACTAGACGTCATTTACGATCTCTCATTAAATGGAAAATATATAAAACATAAAGTTTGCAACAAAAATAATAGCCGGACCAGGTCAGCATTTAATATAAATAAAATAAAATGGAAATTATCACAAGAAAAATAAACATTATCCACATGGGCAGTATTGAGTAATTTAGTAGAAATAGCACGTGATACCAAATGATGTTTCATATGATCCAGGAGTATAAGTTGTGGATGTCTATGTGGAGGACAAGGGCGAGAAATGTGTCCAGCATTTCAATGGCTGAAATGAATGTACACACGAATCAAATAATGATCATAGATGCGAATTACTTTTGATATATTTCTTATTCTTTTTTTAGTTTTTAGTTGGCCAAGAAGTTTAAATCCCAGTGCTACAGATTATTTCATATTAAAATTTATTGATTGCTTAAAGAAACCCATAGCCCTGAAATATTCAATTCATAACCATATTTAGTTTATGGATCTTATAAAAGATTTGTCTCGTCATGATAATGAAATCGTTCACATAATATCGTTATTTAACTAAATATAAACATTTTCTGAAGAGATAAAATTTTAATGGAATGATAATGATAATATAAGCTAACACCTACTTCTTATAAGGCTATATTTAAATTAAAAAATCTCTCTATTTTATTGGTTATAACGTAACGCTTGAAATGCGTCATTACAATATTAACTGACTATTGTAATATTAATTTACCATTCGTTCGGAAGACGGTTTTCTCTTAATAAGAACGAGTTCAACTCGAGGATAGCTCTTCCCAAATTTAATTCTATACAATAACAATAAGAAACAAAAATATTATACAACTCGATAAGAATTTGAGCTGATTATGTCCATGGACTTTTGTCCTCAAAATAATCGGAAAACTATAATATCCTTTTTTACCAAGTAATTGTTTAATGATTGTCTTAAATAAATTAAAAGGTAAATTTTGAATATCTATCGGGACCTGTTTGACCAAACGCACATAAAGCTTTAAAGTGAATTTGTGATTTTTGGTAATCGACTGTCAGGCAAATACAATTTATTTTTATTTTTCGTATTGAAATTACGTCGACCACAATTTTCTCGAACGTTTCTATATTCTGTTTTTTATGTATTAATTTTACGTTTATAAACTAAAATGCCAAAGTTAAGATTTCAATTTCTTTAAATTTACTCCTTGGAGCTACTCGAGGTCACAGTTTGTAAATCGCCGGCATGGCGCGCTTCTGCGGCACGAAAATTCTGTGTACATCTGCGGCATCTCCCTAGAGGAAAATGCCATAAGACATAAGGCTATGGGAATAAACAAAATAAACGGGTCTGGTAGTTTCTAAGTGTGTCAAATTTTATATCTTTTTAACTGCATAAGCAGCAGGGCTAAGTGTTTTTGTCGACTTACCTATGTAAAGATCCCATTGAAGTCATTATCTGGAGAAGTACGCAGGAATAAAACACTATCAAAAAAATGTAATTCCCGGCCTCGTACTAAAATAGTTTCTGTTCTATGACTTACATTTATAAGCGCAAATTTTATACACTTCGTTTTCTTTAAATTAAGAAGTAGATTTCATTTCTCTATTTACGATAAACTATTTCTTAACTTTTTTTTGGGATTTCGCAAAGTTTTCACATCATCGTAAGAGTCTTTTGACTTTAATTAACAATAATGTGTCGTCTGAATTATTGTCAATTAACAATAATGTGTCGTCTGCAAACAGTACTATCTCATGAACATCTCCAGCAAGGCTTGATAAATCGTTTAATATAGACTAAAAATAGAAAGCAACGAAGGATTGATTCCTGTGTTATCCCCATGCGGACCATAGATCCAGAACATCTCTTGTCATTGATATTTACTCTCTGTACCCTGTTGTTTAAATACGACTTCATAAAGTTAAGTTCCCGCCCTGTTACTTCATACTGACGCAGTTTCCCGATCGCAGTTTCGTAATTTACACAATAAAAGTCTTGGTGAGATCGCAAAATACTCCAACTTCATCCCGCAAATCCTCCCAGCTACCAAAGTTTGTTGTACAAACTCAAACCAGCGTTAATTTTTGGACGACCCCGGCTAAACCAGATCTACTTTTTAGACATTAAAATGTTACTATTAAAATGGATTAATTATTTATTTAAAAAAAACTTTCAAAAATTTTACTTAATGTGGACAGTATCATATAGGGCTAAAGTTTATGGGGTTTGATGTACTACCGTTTTTAAATAATGAAAAGACTTTAGTTTCTTTTATCAAATCTGAAAATACGCTATACGCAGAGACTAGTTCCACGAGTTCCACATATTTGCATATCTCTATAGTTTCACAGATATTCATCAATCTTTTCGTGCAAGGTTATCGGTTTCGGGTGCTTAGAATTTGGCTCTTTTTAATATGCCACCAATTTGGTTTGTACAGGTTTTTAGAGGGCGACTGTTGCCAATCTTTCTATAACAAACGCTTGCTCTATAGGTTTATTTTGTCAGTATATTTTCATTCGTCCTTTCCAGGTGGCCAAATCACCGTAAAACACATTTTTCTACTCTAGTTACTACGTCTTCTTTCAAACGAAACCGCCCTTTGACATCACTGTTTCCACATCTATCTTACAGAGACATTCCACATATATTACGCAGACATCGTATCTCCACTGCATTGATTTTACTTTCATTTAGCTCCTGCCATACCCAACTTTCACTACCTTATATAAGTGTAGGGTTCAGGACCCCATTATTGATAGCCAAATGCCCTTGTCAGTGTCATGACCATTGGGAACCAGTTCCGGTTTTTAATATAAGTAATATCCCAACCATTACGATAAATGTTTATGTTTAATACATCATTATCTATATACTACATTTCCGCTTGCTGTTTCACTCTCATGGGCATATTGATTTGCTATAAATGTTTCGGAAGAAACTCTCTAAATAATAGTCAGACCCATATCACAATCTGTTGTGTAGTTTAGAAGAACTAAGCGCACAAATGTGAACAGACGAAAGCGAGAAGCGACTCTCTGTTAACCTAATAACGGTGAAAATAAAAAGGATTAGCTGAAATCATAATCCTTCTTTTCCGTTCTTTTTCGTTACCTTTTGTGTTTATCTTTTCCGGTATAACTTCTAAAGTATTAATCATAATCGGAGAAGTTAGGTATTATTAGAAACACATTTACACTTTGCTAGATATATGCTATGTGACGTCCCACTAAATTCAATATGGCGGCTCTAAAAGTCATAAAGTCGAGAATGAAAAAATAAATTTGAACGGAACCTTATTAGGTATCAAATTAAAGGATTTTATTAACACGTTTCAAATATATATGTATTGCTAGTTGTTGCTCGTAGCTTTGCTTATATTTGCTCCATAATTGCGTATAATGTTACATGAAATAAACATTTAGGTATTATAATTTGTAAATGAGGTGTCGTTAGAAACGTCGTGGTCGTCCGTTGGTCCATTTACAATATCCAAGGAGTTGTTCACACAACAATACATTGCATAATATTACAATACAATAAAACAACAGTAAGAGAACCTTAGAGCAAGGTGGCATACGTCCACAGCTACAACATTAAAATGTATATGTAAGTTTGTTATTTACTGGATGATGAATATTGAACGATTTGTAGATAACAATGTCAGACAAGAACATTTTATTGTTTTACAAGTTTTGGAGTTGGATTTTGTCGTAGTCTTCCGTGTTATTCTTTTATCGTGATCGTTTTATAAGAGTACAAAGTTGTAGTAGAGAATAGCAATACTTATTATATTACAGTATATAGATTTGACAGAAATTCTGATAAATATATTTTTGTTTGATATTTATGGGAATAGATTAATGGCTTATCTGACGGCGCCACTCGTTCGCAGAATAGAGCGCTGTACGACTTCCACGGTGACTAATATACCCCTGAAGTGGGAACGGGGCCAGTACAAATATGTCGACAATAAAATACTATTTATATTCGCAAACGAAGCGCTGCCGGAGGTAAACAATATGATAGATTAATGACTATAAGTATAATGTATAGGTTTAATATATTCTTATGGTAGAAAGTAAGATTATTTACGAAACTCATGGAAATATGGAAATAAATCGCGGAAAAAGTGGGGGGGGGGCGTAGTTGATCCGCAGCACACGTAAGACAAAACATATAAAACAACGACCTCCGTTTATCGGATTATTGTTCAATTACGCCTCGGTAATGTTTTAGTAACGAATTTCCGCTCCGCCGGTGTTTTAACAGCCAAGGACGTTTTTAAATATCGAACCAACGGCGAAGGCGTCGTAATAAACATTATATGGTTCAAATGTTGCAAGTTCAAAATTGAATTTATCAAAATGAATCAATTACTATTACCATTACTATGTTGGTAATGATCAAGGTCTTAGTTGAATTTATTAAAGTAAATTAGTTATTTATAGTCATTTTCCATATTAATTCTGAATAATATCTAGATTGCTTTAGTTAACTAATAATAATAAGAGGAATACAGTTGATTAGTCTATTGAATACATAATGATAATCAATCAAAATCATCTCATTTGAAATGTCTGAGATCTTGTTATGCTCGTATGGAATCACAATACTTGATCATGGCAATCACAATTTTGTCAGAAGCAAACAATTTTTTTTCGAGTGGCGGTTCCATTAAACATCATATTTTAAGCCTGGTATAAACTGCTATACACTTATTTTATACAATAATAGCGGTCGCCCGCCCGCTCCGCTGGGCGTAAATTTATATTTAGCAATTTTATTTATTATTCAAACGTGTCTCAGGCTTTGCTCCTTTTAACATAGAATGAATTCCTTCGTGTTTTATATCAACAGATTGTATTATCAATTTTGATCGCCATCTTGGTCCTGTTCTGGATGTCAATTTTGGTTTCACTGCCGGGCCCAGCCCCGTACGATTCTTCGATTCCAATACAGATTTCGCTATTGATTTTGGTCCTCTCTTGGACATACTAGTGACAACAAATTCTTTTTTATACTGCAAGAGACATCAAAAAAACATAATATTATACGACTCCTAAAAGCATCTCTAATTGATTCAGCATCGATAAATCGTCAAAATCCCATGCATATATGTTCAGTCATTTTTACGTGATTAAATGACAAAGAAAACAATTTTCATTATTTATATAGCCTTTACTCATTAGCTAGAGGTAAACTTATCCTTAGCAGTGATTGTTTTTTTTTTAAAGATTCAGCCCGTGGTTTCACTCGCGTGTGCATAAATTGGAATCCCTTCATTTTTATGAGTAATCGTTCTCGCTGTCAATTCTGTTCCCGATTACGGTCCTGTTATCGACGGTGTTATGGCAAATACACAACAGACAATCCTTTCAGCCGTCAGCATACGACAAATAACCATTCAAACATACTTTTACATTATTTTATATTATACATAGTCTATAATGATCTACAAATGATTCCGCCGAGAATGATCGAAGCCCATTACACTCCGTTTAGTTGTCACCGTATTACAAACATCCATGCAAACATCCTTTTACATTTTCGAAAACGGATATAATCATGGACAATGTGACCTTTATCTAACTGAAAAAATAGTATATAATAGTAAGAGACTGGACTACCACCAGATTACCATAGAGCAGTTTGAACGGCTATGGTAGTCCGGTCTCTTATTACAATATACTCTTTGTGATTTTGGCTAACGAAACATAACCAACCTAATTATGTGTTGTCTTAACTACCTGTTAAATTTGCTAAAATAACAAATACTGAAAATAACATAACTGAATGGAAGTTACCTATAGATAATTCAATATGTATAATTATGCGTCCTTTTCCTTTTAAAAAAAGAAGCAAATGATATACAGTATGCAAATTTAGCCAAACTCACTTACTTTAGTTTCGGTCATGTTATCGGCGATGGCGTTGCATACGAAAAATTTATGAGAAAATATATTTTCCTTTTATATTTTGTTGTAAATTTTTCATATTTTTAATTAGTTATTCTGCTGTTCGGAGCGGAGACAGATTAAACAAACCAAAGATCATAAAAATCTGTGCAGCCGTTCTTGCGTTATAAATGTAACTAACACCCATGCACTTTATAGATTTCTAATTTGTTTTTGTTATACTTAACAACAAAATTCTTAATTAGAGTTAAAATATTTCAACAAATTCAACTAGAGTCTTTAAAGCAAATCCTACTCCTGCACCACAATCAACAGCAAAAATGCTGATTTTCCAAACAGAAACTACTTTTGACAAATTCTTTAGAGCCTTTTACGTCACCGATGAAGCCGAATTGCGAATACCCCGTCTAAGGCGACAGGAATACGAGACCAATTATAATCGTTTAGTGCTTTATAAAGCAACTAGTTACTTACTTAATTAAAAAATTGCGATAATACTAAATTTATAATATTATAATACAAATTGCGAGCTCCACGAGCTACACGATTCGCTTCATAATAAGTAAGCGCGCCATAACCCGATACCACACGTTTTGAGCTCGGCGCGACACGGCTCACGCAATTTATTTAATAGTTAAGCCGTGTTTAACCCCAAATCGACAATATTCATTAAAGATGGCATCACTTTTACCCAACAGCATGAACATTTTCGATGTTATTACCACGGCTGATAAATAATTAAAATGGCAAAATAATCCGATGTTAATATTTGAGAGCGCACAGCGTGCATTAAAATCCCAAGTTTCATCTTCGTTATGAATGGTAATTACGCCGTATATCCTCATTTATTAACACACGCGCAGGTGTTTAAATATGCATCCGCGTATAGAAGACTAAATGTCAACCCGCGTTTTCACCCGCATGCACTATGTCCATGAAGATGAAAGAATTTGTTCATAGAACAAATTTTGTATCGATCTCATCGTAGTCCCGTTCTCGTGCTCGCTGTCAATACTGATAACGATTTCATTCTCGGTTTTGGTTTTGATCTTGGTTTCGCTTTCGAATTCAACACACATACACGTACACCCGCGTGTGTATCAGTATGTATAGGTGAACTTCAACTTTTTTTTTTTGCGTAGATTATACGCCTATAATTTTTAAAAGCATTTAAGTACACACAAGTTAGCGTTTCACGTAACGGCTTTTAGGTATTTTTGGTCTTATGGCATGTCATTCATCTGCAGCTTTAATGTTGATTTCAAAATCATTTAACGCGATCTTTTTAAAACGCTATATTCATGGAAAGGTATAAATAATTAAAAAAAAAAATAGTGCTTACTAAATAACGTTAGAACAACTAACTGTTGTTCCTACATTAAAAATTACCTACGAATGCAATAATTCAGGACATATTCCATGAAACAATTGTAACAAATGTTAAAATGTAAGTATGGATTTTTGAGAAAAATTCATACAGATTATTAATAAAACAATGAAATATCTAATAATTGCATTCGTAACATATTTTTAAAAATTCCGATGCAACACATGGATTAATAATTACAGGTATCCATGTATGTTACCAAAGTATTTTGACCTCGTTTCAAACTATGAATACGATTGTTGCATAGTCTGTTCTAGTAAACGACTTAAACAGACTAACTTCATATCATGTTGTTATTTTCTTTGTGTACAACAACCTTTGAATTGAAAAGCCTGGAAATTGTGAAATGTCGAAATAAACACGCTCGTATTATTATTATACGTGTGAGGTGCCCCGCTAAATATAGCGGCGCACCTCGCACCATCAAACCGCCCGCGCGAACATGACAAGCATCAAGTGCGGTTGAAGGTGAATATCCATAAACGCTGATTTTGCCATACGACGCGTTAAAGGATCGTCTATACCGATCGAATTCTAGAACAAATGCGACCTGCCCCGTTTAGTTACTACTTCGTGACGCATCGCCTGATCGCTCTCTGAGTATGTGGATGTATTTTCGAATAGTTAAGTAACATTAAGATTTTACTAGGTGACACTAAGAGAACTTCAAGATTTCTGTGAGAATCACATAAAGTGATTGACTTATATGGCGATACAATGGAACCTGTAGTTCAGTTAGTATTACGTCGTTGACAAATTTGAATACAGCCCAAGTATGGGTACATACAATCGACGTCATCAAGGAGACAAACGGCGTGTATTCCATAATCGGACCTTCGTAACGATTTAATAATGTACTTAAACTGGCAACATCAACCGGTATTAATGATGTGCATAGCGACTATTCGTTAAGGCGGTAATATCTGCCCAAATTAAGGTTATACTGCCGAGACATTGTAGGCGGCGCGCGGGAAGCATTACGTAGCTAATCTGACGTGCGCGAGGCGGGCCGGGCGGCGCGCCCTGCCCGAATGTGACTCTCTAATTGCGTGTAATGTATGAGGCCCATCTATCGAATGGAGTCTAAAAGTACGCGCGCAGCACTCGGAGCTAGGGCCTATTGCGATTATACCTTTGTTTGGTGAAGTCATTTAAATGCAGAAAGTATTTTTAACGTCCCATTAACGAAATTCAAATACGTACAGAAAACACGTTTAATTTCTTGATTCGATTTTTCTTTCTTTTTTTCCTTTGTTTCAGGAGGTCTTATTGGTAGGTTTCCAAATGAAACAACAGAGGCATTGGTTTACGTTCGCCTACGATGTTGTTTTTTATTTATCATAGACCGTAGTTGATGTCATGAGTTTACAAAAAAAAAATTACGATGATCTATTTTTGTTTTGTGACGAAATTTTCATTATTTTTTTGGGTATGCTGAATCCAAAAATGACTTCCTTTTTGCCATAAGACGTCACGTTAGCTTACAATTTGGGTAGCTGTTTAAACAAGTTACTATATTAAAATAAAGGAAAATTGATATAATAAATATTGTTTACAAACAAACAAACCGTTAACAAAACATATTTTTTTATCTAATACGCGTTCACTAGCATACACTAAAATCTTTTCTTTTTCCCAGTGAGGCTGCTCTTGGTACATTTTCGCTTGTGGGAAGAATCTGAAAGCTGTCTCTGAAACATCCGATAGTTGTTTGATATCATTGACATGCTTCATTTTCCTTGGCATAGTTTCTCCATCTATTTAATGTCTTGGTAAATCGTATATCTTGTCCTTTACATATCTTCGAAATTTTTCGGAAAGTAGATTAGGTGGGAATGAAGAAAATTCACTTTTAGACTCATTAGACAACCTAAAGCTTGAAATTCTTTTAGTATTCTTTTAACGATTTTTTTATGATTAGCCTAACAAATTATTAAAAAATTAATGCCTAAAAATTTCTCTTTGACTTATTTAAAGGCAATCCACTCTTATTTTTGAGGATTTCTTATGGTCGTAATGAATTGTGGATCAGCCATAAGTCGTCTAATGTCTGGTCCGACAAAAACCTTTTCCTTCACCTTTGCCTTCGAGAGGACTGGAAACTTAGATGCTATGCATTTGAAGCAATCTTCATCTTTAGGAAGTGATCTTATAAATTAATTCATCAATCCCAACTTTATACGCATTGGCGGTAGAACACTTCACGCTGAGCTATCAATGATTTTCGGAGGCCACTCTTTTCACCAACTTTAAGCTCCTCGTCAGCAAACACGTTTTGATCCAGTCATTTTTCTCGGTCTGCACTATCCCCTTAGGCACAAAAAGCAAAGAAATTTGGTAAATGCAGGTTGTTATTCGAGTAACATGCAGAAGACTTTTAAATCTCCGCACACATGTCAATCGTAGTCTTCATATTTTAATTTGGGAAAAACCAATTCCAAGTACGTCCAATCCTTGAGACGTACTGAATGACCTATAGGAATGGAAGCATAAAACCGCCGTTGTAAAGCAAAACTGCTTTAAGGCTTCTTTTTGATGAATCTATGAAAAGACACTATTGTGATGTATCATATTGGATCTTAAATGTATTCATAAAACCTTCAATATTATTGCCATAAACCAATTCGTTCTCTTAGGAAAGGAGAGAGTGAACTCCTCTCGATATTTAAACCGGGAGGAAGACACTCCTAGAAGAAGTAAATTCCGGCTTTTGAGCCTTGAGGCAAGCAGCTCAGCAGGATCTTTAGGAAGATTCAAGTCTCTAACCGAATCATTTAGTTAGTCCAGGGAAAACAATTTTGGACTTCTGTGATTTTCAAACTCTGAGATCTGTCATCAGATCCCGATATGGCACCGTCTACCTCAGAACTTAGAATCTCGACCGAAGTCACAGGGGCCTTGGGTATCGGTATGTCTGTCGTATGAGAGATGAGGCGAATAGTTGATAGCAGATTGTGGTATGACACTGACTGTTTTGTTTTTGCGTTATATCCTTTCACATTACACGAATATAACACTCATCACTACGGTACTTCTGTTCGCGCCATACCACAGGAATCCCATATCGGAAAGATTTTTTTTTGTCCTTAAATCGATTTTCGAAGGTTCTCAACACATCGTTTGCAGACTTTATGAGGTGCTCAAGGTTTATATTGATCTCCAACTTTTAAGGTAAAATACGCGAAATATACTTGTTTCACAAACTGAGTAATATTATGTTGTTGTTTTAATATCGTACATTCGCCACAAATGCCGGAGACGCACAAAGAGTCTTAATCGTTAAAATAGTATGCAGATCAACTGATTTAACAACCCGTGTAGGTTTTAAAATATTCGTTTACTATTTATTGGCTGGATTCTCATAAATTTTGCAATTGGCTATTTTTGTATGTATAGCCATTGCAGTTCGCATAATTGCTCAAAATGTTTTATAAACCTTTTGATACCTTCAATTTACAGAAAACATAAGAATTTCGAGTAATGTCAATTATTTAATTAAGCGATTTTGCGTGATAGCTATTCACTATGTGTACGATTGAGGTCATCTATCGTCCACGCCGCATTGGTATGTACTTGTCTGATATTTGCAAGATTACGAATTAATTAAAAATAAAGATTTTTTTTTATATTTTAAGTACGAATCATATTTTTATTATTTAATAATTTTATTTGTACGACGAATTAAGAGTGAATGTATTATTTGTTCTATTTTATTTTTCTTAATGGAAATACTCAGATGTTGTTTTCGATACGGCTATGTAAGTTGGATTAAATAATCCAATCCAATAATGCAATTGGAAATCCAATTGCATTCATAATCATCTCAGTTTCATAGAATACGCATCTAACAACATCTCTAGCAGCTAATTGAAAAATTAAACAAAACTTTATAGTCATTTATGAGTTTTTATTTCCCCTAATAAATAAGAGAATAATATCATTGCATCTTCTATTCCTACTGAATAATTTTTGAGTTATTGTGAACGTTATTTTTCCTCCTTAAAGTCAGGAGGAAAATTAACGTACCTATGTCGTTTCCCTATGACAGATAACTGACGGACTGCGGGGCGAATCGAGTGGGGAAAGCGACGTCACACTTGACGTCTTCATACAACATATAACGGCCTACGTCGATGGTTTGGTGTGCGACTGCACGAACAAAAACCAAAATTTTAACAAAAAACCGACTTCAAAGAAAACTCTTGCAAAACAAATTAATATGCACTAAAAAGTAAAAAAATAGTTGCGTGTTCTTCTGCAACTTAATAATCAACTTGCTTTTTCTACTCATCAATATGTAGGTACGATCTATGTGTTTACCACGCAAGAAGGTAGGTAGGTACCTACCCACTTCAAATTTAACTCAACACATAGCTACAAATAACAAAAAATATTCTTATTTACTTAGGGAAGTAAGATAAAATGAAAAATATTAGACTACTTAAAAGTCAATCAAATTATTATGATAATATAATGTAGTTATAATTATTGTTATTTTTGGAGTCGGTGTCTATTGCTAGTGTTTCCTTGGCTGAGTTACGTTCCGTTCCGAAGAGTTCCGTTACTTTGTGATGGATCTCATAATCAGAACCTAACCAAACTCTCATCAAAATACCTTTGAAGTGAACCCTTTCCAATAAAAAAGACTCATCGAAATTGGATGGCGTGATATTGAGTTATTCGTCCATTTGTCGCGCGCATTTAATACTAATATGCAAATTTAAGATTTATACGGTTTTGTTATAAATTTCATTATCAGAACTGGACCAAATTGAAATGGAACCACACGGGAAGCACCAGCTTTCAAATAAAAGAATCATCAAAATAGGTTAACCCAGTCGAAAGTGAAAGTAACAAACATTAAAAAATACTGTCGAATTGAGAAACTCCTCCTTTTTTGAAGTCGGTTAAAAATGCAATACAACGCGGACTGTTGCGAATTAACTATATAAACTATCAGGAAATGAAAGTGATTGAACCATTCGCCGACTACTGAACGATTCTGCTTGCGCCAGACTTTTCGAAAGACACGTCGGTCTATAGGTAAGCCTTGTTTGAACGACCGACACTCCATTCTGCCCGGGTTCGTACATTTTTTGGTATACGTGAACAAGGATTAAAAGGTCATTGCAAGATAAAAAAGCGTTCATTTTTGTAATCTAATCCATTTCTTACAAATTTATTTCGTCGTGCGTTTTAATTCTATAATAGAAATTACATATAACATTTGAAAAATGTTCAAAACCTGTGAATTTTGTTACGTGAATTTGAAGAAATGAGGTTAGTTAATCATTTTAATATTTAACTAACGGTTACCCGCCCTACTTTCTGGGCGTAAATTTAAATTTAGAATTTTTTTCTTATTATTGAAATGTGCTCCCGGTTTCGCTCCCGTGGACATAGAATGAATTTCTTCATCTTTTATATCGGGTGATTTGTCTGTTCGTTTTGATAGAGATCAAGCTCATATTCTAGATATAAACTCTGGTTTCACTGTTGGATACAGTCCCCGTCTCGCTCACGATTTCATCCTTGTCTCGATACCGATCTTGGTCCTCCTTTGGGCATTGAGGGTAGTAATAACAAATTACGATTTATACTGGAACTGACACCGAAACGATAACGAAATGTATAAATACCATTATTACTGGTATTATTACATTTTTTACATAAAAATTAAATTTGTTATACCATTCCATATCGGATGGTCGCAGTCCCATACCGATACGTTGAGTAGTTTTTGCGTGATGCGCGGACAAAAAAAAAACATTTTCATTATTTTGCTTAAAAAATAATATATACATTTTTAAATCCATGAAAGCCCAGCTGTATTTACGTACGTGGGAGTGAACACAAAAATAACTTTATTTACGCATATAAACATTAACCTGTATGCAACTATATGTTTATTTATTAAAATTGAAATCTCACATATCAACATACACACCAACATATTTCTTCGAGACATGGACAAATAAAAAGAGAAGAAAATGACTAATGTCACAGCCTAATAATTATACAGGTGTAAAAGCGACGTTCACATGACAGCTTCAGCGATATTTCACTCGGTGTTACCGCTTTGGCCTTTATCGATCGTACAAGCTTGAAAAAGACAGCACTATCCCAGTATGACCCCTTACCAAGTAAAAAGCGGCATCGGAGCCAGGAAAACGATTTCTATTTATTTGCTTACCTTTGATTAATAGAGATATCAGACCTGTCTCCTGATTTTTTACATCCCCACGTTCTTCGTTTTAAAACCTTCAAGTATTTTAAAATCTATTAAAAATTTACAATAACAATTTCAGGACGAGCTGTAAAAGATTAGAAGCATGTAAAATATACATGTGCTTTTATTTTTCATGAGGCGTAGTAATATTATTGATTATATTTTATTCCGGTTTAAAAATGTGGTAAATATATTTTATTATTTATAAATTTTTTTAGACTAATTTGGGTACGGCGTTATTTTCTGTTAGAAAATTGAAAATCATAAGCAATACTTTTCAAATTCAAAAACTATTTTTCCGTTTTACATTTCAGAATGCATTGTCAAATCAAAAACTAAGTAACTAATGCTTACAACCAATAAGTTGATATGTCAGTACATTAATTTTTGTTTTGTTAATGTACTTTGATATTTTTCGCATTGGCAAATAAATTTCATATTTTTGATTTTAATTAAAAGCTTTTGTGTTATTATTTACACACTTTTTTATAACTAGGTTCCGATTTTCAAAGAAAAAACATTTCGGACTTATGAATAAGACGATATGATAAACTATATTTCGTTTCATATTAAAAACTCATAAAAACTATGTAATTAGATATGTATGAACAAAGATTATATTAAAAATGTCACATTAATTTTTTTACATAAACATTGATAATATTTATGTACTTTGTATTTACGGAAACATTTTTCACAAACGACATACTGAAAAGAAAGAAGATATTTTCACCATTAATATACAGGAGAAAACAAAAGTGATTGTAAAAAAAGCTTTATGTGAGGTAGAAGTAAATAAGTAAAGAATTCTCCAGAAAATACTCTGAATTCTTTACAGATGCAATATAATTTGAAACAAACGAGTAATGTAACCTGAAACATCCAATAATAATTTTACTTATCTTTGCTTTGTAATTTTAATGGTATAAATGGAAAATTAAGGTAACAATTATTACTAAGATTATTTTCAATTTATTCTAGATGACGAAAAGGAGTATAACGATACTTAAGAAATATGAAATTTAAAAAAAATTAGGATAGATTCAATAGGATAGATTCAACATCGACCAGCTTTTCGGATGCGGGGAGTTTAATATCTCGGTTAATAAAATTGACCCTGACTCAATTTAGCGGGCGAGATCAGCGCTGGCTGACGTTCATTAATATGTTCGACAGCTTATAAAATTTGTCAGGCTAATCTCATAATGAGTCAAAAGTTTACATATTTGCTGTCCCGCATCTCAATGTAACTATGAGATTTATTTAGGACAGCATTTAAACATCATCGATGATTCGTGCCCCATTTGAACGGCATTTATTACAACGCTTTTATCAGAACAATTGGCGGTTAGCGGACTTTATCTCGGAAATCTTAAATTCCCGAGTGTTGGGAGTGTTAAATATAAATTGCCGGTAAATTTCTTCATTTTTCTTCTAATGACCACCAAGGCATAGGAGAGGTTATAACTTCCATTGGGATAGTGGTTAAACCTACTTTTCCATATACCGAAGACCAAGCTCCTGCAATTGATTAATAACAAGGTTTGAGCAAAGATATGGTAGCGAGTCTCAAGTGCTGCCGACCTTTGGCGAGTTTTTGGAGCTCCTCGAGGAGGAATGCAGGTCCTCGACAATATTCCACAAAATATGCGGAAATCGAGCAGCAATGCGGATCGTTAGATGAAACCCGACTTGGGAGCGGGTGTCAGTGGTCGAAAGATTGAAACCCTTCCACCACTGCGGCGGGAATAGAACCCAGAACCATTACCGATTTATGTGGTAGCACGGGATCAATGACGGTGTCCATTTTGTGAGGCAGTTAGTCATGCGTGACCCTCATGCGGGTAAACCTATAATCAAAATCCTGATGAGTGAAAGGAAACATTAAACACAAAGGTGTGATTGGATGCGGCCCTGTATACTCTGTGAAAGAACTTCGTACTAATTTTTCTTTGTTACAATGCACCATCGGCCAGGGGGACAGGGCAGACAGCAGTCTCTTTAGGGCAACAGTGTGAGCCGGCGCACTCTAAGGGCGGGGAAGCCGTCAACACCCCGTCAGAGTAGCAACTTATCTCAGAGCGGTATAAGCGGAAGTCGGTAGACGAGCTTCTAAACGACACCCAGATCTCGTAATTCCAATAATGAGCGGTATCGGGATCCGGAACCAGCCCGTCGGTACGCGGTTGGAATTTCCGAGGGCTCCATGCGTTCCCCTTAAAACTCTTCTCCACATTTCCCACCGAGGTTACCGTCACGTAGTTAGGTCTTTGTGCTCACACCACCTCTAGCGGCGGAGGTGGAGGCGGTGCGTCTGCCTTCAGCAGTATTAGCGGTACGGAATTCAGCAGATTAATTTATTTCCCCTCAGGATTTAATTAAGACAAGTCCATTTGGGTGACAGGGTGGTTGCTGCGTTAAAGAACGTACTAACGTTCTACATTTTTGGCTAAAGTGGGTTCAGTCTACTCATTTTGCTGAAGAGTTAAAATTTCGAAGCAATAAAATGATTCGAATTTTTTTAAAGCGGATTAATATGTTTTTAGATGAAAAGGGTTTAACTCTATTAGGCGGGCGATTGTGGAAAGCTGACCTGCCTTACGAAAATTCGAGGCATTCGTTATTATTACCTAAGCGGAATCCATTAATAGATTTAATAATTAGACATCATAATCTGAAAAATTCATAGGTGGGCACTAATGCTTTACTTTCAATACTTCAGCAGGATTTTTGCATAATAGCGCAACAAGTTAATTGATGTATCCTATTTCATCGTATTCCGTTTTGACGATTCAAACCTAAAACCTCTCAACCCATGATGGGAGACTTACCTAAAGATCAGCTTTCTATGATTCGTTAATTTGTTGGCGTGGGCGCATTTGTTTGCCGTTCGCTCATTTGATTTGCAAAATAGAAAAAATTGTATTTTGCGGGTCCATTGTATATTAAGTATCATAACTTGCGAAAATGTTAAAGGCCTCCTTATATGTTTTTGTTTACCTTGCAACTAAAGCGGTTCATTTGGAGGTGTTAGACCTCTACACACCAGTTTTTCTGAATGTAAAACGTCTATATCATGAAAATGTATATAAAAGTGTCTTTATATGGATGCGTGTCATACGCAGACGTCTAAATGGATTATAAACATATTTTGCATAAAGGTAGATTATGGCCTCAAATAGGATACAAGGTCAATGTAATAAGATTATATTATATAACAAGAATGTCTCTTATATATAAAAAATTATATATAAGCCAATAAAGAATTAATATAGCCATCATGACTGTTATCGGAAGAGCGGGACTGGAATCAGATCTGACAATGGAACCAGAATTGACATCGAGAACACGACCCTGAACTGGATCAGAATTGATAGCGAGAACGGCTAATCGAGGGCAAAACCACGGCCACATTTGAGTCATGAAAATAAGCACTTTATTAAAAAAAAATAATAAATTACACATTTGACATATTCAGAAAGAAAAATTAAGGTATGAATTGGACAATATTCCATTATTTTCCAATTATCACAATTAATATAAAATCATTCTGAACATTGATACTCAAGGTTCGAACCATGTTAAATAAATACATATATAAAATGTACTGCATTTAATAATACAAGCCTCGAAAATCATCACATTTTTACAACAGCCTGCGCTGCGGTGGATTTCATTTTGATTCATTAAATCGATTGATGTTTTTATGATAATTGTGCACAACATCATATACTGAAAATAGCTAAGACTATTTTGAAATCTTTCCAGTAATGTGTCGAACACTACTAATAAATTTAAGCTCAATCCATCATTTGTTCCTTAAGGCAGATTAACAGATGACACACAGATTAGCTTTAATTTATACATATCTCTATGGGCTTGTCTTGAAGAAATTTATTAATAAATATACACAAAACAAAAGAAACAGTATTTATTATTAATTAAAATTTTAATTACGTCTTTCCTTTCATAAATAGATTGTATAATGCTAGCTTTTGAGATAAAATTGGGTCAATTAGCTAATGGACGAAAATAATGTCTTCGTAAACTCCATTTTGTTGTAAGCAGACCCATAAAAATATAAAATTAATTCCAATTGTTACACAAAATAAATAAAAAAATGATGACTTTTCTTGAAAGTTTTTCATTAATGGAAAAACGGCCATTTTCTCCACGTGCATACATTTTTTTTTTCGTCGCAAACGAACCCAAACGGGTCAGAAAGTAAACGGATAACGCAAACGAGTTCGGCCCGTAATTAAAGTTGTGAGCTGCGAGCAAACACCGGGGGCCGCCGCGGGCCCTAATTGACCCTCCTGTTTAATGTTTGATAATTTGTGTGCGCTGAGGTACCAATCGTGACCACTGGATTCAATTTTGGCTCATCTTGAACCGTCTTTTAATAGTGTCCGATTTGTATTAAAAACAGAAATCAGTTTACCGCGAGAAGCCTTAACGTATATAATTGTATGGTATCCACAGTATTCTTAACAGTTATCTAAATCTGAATAGATTTACGTTTTATGACCGATAGTACCATATTAATAACAATTATCTATATATAAAATATGAATAAAGTAAGAAATAAGCTGCAACAGCCTAGGATGAATGTCGATGACTTAAAATGGCGAAGTTGTTGGTTTTGAATTGACAACTGTTTATGGATCAAATACTAACCAAACATAAAGGCACAGTAGATTTTTTCATATCATCCATATTTGATATATAATTAATTATTGGGTACTTTGACAGTGAAATAAATAAGATGCCATATTTTCAAAAGTTAAGACGTTTCGTTGAATATTTTTCAATAAGGTAATGAGTTTCATATTTATCAAGAGGATGTTTACCTGAAAAGTGACCATGGTAAGAAAAATTAACTTTTTTTTTATTCTAAAATTTGTCTGTAGTTATTCATGTTATTTTACAGTTTGCTTGAGGAAGTTCAATAATTATTAATGAAACGTTCAACTTATGAAAATTTAACATATTTTTCGTCCAGGTATCCAATGAATAATCATGTAAATGTACAGTCACGCGGGTCGTTCCCTAGGTTCCACGTTTTGCACGCAATCTAATTACTGTGACGTCAGCGGGTCTCAGAGGGGGACACGCCCTGAATCTCTGATTTCAAGCTGTTCGGTACTTTCGAGGGCAACACACCTTGAGCAGAACTATTTATTTAATTTTTCCGCGTAGTAATAAACGAAGATTTTGTTTAAACATTCACATTAAACAATCTGAGCACAGTTAGACTATTGTCATATAGTCTTTGCCGTCACATTCGTTCGCGAGTTCGAGGTAAATTTTTTGATAGATGCAGGCGAATACATGGAGAAAAACTTTCTAAGGTTCATTAATATTTTATTTAAATTAATAATTTCATTGTAGATTTCATGAAATGATAGTAACAACCGAAAATCCGGCAAGAAGGATTCATGGTTGTTATTGTCAAATTATTTAAATGAGTAGTGCTTAATTATAAATCTGACGGGGAAAAAAATCAGGCAGTTATCACAATATATTAAAGAATTACATAAAAGACTTTAAACTAGTCTTTAAACTAATTAAGTAAGAACAGAGAATGTGTCTGTATATAATATGTACAATACCTAAAGATTCACAAATCACAAACTCAGCTCAAGTAAGTTTTTTCTTCACAAAAGTTTTCGGTGCTTGCTTAATAATATTCTGAAATTATGTTTATTTTGCACATAATTTTATTTTTGCTATACATATGCACATAATGTATTTCTTTTTTCGTTTCTCCCGATGAGTAAAAAAGTTGTATCGGACGTGTGGTTCTGTATGGTTGGTTGTAGCGGTTAAAAATTAAAATAAACGTGAAACGCAGAAACGAGAAGGGGCGTGCGGGGCTTACAGACCTACACACTGTTGTGCGGATACCTAATCATACTGTTGTGCGGATACTTATACTGTTGTGCGGATATTTAATCGAGTCTTTTGTATGAATTCCAACATATATTTACAGTTACGTTGCGATATCGTGAGCATAGAATCAATAGGAACCTATATAGAAACGTAGAACGGGCGCCAAAGCGGAAATCAGAGAAACCAAAGAAAAAAATGAGCCTTGGATTTAGCAATGGTAATTTATTATGCGCTTATTAACGATGCATATAGATAAATTCATTTAATGTAAGATTACATTAAAAATAGTTTTCTTTTTTTTTTGTGCTTCAGTACTTAGGATCGAACCCAGTACCTGCTGGTTCGAAGGTATCAATACTTAACCACTGAGCCACCTCCGCTCTTTCATGCCTATGGTTTTAATAAAAGTATATACTGTTTTCTAAATATTAAAATTACACTCTTAGGCTGATACATCGTGCAGAAATAACATAAAAAAAAACATATAATTATGTAACCGGCAGCGGCGCGCGCACGCCCGGCGCGGGCTCCGAACACGTAATCTTTTCGTGTTTCACCGGTCCTACTGAATATTTAATAGCTTTTCTGGACTCGATGGTGCAAAACTTTCATACATTATCGACGTGGGAAATCAGTTCCTTCTGGTGTGTTATTTATTCAGTGGGACGCTGCACGGCGGTCACGAGCGCGGTGCAGCGCGCGCATGCTTCAGTGTTTGTGTTGATAAGATTTATGTTTACTTAAAATAGCCTGAGATTTAAAAAGCAATTGTGAAAGCATTTATGTACAGAAATGCACTAGAACAAGAATAAATAGCGAGTCTCCTGTTTTAGGTGTCCAATATACATATAAATAATTATATCTTGGAATACCGTAGTGCTCCGCCTAGTTGGATAAAAGTACAACTGTACCATCATTTTCTTGCAGCCACTCGGAGCATTTTCGTTCCCCTATAATTTGATTGCGCACAAAGTTAGAGGTATGAATTTTCAATGGCCAAGAGTACATACTACAGTCAGCTACATTTTCAAATTACCTACTATTTATATCTATAGCTTACAAACTATTGCTTTTCGAAGTTCTTTAATTCTGTTACTGATAGACTCGCTCACTCACCGATCATCAAATTCGGAGGTATTTCGGAGCAGACGTACAAACTTCAAATTTTGATTTCAGTTAGAGTTTATATCTTCAAGTTATATAACAGGGTTTATGTTTCAAACTAAAAAGAATGGGAAAAAGAGACCTGCCGAAATTTCAGTCCTATTTACATTGCAGTTGATAAAACGTCAGTTTAAAATCTATCTAATATCAACATTAATCTGGGCTTAATCAACGGTGCTAACGGTATTAATCCTGAAATTACAAAAAAAAATCATCTAAAGATATGGCAATGCCATGTCGAGCAAAAATAGAAGTACTTCGGTGTTAACAAACACAGTCAAGTGTACGTGCTGCTCTCGAGAGCGACGAGTCTGGACGGATAACGGCTAATGTCGACAACGGTAATATAAAGCTTCGGGAGTCCGCAGCTGCCGTATATAATCTGACTGAGAAACATTTACTGACCGGACATGTAAGAAATTGTTACGTGACATCCTCTGAAAAAAAACCAATAGAGAGGGATTGGGCTTTAAGGAAATCCATAGCTGACGTGCAAGGCGTTTTAAATGAAAGGAAAAAAAGGAGGACTAGCCACGAAAACGAATGGGATCAAAGAGAGAAAATGTTTAAAAATGCAAATCTCACAACGCCGTACTTTCACAGCAAACAGTTGTAAGATCTCATGTAAAACCAGTCATTATATTTATTAGAGAAACAAAGATGTTTAATATTAACAAACTTATCCTATGCGTTGGTAGACAATTAATTAGGAAACAGTTTATCGCAAAGTTGTTGAATAGGCGTTTCCATGGGCACTCACTAAAATAACTGACTTGGTTTTACATGACATTTCACAACTTTTTGCGGTGGAAGGACTGCGTTGTGACATTTTTTAAATATTGATACACAACCTGAAAGTAAAATATTTATCACAACTGCTGCAATGAGACAGGACGTCAACGCCGCTCCTAAATAAATGTTAGTCACATTTGAGTGAATGATTTTTTTCATCTCATTCCCATCTTTTGTATTCACGTGTACGTAGACCAATCCTTTTTTTTTTAAATTAGATAATTAAAATATGGTTTTTTTTTTAATTTCTTTGTTACTTTTTACTACAGTAAAAGATGTATTTAATTTTTTTATATTGTATTTTAAATGAATAAATCAGTGTTTTTTTTTGGTTTCCTAATATTTTGTGAACTTTTAAAGTGTCAAAGAACTCGTAGACGGTAACTACGTAATAGTGTTAGACTCGTTAAAGCAAATAAAATGCGTCTAAATTGTAAGAGTTTACTATTAGATATTGCAGTGTTCCACCCTCTACTCCCTGATTATCGTATTATCTCAAAGGTTCCAAGTTGTTATTTCGTCATCCGGATCACATACGATTGCAATGTTTCAAATCCATCCGACAATAATTTGAAGTAAGTTAAGATCGATTTTCAAAATTTGCTTACTTAATTACAAGTGAAGCTATATTGAAGTGTGTAAAAACGCCAGACGTTAAGCTATTGTCTTCCTGTAAGCAAAGATATGTATGCGACACTCCGACGTCGCGTTTATCCTTGTAATAATAACCCTAGGGCTATAATATGTTCCCGAGCGTACGTAAACATTATTACTTTGCAATGAAAATGTGGAAAATATATTTTTTATCTATATAATATTGGATACGATTTTGTATTGTTCTAAAATGATCTTTAGGCTCTATAGCAAATTTCGTTATTTATGAACAAATTTTCTGTAAAATGTATCTATATTTGACGCAATAATTGATGAACTGTTCCAGAAACTTCACTCCGGCTAAAAGCTATTTATTGCGCCTGTTGCGCCGAAAATAATAATGATTTACGAATTCGGCGATACGCGGGCATCATTCGAGAGCCATCAATCACCGGCCGGCTAATCGCGTTAAATAACCACGAAATTTCAGCGAGATAAAATAAAGAAAAACCCGCGAGTTAGAAAGGGAACGGGCGGAAGGAACGCATCGAAGTGTTTAATTGTGATTGATGCTGAGAGCGGCGCCGAATCAGCTCCTTTGTTTGCCGAGCAAACACGCGGCCGCGGGAGCGCGCGCGCGCCGCCCGCCGCCCGCCGCCCGCCGCCCGCCGCCCGCCGCCCGCCCCCTACGCGGCGCGCTCGCCGTAGTCCCTGTTCATTAAAAGTTTTTATCGTTTCTTACTTTGTCCAGGCCGAGCGCAAGGACGGATATCGGTTTCTCACGGTCCGACATTACAATGAAAAAGGTCATAGCTAGTACCGATCAGAAAAATTTATTAATTATGTATTTTATAACGCGACACATATATGAGGCGCCTCGGCAAAATCGCCGATTGGCGCCGACACCGTGATCAATTTTGCAATGATTTCTAACTTTTGAACGATGTTACTGATTTCAATTGATTAGTTTTGGAATGTACATCCAACACTGAGACGATAGTTCAACTCTTACTTGTGGTCAGCTGAGTGGAAATAGCAGGTATTCACAACGTTCCGCGATTATGTCACTTCTTGGCCGAACAGAGCGACGGGTCGGACGTAGATCGAGCTGCAGCATTGAACTTATCGTGTCTCCGATTTTCAATCCAGGTAAATCTCAGAAAGCTGTCATTCAGACAATTTCTACAAATATATGACCAAGAGCAAAATTATACAGTTTAAAATTGCCTTGGGAGCAAGCGATGTTAATATCTGCGTGTGCTTACAAAGACTTTTAATAAAAAGTTTTGAGTTTAATAAAACTGATATAATTACCAATATGGTATATACGAAAAATAGGCAACAAACTACAATACTTTAATGTAAACAGAAATATTTGAATGTATATTTAGATTTAATGCAATAAATTACGGGACTTGCGTTTCGAGCTCAAACTTAGCAGAGTTATCTTTCAAAACTGTTAGAGGTGTAAAAAGAAAGGTAAGAATATTTCAATTATTTAGTAAATGTATCTATAAATCATTTTTGAACGAAACAGAATTCGATCTCAATAGCGCTTACGGCAGACGATGTAGTTTCTTAAGCGTAAAAGTGATTGATATAAAAATAAAAAAATTAAAAAATCATTTTGAAGAAGCATTACGAATTATTTAGCAAAATATCATTTAATGAAATTGATCCGTTTGAACGGAGTTAAAGATAATTGTCGCAGATTTTCAAGTTCAAAACATATTGGAAATAAGAAAATCGAGTTGTTAAAAATCCAAACGTTAATTTTCTATCGAACAAATATACTAATTTCTATCAAGCTCATAGTAGTCAGAACTCAGTTTTGTTAAGAAAAGGGATTAGATACTGGAATACATTGCTTAAATATTTTAGAAATTATTTAAAAAACTTATTTTGATAATTTCATTTTTAAAATTTGACGAAAACCTCAGTTCAATGATGTTAAATTAAGTTCACCGAAGCTTTTTCGAATACCGTAAAATTATTTCAATTTATCGTTAGAGAAAAAATTTTCAGGGTTCACATACACATACACGTACGGACATTCTGTGAAAGTGGTGCAAGCAGCTTTTTAGGACTTCAAAGGGCCATTTCTCTATAAACTTTACAAATAAATATTAAGAGACATTTGTCTCTTAATTAAATGTATATATAAACGAAGCACCCTAATATATATACATATATATTGTACAGCGTAGCTCTGGGGTGTGTCTCGGAACCTTTGATGATGTTCAAGACGTCAATTATTCAAATAATAGATGAGGAGAAGACCAGTGTGTTTATTGATCGGTTCTTCAATATTTCTTCTTAGGAATTTCGGTACGTTCTATCTATCGTATCGCTTATAACAATCCACTTTATATTGCTTTCGAGTCTTTTGCACTGGGGCGTAGGCCCTCGTCTACTTCTTCCTTTCTCATACCCTCTATTTCCTTTTCTCATTGACACTCTACCGTTATTCTGTCTCGGCTTTCAATATTCGACAATTAAATTTGAACTACAACCCGAATCCACGTTCGCGAGACTAAGGACGGAGGCCGGATGCCTCATATGCAAACTACACCAAGCTCAGCTATTATAATATTTTAGCATGTTTTATTTAAAACATTTTTTTTTTGCCCTAAAAATACCTTTTTAAGGCCTTTAATCTTATTGACTTTCGACGAACCTAATCTAGATCAAGGTCTTCGAGACATTAATAGAGTGTATTAATAAGTCGTACGCCTATGGACTTTCTTAACTGCTAGATACTTGGACTGTAAAACAGAGCTCATTAAGTCCAGCTCACTGGGCTTGTTAAAATATATTATCGAGTTTAAACTTAAAGATGGCTTACCAAACATATTCATAATGTTAAGATTATTCTTAAGAGCTGCCGTTATTAATGCCAGTTTCGAGAGCAGCTTCTGTAAGCTTAATTAAAAATTATCTGTGGTCGACTATGCCCGTGTTGTGTCTTTGATAATTTCAACATTTTAACTATTTTAGCAATTGAACATACCTATTGATAATCGTGTGAAAGAATTTGCTTTAAAGAAACACGAAATGTTTTGTATTTTTAATTAATTGAAGTACTAAGAGCTGGTTTATTTGATTTTTACTAACTTTCTTGACTAAAAATCCAAATAGGGAGGGCAGCGAATTCCTCATCAGTCCCGGGTAATAAAATTCCACGCTACGCCATTGTGTATAATTAATTAATGATCTTTAATGTATCATTTTCAGCAATTATCATCATAAATATTTGCTTGACCATGAATAAAAAGCTAATAAAATTCTATTTGACGATATTGACACCTAGAGAATATTAATTTCCTAAATAAATATTGTGAGTAAGCCTTCGGACTGAAATGAATAATTGTGAAATATAATCTTAATCATAAGTTTAGATACATTAGAATGAGAATAGAAAATACTGAACCAAAATTAGTAAATATTTAAAATAGACTTGCAAAAAATGTTGATATAATATAAATTTACTTTTTTATAAATATTAATTTGCATATTTAAATACATTATTAAATTGATATTGAAGACTTTCAGTGACACGTAGTTCAAATGATGCGGTATATAATACTGTACTCTTAGGACTTAGTTTAAGAGGGGGATTCACTTAGCATTCATATCTCACTTGCTTCAAAGCACAAGCATAGCACCCCTCATGTTCTTACTCACGGCTGAATATTTTTGGTGTCTGGGTGATGTTTGGGCCTTAGGTTAGTCGCACACACGCAATAATATTGCAAATTCAAGATTATGAAAAATATGGTGCAATATTTGGTCCCGTAAATAATACAATATTGTTGCCAATTTTTACAATATTGTTGAAAGAAAGAAAAAAGTCGTTCTGTTGATTATTGCATTAATTTTAACTTCAAAAAAAGGCAATCAAGAAAAAACGATGGATCATTTTAATCTAATAAATGAGCTACAACTTATGAATGAAAATGATTTTAAAAATTACATGAGATTGAGAGATAAAAGCTAGAAGAAAAATTATTTTCTTTAGTATCACCTCGAAGAAAAAAGATACAACCCATGCGAAAATCACTAACACCAGAGCAAAAGTTAGTAGTCATTTTACGCTTTTTAGCAACTGGCAGAAGTTTGGAAAACTTTTAGTATTCTTCTTTAATATCCTCAGGATCATTAAGTGCAGCAGTTATGGACCCTCGTGACATGATAATTTACGTTTTGCGAGATCGTATAAAAACGAGTAGCAATTACTGGCATTTGAGATATATACGTATGTTTATTTTGATATTCTTCGCAATACATTCATTGTGATTATGATAAAACAAATAATATAAAAAAATCATACACTTTTTATTAGTACGGTTACAAGTTGATAATAAGTTATAATTTTTATAATACAATATAATGTATCTATTTCAGTATTACCTATTGTACGACTGAAAAAAAATTGAGAAATCGTCTTTTGAATTATAAATGGCATGTATATCGGTTTCAATTGTTGTAACCATAGAACATAGATTATTGTAATTTTCTTGAGAGATGATTGATCTTGAGAGAGATGTTGTAGGACATACTCATATTGTTGAAATTGTTTCAGTGGAGACCGTAATATTACTTCAAATAGAATACCGGTGGCTACAATTAGTTCATGATGATTTAAGGTTTTAGATAAAGCCTACTGCGGTCTTATGATAATAACATCATGCACAGATTTATTATATGTGGGATGTGGTGAAGGAGTTAGGTTGTATTTCAGAGTTGTTTTATATGTAGTTGGTGATGGACTAGATGATGGAATATATTCTACTATGGCATGATCTTTGTGTCTCTAGACGGTAAGTATGTGGTAAATGCTCATTAACTTTTGTAGAGTTTTTGCTGAATTTTCTAAGGTGCGCTTCAAATAAAATATCCTTAATAGCTTCTTCCGTAAAAATCTATTGCGTAGGCTCAAGTTTTTTCAGTTTATCGACCCAAACTTGGCTAGGTGTTTTTGATCTTCATTCAGAACTGTTCTGCTCCAAAAATTATAAAGTCCTCCCTCGGAGGACTTTATAATTTTAGTCGGAGTCGGAGGTGGAGGTGGAGGTGGTCGGAGTTGGAGGTGTATCCAATGAAATAATCGAAAACTTTAATTAATCTTCATAATTTTCTTTTTCTTTCTATAATACAAAAAGAAAAGTACATAAAATACTAATTATAAATAACGGTCAATTTTATTTCTTTTTATTGTTTCAGACTTCTTCAACATAGCAAGAGTGGAGAGAAATGGCCAATGAATTCGGGCGCTTTGATTGATTGCCAACGTGCTTAGGTTCATCGGATAGTAAGCATATTGGGATTATTAAGCCAAAAAAATTATGCTCACGTTATTATAATTATCAAAGATTCGTAATACTATTTTATTAGCTTAAGTAAATGCTCATAAAAAAATTATGATGGTTGATGTAGGTATCAATGGTCGGATATCTGTTAGTGGAGTCCTGTTCTATACAAAATTTTGGCAGTTTTACGAACAAGGTTTACTTAACTTGCCTAAACGAATTAATATTTGAAACATGACAAACATATTTCCTTGTGTACTTGTGGCTGATGAAGCTTTCGCTTGAGGTTTAAATTGGATGAAACCATATTTATAAAAAGGTTGCAGCGCTGATGAGTTAATATTCAATAAAAAAATATTAAAAATTCGGTCAACGGTCGAGTGTGCTTTTGATATCTGGGCTAAAGGTTTTGGTATTTTTCAAAAGGTTGTAAATCTCCCTGGAACCCGACAAAGCAACAAAACTGACTCTAGCCTGCTAGTACTTACACAACCTGTTAATCAAAGAAAACTGTTACTTTTATTGATACCAGAACACCATCAGTCAGTATGGCTGATCTGCAATCTGCCCAAAATATAAATGCAGCTAGAAGCATCGGATTTGGACAAGGAAGTACCATGGTCGTTCCTGACGAAGTAATTAAAACGTCAACGTATTTCGTTATATTTCATACTTTTCATGTCATCGATATGTGTTAAATAAATTCAGTTTGAAACAATAATGCCTGAATTGCCTGAATGGCCTCTTATACATAGGACGTATCCACGTGAAACTTACGGCTGTATCAAGGATATACCCAACTAGATTTTTTTTAACGCGTATCTAAGTAAGTATCCTGGTGAATAATAAAAATGAATTAATAAATGAAAGGTTCAGCACATGTGTATCTAAAAAATGGCAGACGTGATCGACAAATGTTACTTTTTTCGTATAGATCCAATTTTTTATGTGAAAGGGTTAGGTTGGGTTAGGTTGTTGTTTTGTACTCTAATGCGTGATATCCTTCAATGAGTGGATTTTTTGTCTAGAAGGTTGAACTGCAATAGTGAAATACTGCGGGAGCTAAGGATGCGACATGCGTTTGAGGATACGACAAATATCGTATTGTCCCTTATAAACATCAGCATCAATAATGTGCAAAAGCACATTATTGATGCTGCCATGAAACTAATAATGCTGATCTCTCTTTTGAGAGATCAGCATTATTTGTTTCAAAGCTGTTCCTGTTTACATCAATTTTATAGTATCGTAAGATTGAATTATTCTAAATAAAGAATTTGTGACCGAAAAATGGAATACGTGAGAAAAATATTCACGCCGTGTACACTTTAGTCGGTGTCAATATTATAGGTGCAAGTCGCGTCGCAATAACAAATTCTCGTGTACAGTATTTGGGAAGTTTAGGCTGCGCTTTGAACTCGTTACTAACTCGAATCAGCCGCCTTTATGTTTAGCGCGTACATGGTAATGTGTACTCACCAAAATATGGAGACAAGCAACTTCTGACAACACTTTTACCCAAGTTCGTGACAATTCTTCGTTAATTCGTACAATTAGCGGACATATTTCAAGAGTGAAGTATCTACTTATCTATGCTTAATATGAATAAGGTGCTATAACACATTCAATAAAAATAACTAACTCGAGCATGTTAATATTAAGTGAAATTCGATTTAAAAGAGATACATGTCTATTTTTCATTAAATGTGATAACATGTCATTTTTCATTAAATGTAATAATTGACGGGTCTATATCAAATGTATTTTTAATGTCATAAGAATTTCAAAACTTTATATTTTTTTAAAGATCATCAAATTCTTAGACATATCCATTATTCTAATACGATATTAGGAGCATATCGTTGTCATTTGCAAGGCACAATTTTTCATGATATAATGCAGAATATAATACACAGTACAAAATTGTTTTAAAAAAGTGTCTAGAAAAAAGCTTTCGGTCGGTGTCTGTAAAAAAATTAATTTAGGATCGTCAATATAAAATTTCAATAAAAGTTATAAGAATATTCTGTCAGAAGTTTATGAAGTGCTTAAAATGTATGATGTTTTTCAATCATATACAATAATAATGTATATGATTCAAAATGCCCACATATGATTCAAGATCCCACGCCATTTTCTAGGGCGGGTAATGTCGTTCGGGATGTTAATATCACTCTGGGGCGCTGTTGCGCGTTTTGTCCAACTTTCGGTTTATTTAGAAATATGACAATGATTTCTTCACCTACTCATTCACTTTACTCCATATTGTGCACGATTCTATCGTAATATTTAGTATTAGATAAACGAATTTGTATGACAATGAGACAGATATTAGTAAAGTATCGAACATTAATCTGTATTCTATATATGATATAAATTTTAATTAAATAACAATAATTTCTATGAGTACATATCATTATTAAAAAATTGAAATGGTAAATATATATTGCGGACGCATTTAGCGTTCTCTCCGAGCTGTGGATGAGAATTAATTATTCGATTCGCTCTTAAACGGGATCGAACCCGGTATCTTATGGTATGGAAGCGACTCGCCGTCAACCGCTAAACGCGACCGCTCTGTTTACAGATAGAAATACGAGAATGCTTATGTAAATCTCGGAGCGCCGCCAAGCCTAACCAACGAATCGGGACATATTTGGAGCGCATCTTATCGGCGCGGTTCAGTAAGCTCGAAACATTTACATTTGCGGGGCGCGCGCTATCAGATCACGTTTCGCGGAGTGCTCTCCGTTAACAAAACACCGTGACATCGCTCACACGCCGCGCGGGCTCGCGTCGGGCGGCGCGCGCGCCTCGTCTGCTGCAGACACTTCGATAAAGTACGTGACCACGGAGCGGACGGCCGCAGCGGCGCCGGCGCGCGCGCCCCCGCATCCTAAGCATCGGCACACTTTGTAAGTTTCGATACTTTGTGATTTTCGGGTGTGTGGAACGTTTTACAGACTTTCCTCGTTGTGTGGATAAATTGTTTTTTCGCTATTGGGGATGATTAATATACGTTCGATGTTGTCTCATGCGTTCGGTATTTGCGCAAAATTTAAACACAAAGGAAATATACTAGATGAACCGGGCTGAGACGTAATTATATTCGTCAAGAAAACTTTTATATTTTATAAAAAATATTTCTACATGTTTCATTTATTTTTAATTCTGTTACTCAAAGTAACAATAATACAATATACGAAAATACATTAAAGACGTATTAGATTTCTAAATCGAATGACTCAGCATAAAGACACATCAGATAATACAAGTCAAAGTAGTAGAAGTCAGACCTGGTGCGACATATTCGGAATGCCACCCCAGGTCTGACTTTTATTATTTTGACCGGGTCTGACTTCGTCCAAAAGTCCACATTACGTTAATGCATTATCGCGGTAGGGTGCGGAACAAAACGATGGTCCGGGTCTTACATTTCACCAGCTTCAATTTCCAGTTCAAAGTCCATACAAAGGACTCTGCCTCACTGCTCCGGCAGCCAGCCGCTTCGAAGGCGACTGGAATAAAGAGACGGATATCCTACACGACGCTGTACTTAAGATATTTTCTGTTTGGCGGAAAATCGGATCCGGAACAGAGGAAGTTCTTCATCTCACTTGTCAAAATTGATGGTACAATTTTTAATTTAAGGACGTTTGTTATTTCTGAAATAAATAAAGCGACTTTAACTAACAATATTGTTAAATATTAGGAATTTAACTAACAACTGTCAAATGTTATAAAATTATAATGTTTTGAAAAAAAAACTTAAATTATATTTAAAAAAAATAAACTACTATAAAATACACAATGAATGCGAAAAAAATTATTTCGACCCGGTTAAGTGCACTCGACTATGACACCACTGAAACTGTTCTAGTTTATTGTCTCATAAACATAAACATTACAAGAGCCTTAGCATGTTTTTACCTTCCACCTCAAATGTCATCCCAAGTTCATATTTCTCAATCTACAAACACACCCTTTGTATGTATGTATAGTCTATATATAGCTTATAAAAATGCCTAGTTGAACAGAATCACAACATAATCGTTCACGCGCACTTCCACACTAATATCTCCGTACTCAGTCGGCATCAATTTCTAATACATCGTTATGTTAACGTAGCATACTTAAATAATATGAAATTAAACTAGATCTTTGTAACAAATTAGATGTGTTAAAATAATTGTAGCGCTCATGAGCAAAAATCGAGCCTCACCAGCCACAGTTTTGCACTTACTTGATGCGTTTCATCGACCTGGTGTAAAAGATTCCGACTTTTTTTTATAAATTCATTTGAATTGATGACCCCCTGTTAGGGTGCTCAAAAATTCAGTGCTTACTTAGTTTACAGTCCAATTCAAAAAGAGCTTAAGTACTTAATTAGAATACTTGACAAAAAAAAAAAAAAACCAAAAATGAAATAAAATGTACAAAATTTCGTGACGTTTAGATTTCAAACCATACCGAAACTAAAATCTAAGTAATAGAGAGTTCCATGTAAATAATAGTCATAATTTGTAGTGCTTCCACCTGTCGTTCAATAGGAGTTAATTAGAACGTGAGAGGAATTTTGTTGCCTACCTTGAACTTCCTGGCAAACCCAACTGCTACTACGCATTTTTGATTTACTAGTATGCATATATTAAATCGGTTTGTTTACAAATGTCTGATCAGTATGACGTATAGTATTTATACGATCGCGACTAAAACGATTTCAGAGCTGATACAATGTATAATGCACCACTAATAGGTGTCTTTACTTGATATACTGCGCGGGGTATAGTAATATTTTTTTAAATATGTCTATTTCTTTTTGCTACGTCTTTTGTGAAAATGTTTTTTTCAGAAGGTTTACGACATCGTCGTTAGGAATCATGTCGTGTTAAATATTGTAATGGGTCGACTCTACTATAATAAATTCTTGTCTGAATAATGTCCTATTAGTATTGGTTTTAATTTTTTTATAACTTAAAAGTCGTTCGTCATTAATACCCTTCGACTAAATAACTGCTCCTAAAGGAGGTTAATCTGTGACTCTTAAAGTGTTATGTAATTTAAATTATCTGGTAACAGTTGATAGAAAATCCACAATCTCCACTTGCGAGATTTCACAATTCACTAATTGATTAGTCTCTTAAAGGAAATTCTGTACTACTGATAAACATCAATTGCCTATGTTTAACTACTGTATGGGGGCTAAATGATGCTTATATAGTGCTTAAGATTGAACAAGTTTTCTGAATGTAATGTTTAGTAAACTGTACCCGAAATGCTTAACTTGATATTAAAATATGCAAAACCAATAGTTTAAAGTACGTAGTTGAATAAAAAAAAAAACAATTACTTTTGCGAAATTAAAAAATAATATTTGCAACTTTTCTTTTTGAAATGATTCACAATGTTAAAATACATGTCAATGCATAGAGAGTAAAATCTTACGATATCATTAAACATATTGATAGCCAAAATCGAAAACTCTATGCGTACGAAACGACATAACATTTTTCTTTAAATTTTATATAAAAAGACACAAATAATGCAAATCAAACACAATGTTAAAATAAAAACAAGTTCATAAATAAGCCGCAACATTCATCACCCATTGATAACTTTTCATCTATGTTATAGAATTTATGTTAATGACTGACAAAATAAAAATGTGGCTACAGTAATTAATAAGTTTAATGGTGACAAACTAACCGTTGCTTTGGAGGTATTAGCTTCCAGAAAGTATACTATTCTTTCAATATTTATTGTTATAAATATAAAGGGTAAGGAATGATTGCACTAGACTTAACTAAGAACATTAAATACACCGCACTAACGCTAATGTTAAGCCTATCGCATTTGCATTGCGACCGTCATCACTGAACTCTCGCGCATAAACATCGTTACCGCCAGGCGCTGATCAGATCGTGTGTGCGATGTAACATAGACGCCATCCATACCACCAAATTAAACTCTTTTGTGATTGAGAACTTATCGGTTTAATGAGCTGTGTTATCGATGAACGCACAATATTGTTGTTAAATTTGGCATAACTTTATAATATTTATGAGATCATGTGTGGCTTGACTGAAAAAGGTAGCGCTTTTTCTTCAGGAACACGACAAAATGGCCTGATTTTGTAGTAATTAAAACGATGCGTTCTTTGATAGGTAATATTTACATCCATGTGCAAAAATATAAGATAGGTAGAATCGTTAACTAACACATGCGAAATTGTTTTATTTTGGTGAAAAACTTTATTTAGTTTCATGAGATATCAAATATTATTAACATTTTTTTATGATCATTTGTAATACAAACAAATTGTTGAATTTCACACCGATCAAACGTTACTTTCGCTGTTACTCGAAAACAGCGCCAGCCTTTTGTCATTGCATTTGTACACTTTCCCACAATCGTATACCACATCGAGGGCCTCGAATTTTAAATTCTTTTTACGATTGTCCAATGTGGACCGGAAAGCTGCTAGGGATAATTACTCTTACCGACGCGGTGACAAGGTCCAAAACCGACGTGTCCTCTATGGTACGGGACAAGAACTTAAAGTTTTGTTGAAAATCTATTGATCAATTGACCAGGGATCGAATATGTTAATTTCTAATTCGAAAACAATGTAACAAATACCAAGCCACATTAGCAGTTCCGCAATATGAATAATTCAAATATATATGTTTCGTAAGCAATGGCAGCACAAATTATATTCGTTGTACATATCTGCAGACCAGTATGCATTCAGCTCTATTGTGCTCTGTTGTACGTAGCGTTGTGTGTATTGTTTCATGTATCTTCAATAACTGACGTTTAAATGCAGCAAAAAAAAAGTACATTCACAATACGTCTTTTCCTAGGCGTTCTCGATTAGTCTCGGTAAACCATTTACACTTTATTTCAGCGACTGTTTTTTATTATAATATGTCTTGAAGAAAAAAGTCATATAAACATAGTAAAACACGTAAAATTTTTCTTAAAAATATTTAAGTTTAAATATGGAACAAGCCACTGAGTATTCATGGATGTAATATCAGACGATCATCTTATATGCTTTTGAAACCAGATTCATAGACAGTAGTACGCTCTAATAAGATCACAGTCGAGTATCGGCGCGCCATCTAGCGATACATGAACAGTTTAAAATTATAATGCCACTTAATAGCAAGAGACATTTTCTCCTCTCTCTATCTCTGTCAAACGTCCTTTTTAATATATAGATGTTTAAGTATTCGTGATGCACAATAAAATTTCACAATGCGTTTACGCCATATTTAATTCGTCCGTTTTTGTCTATCGAATAGGTCCCACTGAAAGAAATAAGCAAATTACTGTAGTAGAGAAAATAGAAAGAGATCTTCAAAACAATAAGTAATAAAAATCTGAGAGGGTAGAAGCAGGAGGTTTATACAGCGTGCTTCTGACGTTTTCCGTTAACTTTGGCAAGTGACTCTACCTATTATATCTAAAAGTTCTCAAATAAGTAATGCCTAAAAACGAAGTTTTAATTTTTTAAACTTTTCAAACATAGTAATTTAATGCCTAATGCAAAAGATCCTTCACACTAATGGCAGCGTGATATCATCGCTATTGGTGCGCGGGGTACAGGCAGCGGGCGACCGCCTCGCGACGGAACACGAGCAACGAGAAGCGGCAACGCGAATATTGCCTTAAAGTACTCGATAAACGAACGAAAAATAAATATTTCGTCTTTGTAAATTTAAAATCTATGTAACTAATCAATTCTGAATATATGTTCTTTGACAACTTTTGATAGTTATCATCAGTAGAGTCATTTGACAAAGTTGACGGAGAACGTCAAGAGCATCCTGTATGAATCAGAATGAAAATAAGTATAAGGTCTTATTAAACATCATAAATTGTAATCATCTGTAAATTAGACATGGTGAGATTGCTGAAATATTGTTTGTCAATCGGTGGGATGTTTAATACATAATTTATGAGTCAGCGTTATCCAATAATAATATTTATTGTTTAATATTTCTCTTCTAACGCTTTATTCACATAACTAGACGCTTTTTAATTTTACAAAATTTTCAGCAACACGTGTCTATTTTTTCCTTTATTTTTCTATCTGTTATTTATATGCGAGCGTGCTTGCATGTGAGCATTAATAACGAAAAATAACAAGTACTACATTCGTAATATAATGTAAAACGTATGTATACAGAATCGGAATTATTGTAATTGGCGGTCGTAGAAACGCATAATCCAGTAGCTGTGCATAATAATAATGAAGTTAACAAGTTTATGCGCAGATCTCGGGTGGCGTCCGCGGTGCGCGCCCGCAGGTTATCTTTCGGTTCGTTTCAGTTCATGTACATAAATACGTTACGTAATTTATTTCAGGTACATAAATCGATTATCAGCAAATGGCGTGTGAACGCTGCGTTTAGATAATTGTATGTGTTTACCGAATTCGATTCGACTCCGGCTGCCGGCATCTCGATTGTAATGCTGCGGGCGACGCGCCGCGGGAAAGGGGATTAAAAGGGTGGCAGGCGCGACGCGGCGAGGGGGGAGTGCCCCAAGAAACGCCTGTATAGAATTGTATTATTTCATGCCTAAATTGGTAAAATCTTTCTAAAGTATTCCATTTTTAAGTGCCTTTAATTAAAACCACATAGGTCACTTCAATTCAATGTGTATTTAAATGAAAATTCTCTAGTCACGAAGGGGAGAAGTTTACTGCGGTATGAAAAAAAAAGAACTCACGTACGTCCATCGCACTAGCCGGTCACGCTTTTCGTCACGAGGCTCTTAGGCTGTTTTGAATGTAAAACATATATTTCTTATTTTAGTTACCTTGAACTTTTGGTTAAAAAAATGTATAATAATATAAAATAATGGGATATCATTATAAACGATATTAAATGACAACAGTACACGTGTAATATGACGAGATGGGCGACATTAGCATTGGCTTGCAACCTGTTTAAGAGAAGGATAACTTCAGAATCGTATCCGGAACTGTATTTCGTTAGGCACAAGTAAGTTGCGAGCTGTAATAAGTGGCGCTGCAATCCATACATTCAATACATGGAACACGGCCTCACCTTGGCCGTGCTGCGGATTGAGTGGTATCAGGGTGTACCAAATATGACGTCGTCAACCAATCTAATTGAAGAACTACATTGTATTAGATTTACAGACAATCAATCACGCCACTGTGACATATTATTTGAAACGAATAGAATGAGAAATATGTTCGGCGAAAACTATAACTTAAATAAATAAATTAATGTCAAAAATATTTTTAATGACAAACTTTTATTCATATGTTCCAAAAAAAAATGAACTATAAAGTAAACCACATCAATGATTTTGTTATACTGTGCAATTTTGATATGGTATAAAAGCTTGTCGCTATAATATAATAATGTCATGATGCAATAGTTATTGTTTCAAGATGTTGGAGTAAAATATAATTATATATTATAAACTAAGCAGCCTAAAATACATGAATTTAGTTATATTATTTATCGCTAATAGACAACACTGCCTGTGCTCTTTGTTTATTTTTTTTTTTTTTGATCATGTACCCTTATATCTTTCTGTACTTGTCGATGTCAATTGCGTATGTATTTAATTATGATTAAAATCCAAATTTGTAATTAAAATCCTGGTTTATTTTTCTCAATCTCCATCTCGAGGTTTATCTTATGTCGTCCCACATTCTTTTTTAAAAGTGCCAAAATCTTTCAATGTTACAGATTAGGATTTTTATAGGAACATTTTGATTTTTATGTGCAAATTCCACATTATGTCATTGCAACTAATCTGTTAATCTGTGATTGAAGGTGCATAATGACAGATTGCCATATCTAATCAGAAAATGACTATCTGTGCTGTGATATTTATTAATGAAGGGAATTAATATCTTCTTATGCACTCATTTGAGTTTTTTCCAGGGGTAAATTTAAATTTTAAAGTGTTGGAAACTTTCACAGCTTTCAGACATCGGAACTGTTGCTTTGAGAATGACTTAGTCTTCATAATTATACATTTTGAAAATTAAGTGAATGAAAACATTGATTTTCTGGAATATTTGTTGGGTCCAGTGGCACCTAAGTCTCGTTATTAATAACAAGAACTTTTTCAAATACTCTTCATCAACTTTACTATATTCGTTCCTTGATCTCTCTTCTTGATCTCGATATTACTTTGGTGCTCATAATTTCAAATATCCTTTCATATTTAGGAACTTTAACTTTATTCTGGTTGCAGTAGATTTCTTTGATTGGTATTAATAGAATCGTTATATGGCTTTTGTTTGACGAGAATCTATATTCGTTTATATTGTTTGGAGTGGCCTTATCAGCTGGCCGATCAGAAACTTGTTTCTGTAAATTTTGTATCGCCTCCATATTCTCTCGTCTCTTTATTTTCCGATAAAACTCATCTATTGAATATCTTATTGAGAAAAATGAAAAGCAGTGATACGTTTGTTATCCAATTTATAACACTAAATTTTTGGATTCGTCCAGATTTTCTGTTTTTGTCGCTTCATTATAGAAATAAAACAGCAATAATCAAAAAAACCTTGTAAACAACACACTGTCAGACATTTGTCATCATTGTATTTTTAACTTTTTGCTATTTAAATTAAAGTATTTAACAAAGGTGAATATTTTTAAACTATTCTACCGATAATTTCCAAAATTTAATTAACTCTCTGCTTAAAAACAACGTCGATCGTCGCATATTGTATTAAAATCGGTGGATTCATTGGAGTGTAAACCTTAACGGAATATTCGAAAGGGTTATTTTTCTCAAAATAGTATGTGAATATATCGGTCATATTTTCTATTTACAAAACAGCGTCGAAAGCCATAAAGCAGATTTAAATTGAACAACGCGTTCAAAAGTTATCGTTGTTGAAAGTTTAAAAAAGCCAGCCCCTCATGCTATACTTATACAGGTTTTTGAACTTGAAAAGCTTAGAACATATTACAACTATATTTTTGAGCTTGGAGAGCTTAAAAAGCAATAAAATCCATCTTCTGAGCGTGATTATTTCAACAATTTACAACTTCTTTGTTTTTAACACTTTGAGCTGGAAAGTAGTAAGAAGTTTCAGATATGGCCTGAAGGATTAACCGTGTTTCAAATTTTTAACTTCAAAAGCTCATAGACACTATTTATAATTCAAGGAGCTCAAACAGGTATCGATAAATATCATAACGGAAAGGTTTACGGATGGCCTGTAGAATCAACTGTTTTACAGATTTTTTAAAAATAAAGTATAATCCTATATGGCCGGTATCACGCAAGTAAGATTTTTCTCTTTTCTTATTGGACATTCTTTGCGTGCATTTATATTCGTTTATGAATCTATTAGGAATCGCAGAATCCTCAGTAATTGTATGAGTTTTCGTTTTTTAATTCATAGTGATTGAGTGCTAAGGATGTTATTTATTTTTTCATGATCGAGTGACAGAACTTTCGGGACGACCCAATCATAAGATTCAACCCTGCACACTGCCTCTCTTCCTCACAGCCATTACAATACTCTCATTTTCATGATGATAACGATACACTTTTTCTATATGTTTTAACTTATTTGCGAAAGATATATTACACATATTGGTAAAATATACATTAACTATATGAAAACTTGACCAAATGAAAAGCTTATGAGTTGTAAATGAGGGAGTCATTTCATAGATGAGATTTATTGATAATTAAATTGGTGCTGTTATTAAATAATGTTTACATAAAATTTTAACAAACGAAGCAATTCTCACATGCTACGCAAACCTTTGCTCCACGTGCTTATAATATAATTATAAGCATGTGGTGTAGTAGAAACATTTATTTTTGTGGAAAAAAAAAACGATTATAATATGCCTCATAAAGAAAATAAAGATACTTTTCAAGGAAGTGCCAATTTATTGCATGTTTAACATTTTCAAGTGGGCGAAAAAAAATACGGACGTCTTTCTCTTATTTAGCTCGAAATAAATTTTAGGATCTTGAACGCACGACAAAATTAAATTTTTTCTTCGTAACTCATAACGTTCACTGAGATTCCTCCTAAATTGTGGTATCATTCCTTTTTTTCATCTCTAGCTTTACATTTATTTTAGTATGATTGTATTTTCTGAATTATCGGTAAGGCGTGAAATTATTACTCATCCGGTAATCCAGGGCTGTTCGTTGTGCTTTAATTAGAGCTTTATGTGTATAAAAAAATGTATATAAATTTTCAGATTAATACCTAATACTTTGACTCTTCAGAAAATTATATGATACAAAAGTAGAAGTTGAACAAAATACCTTGTCTGTGGCGTTGTGGTTCACGTCGTTGTATGGAACTGTTTTCGAACTTATGTGCCTCAAATTTGCCATTAATTATTGCTACATGATAATTAATAATATAGGCGCCAAAAACACGTTTCATGCATGAACTCTATAGTATTCAATTTATTTTGTGGCATGTGGCATATAAGCAAATTATATTAAAGTAATAGTTTTATTCACCCTAATAATCATATAAATGTAGTAGCCATTTATCAATTTGGTTCGGTTTCAGTCAGGTTTAAATAATTGCATCAATATATTTATACCTATAACCTTTGCACCCTTGTGTATACTAGGTTATTATCAATTGTGGTATTATGTATCATCATGCTGTTTATTAATAACTAGCACATTCCTGCGGTTCCGTACGTGCGGATAAATATTTTTATCGAGATTTTGACTCTTTATGATGTGAGATAGAGACTTTAATAAAGCTTGATTTTAGTTGCGTTATAAATTCTAATCTTAGATTTTATTGTCCGTTTTTACTTTTTCAATTTAAATTCCTCTGTTTTTCTCCTTCACCCTCTCAGTACATATCTCTCTTTGGCAACACTCTCTTTCTCAATATCTCATTTCTTTCTCTCTCCGAGCAAAGCTAGTGAATAAACAAGGCCGAAAATATAAGAAAATTAATTTGAAATTTCTTTTTTCGACAACTTGTATATAATTTATAAGCATAATATACAGCTTATATTATAAATAGACTGACAGATAGTAACTTACATTGTTAAGGACGGTGTGTCCTATCATTACGTCAAATTCCATTTAAGTCCATGGGGGCAGAGCTATGAGGCGAAAATTAGTATTATTAATGTTTAATGAGTATGATATTATTATTTTAGCCACACTTATCTATAGACACTAGCTTTTGTTTGCGGCTCCACCCGCATATATATATAAAATGATGATTTTTGGATAGGATTTGCGTCAAAACCCCGTCCTTTGTGAGCTTTTACGTTCCGAGAAGAGTAACTACGCCGAATTTCAAATCAATCAGACCTATAGTTTCGGAGACCTTAAGACTACGAATTTTTTTCATAGTAAGAATTACTAAACTCATAAAATTATTATTATGGTGGTATGTAAATTCATATTAATTTATTTTGTTTTTAAAAATTGTGAATAGAAGTGACCTATGTTAAAAAAATTATTCTGAAAACATAACGAAAGAATCGAAAAAATTTTTAAACTTTAGTCAACAGCTTAAGAATTGAGCACAAGTACGACGGAGGATTTGATAAGAAATTTCAAGGTAATTCGTCTACCCCAAAAAATAACTCTATTTAAGCAGAAAAAAACCTGTTTTGTTTTCATCTTTAACGTAGTAAAACAATATTTGATCAAAAAAACCTGTAAGATAACGACGTTAGCGATCCCTAATGCCGTTGTGATGCGATATATTGCGTATTCCGTGTGTTTGCATACGCGATATATAGAGGCGCGGTGTCGCCGTCAGCCGGAATAAGTCTCGTTCAATCGAATTAATCCGCAGGCAGAGAGCACTCCGACCCGAGGAACAACAGCCGCCGTACGTGCGAGCTAATCAGCGCAGTAGACGTGCCGCGGTTAATTCGACACCTCACCCGCGCACTAACCGAATTACATACGGGCGGAAGTAGCTTTTGATCTCTCTAGGAGGGCGCGGCGCCCCCGCGCGGCGGCGGGCGGCGCGGACGGTGCACTTTATGCCGAATATGGGTCAAGTGGCCGAATTGATGGCGCAGTTCGTTCTACCTCATATCTGTGTTCGTCTGTATTTACCTGATAATAAAGTAGGCTCGAGTTTTTTCCTTATTAAGCCCGCCCGCCCCGTTGCTCGGCCGCAGTGGGCGTTTGCGTATGCTTCTCGTATTCGCGCATACAGGATTCAGTTGCGGTATTTAAAAGGTAGATGAGCAGGCGCACGTCGATTATGACTTTTCCAAGAAAAATCTGTCCGTGGCTTATCCAACGAAAAAAATGACAGGAGGATAATTGAAGCGAAAATTCTTTATAGTCAGTACATACTTGGTGTTCGCACGCACGTTTGTCAGAAACGTACTTTTCAGATAGCGGATATACACACTACACGTGTACACATATACCGATGGTGCGTCTCGATATCAACGCGCGTGCAATCGTGCGTTCCTCGTTTTCCGTTGATTCGTGTGGCAGACGCACTTTCGCCAGAACATCGCCGCTATCGGACTGCACGTTTGAACGCCAGGTTTCGTTCAAATTAGTGGTGAAAATTGGGGACGTGCTTTTTAATAAGGGATCTTTTTATTGAAGGAGTTAAGGAGGGAAACGTTATTTGGGATATGGAATGCGTAGACTACAAAGGGATTACTTTTCTAAGGGCATCCATCTCTCTTCTGGCATCTCTAGCGCATTTTTTTTTTAAATAATTTTTAATGAATTCCCGTTAAACGCACGTTCGAACGCTTAGTCAGCAATATCCCTTGAGCACGTGTAGAAGAATTTTCGTAACACGAATTAAACGTTGAGCGTTATAGGTATCGGAATGACTTTCATGATAGATAAAAAGAAGGAAATATAAGTTAGGAAGTTGAATAGATATCGGGCGGTAGTACTTCAGTTTAATTAGTTGATTAAGAGTGCGTTTTCGTATCTAAAGGTGCCGGATTCGATTCTGAATAAAAGCGAATTGGTGTTTCTCCCTCGATGATTCAGAAACCACATTAAGCTGTCGGGTCCAGACGCTGTAACTACATTGTTGAGAACAGTAATTAGCATCTCCCTAGCCGCAACAGGCGAGCGTAAAGCGCTTAAGGTTAAAGCTTCTGAAATTAGAATAAAATGATTCTGAAAACGTATACCACAACAGAGCGATGATTCAAACTGCATATTATATCTAAAGAATTACATCTATTAAATTGTTCTTCATTATTCTTATGCATACGCCAAGGATATTATATTATAAAAAGAGTTTTTATTGTTCAACAATTTTATTTATACTTTTTGTAATTTGTAAGTTTGCGCCTTTTGCCCAGAAGAATAACTAGAAGCCCTAGATATCTACATGGTGCATACCTCTCTTGCTTCATTGTCATCCAACAATCGCTTCATTCATTATCGTCAGTTCCTGGTGCTTAAAAGTTTGTCCTCCTTTAAAATGCCACCAACTTCAACAGCATAAAATTTAAGGCCAAAGGACCCTTTGCCAACTATTTCAAAAAAACAAAACTTAAAAAACATTCATTTTGTAAATCGATTTTATCATATACTATCATTCATCCTTTCGAGATGACTAAACAACCTCTACATATGTTTTTCTATTCTGCCCTTTCTTCAAATTAGACCCTTCTCTGACGTCACTATCTTATATCGGTCTCTAAGGACATTCCACACATACTACACTCGCTCGTTTTCCTGCTTCATCAGTTCTATATTAAAGTTGCTTCTGTCACACCTAACTTTCACTACCGTACATAATCATAAGAACCACGACTCCATTATAGGCAAACTAATTCGGCTTGTCGTGTACACACTTTTACTTTAGACGGCAAGCATTACCCAAACCACTTTGTTATCCACATTTACTCACATTTCAATGTTTCTTTCATGTTTACCGTGATTGATTTACTAACAGCCAAAATAGTAGACAGAAACTACAATGTTGGGGCGCCGTACAGCGCGTCGACTTCATACAAATAGCGAAGTAGCCGATCACTACTACTAACGTGTTGCATGTAAATCTACATCTTTATTCTGAAGTGAAAACTTCTTCAACACTATTGTCATTTGAGACTTGATGAAACGAAAAGCGACAGTCAAAAGAGACATACATATACATCTATTGGATTTAGCGTGCGAGAGAGAATGAGATAGTATATGAGATAAAATAGAACGCCTGCGAGAGAGCGAGATAAAATATGTCAAGAGATATTGTGTCATGTGCATCTGCATATTGTCATTTATTGAAATTGAAAACGTTGAGTCTGAGTAATAAAATGTAAAATAACTTTTAAACTTGATAGCGATATTACAATAAATACACCCCGCAATCATCCCACTGCTGGTATCGCATTCGTCACATTGTTTCGTAGTTAATTTTCCTAAAGGTTTCACTTCTAACGCGTGTGAAATACACACGTGTTGTTTTTTAATCGGCAAGTTTTGTTATGGTGAATTGTTCGTCACGTAAAGGATATTCAGTTGTATTATATTACTTTGTTTGATATTCATGTGAACATAGTAAATCTGTGTTCCATTTGTATGTACAATCCTAAAAAAAAAATGGAAATATAACATGTAGTTTTTTTTTATGTCCTTATGATTCTGATAGGTGACATACATACAAACACTAGTAAGCTGGATATAAATAAGACCAATAATGCGACGAAACGATTGAATTCAGTTACGCCAAGACCTTGACAATGTACGAACATGACCGGGTCGAATCGATTATCGTAGAATTACCGCCGTGGCGGCGAACCTTCATTTAATACGTACGAAATTATTCTGTGTCAATCTACAATCATGCATATTAGTGACTGACTGTGACTGCTGGTGAAAGGGCTTCTGTCACCCTTTGACGTGCTACTATTGCGTGGATGTGCGTCACGCGAGGTTTGTAAACGCTCTGTTGGTAATTATAACACTCCTGACACCCTGGTAGATGTGGCTGTCTGCCTTTTGTGAGTATATGCTGATTTGGCACGAAATACAATTATAAATAGTATGTAATTAATTGGCGGTTAAAATAAATAGAAAATTGACACTTGCTTAGGTGTTCGATATCTGTCAATCCTCTCGAATCAATGTTCAATTCGCTGGGTGAGGAATCGTAGTGAAAGAACAGATTCGTGTGTCACACACGGGTGGCATGTTGCGCGTTACTAAGTGTTACAGGCACAATGATACGATGTTTAAAAAAAACATTCCAGTACAATGATAGTTTTTTCCGGTAAGAGTCCAACATAATTCGATTAGAGTCGTCTCTAAGTACCTATACGGCCATGTGCATATTTCACCCCAAGTCAATTATATTAATTTAAATAAACCATAGGTATTGTAAAGTTAGCGATGTAACATACGTTTAAAGATTTAAAATTTGTTACTTTAAAATAAATTTTAATGTAATAAATTTAAAACATAGATTAAGGGACTCTTATTAAATATGTATGTCAATAATTTCGGATTATATCAGATAAACGTAATGATATTGAAAAATATTGTATACTTAAATATTATAACGTAATATTCTCATATCAAAAATAGCTTTGTTTTTCTAAGATTTTATATTTCATATATTACTTTATCTACTTCACTAAACATACGTGATATTAAATGTCTAATATCTTAAAATTACTTCAGAACTAGAACTCAGAACAACACCATAGTGGTTGGTTTGATGGATAGTATTCGAATAGAGCAGTCAAAATTGAATATATGTATACAGTGCTAAATAAACGTGATTAAAGTCAGATTTCGTTCAATAGTATAACATAAAAATCTATTTTCAGAAAAGCGGTATGAATAGTTAAAAGACCCCACAAACCAGAACAACTCACTAAATAGCATAAAAAAAGTTGCTGTTAACTTATGTCAGTGTGTTTATGCATTTAGTTCTTCTAAACTATGCAACAAATTGTGATTTAATTTTTACTATTATTTAGAAAATTTCTTCTAGAATATTTACATAAACGTAATATTAATATTTTTTTTCCAAAAAGCAGGGAAAAATCGATGTTTACTAATCAAGTCGCAAAAAACATTTTTTTCAGGTATTTACATTGCTAAAGCTGGGTAAACTTTTGAGATAATTCCAAATAATATACTAATAACTTGTGTATTTTAAAAATCCCTACAAAAACTATGCAACGGCATATGTTTATGTCGTAAAATTAACTCACAGCATTCATAATATGTTGTGCATATAAAATGGGTTACTTTTGTGTAGCTATTTTTATAAATATCATATCCTATGAAAAGTGATAGTTATGTTGAGTATTTAAGTGTAGACTTTGTTCATACGTAGTTCATCTGATTGAATTGAAACTTAATCCCAAATGGAAAGATTTCTGAAGGACATAAACTGAAATTGTTTCTAATCTCATCCGAATACCTGTACTATTCAACCAAACTACTGATTCTATTTTAAAAATTCTTTCACAAATTTAATACAAAGCTAGACTATTTTTTGAGCAAAATAGGGTACTTACATTTTATGTGGTTTTGCCATAATCGGGGCCGTAACCGGTAGCCGAATCTGAATCGGAAACGAGATAGGGAGCAGAATCGAGATCGAGATCGAAATCGACTACGGAACGGTCATCGTAACCAAAAGCTAGAAAATAAACGAAATCAGGAAGAGTACTGCAACCGGAGTCGAGAGCGGACGTGCGATTGATATTGACAGAGAAATCCATCAATATATGATTAATAAAATACATTTAATGTCCATCCACAAAGCCAAAAGTTGGTACTGTTTTAAATTCAAGTCTACTCTTGCAGAATTAACAACCGAACCACTAAATGTGACTATTTCCTTAATGCAAAATGAAAAGGTGGCGCCTTAATTCTTATGTCCATCATAGCAGTATTTGAACTCCGCACATGATCTTCAGCTTGATAATAAATTTTATGTAATAATAAACAGTGCAAAAAACCTCGCAACCAAAAAGATCACTATTAGTACTATATTTTTCATCCATTCGTATATAAGCTCACGCTGTTTGCTAGACATACCTACAGGTGTACGTTTAGTACCATCTTTAGATATCATTTCTGCTCTACCGATCAAATTTTAATACGATTTCCGAATCTTCATAAATTAATAGAATAATAGCGACATACCGTGCCGTATTTCAGCGGTTATTGGAAATTAAACTCCTGAGCGTTCAGAACGGGTCTAGACAAGGGATCCTAATATTCAACATGCCACTTATCCACCGTCAGGAGCGGTCAGGCGACTCCGGCGGAAATTAATTCGGCAAGAACAATATTCAATCATCACGTTCCTGTCTAGACGATGATATTAATGCTACTTCGAATGCCTATCTATGTACTTATATACGTACATTAAACTCGGTCGATGTAGGTATAAATGTGAGCTAAAAATAACAAAAAAAAAAATGTGAATTCGACGAATGAAAACAACGGACGACCTCTAGCGGCACATCCGGACGTGCTCGGCAAAATTTCTAATTAGGTTAGTGGCCGCCGTTGTCGGCGGGCAATTTGTTTGCCCTCGAGATTTAATCCGATTTGGGCCTTGTCTTTTCGGCTAGTGCGCGGACAAAGGACTAATAACCGCCGTGTAAGCGAAATCGATAGCGACCGCTCCGGTCTCTGAACATCAAACGCCCATGTCGCCTAATGCGATATTCAATTAATTCAAAGCAAGCGAAGTTTTTGCGAGTGTAACTCTTAAAAATACAGTCAACAAGGCTTGGATGTGTTTGTTTATTAACATTTTTCATGCTTTCGAAGTTTCCCAAGATGACGTTACGTAAGTGGCTTTTGATTTCAAAAAGTTAATAAACTGATATCGTCTGAGTGAGATTGAATTTATTTGCAGCTTATCAATGAGATGAACTTTTTGTGGGCATTAAAGAAGTATTTCTGGTTAATAATTTATAATTGTCTATGTACATAAAATTTTAAGTATGAATTAAAAAAAATGTATGATTAGCTTTGAAAATGTTATTTTGATTTTTAAATGAAATAGAATTTTAGATATGTGATTTGATATCTGTTTTTCATTTAATTTTCAAATAATAATTAATGATGTTCTTTGGATAATAATGTAAATTAGTTCTCATAAGGTGTCACTTGGGGAGGGCTAAGCAAAACCACCTTAACACTCATCGCCTAGTAATTTATTTTTGCATTACCATTTTCATGTCATATCTTTGAAGTTGACCTCATTTATCCTTTAAATAATTAATATTTTTTTATGATTGTATATTTATGAACCTTCACTATCGCTTTAGTACAAATAAAATAAGCAAACACTTTTAGATTTACTCAAATTATCATAAATTTCTCTTCATTTTGCCCGTAATGAAATGAATTATAATTTTATGTGAGTACTTAAATACATTATGTTACGAGTCGGATTATCTTGAAACGGTCGAAACGCATGCCATGAAACTACATAACAACTGCTCTGCATTCACCATATTTTTGGTCAACAAAAAATCAGTTCGTGCACATGAGTGGCACGATATCCTATAAAGGCTCCTCTACATGATGGGCCATCATGATGGTCCATCGTAGTGGGCCACCATATAGAGGGCGTAGTGGCGTAGGCTGGCTTGTGGTGCGTACGATGGTGGCGGAATGGCCGCGGTATCGGTTTTTCGTCCACACATCAAAGGTAGTGGGCCAGCGATGGCGGTACCCATCTACACGTCGGCCATTACTCAGTTTGCGCTCAAATGCGGTGGAGAGCAGACGTGCAGAGTACCTCGTGCGTGTCAAGATGTCGACTGCCTGGCCACATAGCGAAATACTAAATTTTTTGGAATTCTACAGAGCCGAAACCATTATATGGAATCCTAAACATAAAAATCATAAGGATAAAAACAAGGTAAGTAAAACTACGGTAAAAGACACATTTAACAATAGTTTTTAATTGTCGTTCTCGCCCTCAAACCGCCTTGTTTGTTTATTTTTTTGGCGCCATTTTGATATGGGAAGGGTAAATAAAGTTAATTTTTGTATAATTGTTTTCAGGTGTCAGATGCATGGAATCGCATAAGTAATAACATGGGCATTCCAGTTGATGACTTAAAAAAGAAGAAGGAAACGTTAATGACAGCTTTCCGAACAAATCTAAAAAAGGAAAAAGAGTCTATGAGGTCTGGGGCTGGATTCGATGATATTTATACCCCGTCGTGGCCTTTTTGATGTAATGGAAAGTTTTTAAAAGATGTTTATGAATGCAAGAGTATTATAAATACAGACGGCGGAGTAAGTAAATAAAACTTATTATTTAATTTTATATTTAGTTTATTATTCTATATTATTATAAAAATAGTGCATAAAAGATTGTCTTATTTGAATTGCATCATTAGTTGATCTACGTGGTTGATTTTGTAAGGGAAGAAAACTTGTATTACTATAATTCCTCCAATACCAGCGCGTATCAATTCTCCACTGTCATTATAGGTATCAAATGTACCTGGAGGTGCGTATAAGTGGCGAGATGTTCGGCTTTTCCGTAAAAATTATGTATCAGAACACAAGTCATAGTAATAATTGAACATTTAACAGGGTGGAAAGGCATAGCTGTTTTAAAACTCTAAATTTGTTAGAAAGAATTCCAAATGTGTTTTCAACAACTACACGTGACTGAGAGAGTTTTGATTAAAACCCTTTCTGGAGAATTTAACTCGTGACGGCCAGAAAAAGGTTTCATAAGATTTTTAGTTAAACTAAATGCTCCATCGCACAAAAATACATAGGGTAAATCAATCTCACATCCTGGTAGTGAACTAGGAGGCGGCAAATTGATGCTATTTTCCGAAATTTTTTTTGATATACTACTTTGATTAAAAACGCCACCGTCACTTATACGCCCTTGAGCGCCTATTTCAGCAAACATGAAACAGTAATCATAATCTACTATTGCTAAGAGGACAATGCTAAAAGAATGTTTATAATTGTAATATTCAGTTCCGCTATGAGGAGGTGGCAGTATTGTCACATGTTTGCCATCCATAGCACCAAGGCAATGAGGGAACTTGAATCGTTCAGCTTTGGAAAGCCATTCTTCTGTTGTTGTGGGGATCTGTAAAAAAAAACAAGACCGAGCATAAGACATTAAATTAGTTTTTTGTTTTACAGATTTTTTTTTAATTTATATTATAAACGTGAAAGTTAATATCGTCAAGTATGTATTAGTAAATAACAAAATATTTTAATTTTTCAGGCTTCAACCTCGCTAGATGACGAAGATTCAAGTATGTCACAAAATGGAAATCTCGAAAATGAAAACCCAAATGCTACAGTGAATTCTGAAATAAACATTCCTGTAGTACGACGTCGTTCTAGAAATCCACCTGAATTACAAGAGGCTAGTAACGAAATGAAAAGGGCCTTTTCATCTTTGAACAGCGTACTCAGCAGTAAGCAGCAAAAGATTGATAGCGAAGACGATTGCGATCTATATGGAAAACTGCTCGCTAAAAGGTTAAGACAATTTACAGATTTGGAAAAACAAGAGTTGATGTACGAAATAGACGGCTTATTATTGAAAAAACGTCAATTGTCATATAGACAAAATACCGGTCGTTATGTGGTCCAATCTCCATCCCAAATAATAATTTCTACCAATCGTCCTGTGAGTGGCCGCACCTGCACCTCTACGCCTTTGTTTTCTGAAGAACAAAATATTTCCTGTCGTCCCACATCCTCTTTGAGCACTTATTCCACATCGTCTTACCATCCTCAATCCATTGTTTCTCCTCCTTATTTCTCCCCCAGTCCTAATGCGACCCCAGAAGAAGAATTTCCTGTCATCAGTATACCAGAGCAGCCTAATCTTCCCTACAATCTCACCCACAATCACAAATTTTGCAAGAAGCTTTAAACAACGCTAATATAAATAGTCAAAATATGTAATTTTTAAAAGAAATTAAAGATATTATATTAAAATATAAGGTGTATTATTTGCAACTGTCAAATTACAACAATACATTTTAGCCTATGTGTCATTTTGATGACTGTTAAGTTTCATCAAAATCTATCCAATAGTTTTGCTTAATTGAGTAACACACACATACAAACATTCTTACAAACTTTCACGTTTATAGTATTAAAATAGGAAGTTATTACCTTAACAAAATCTTTCAAAGCTTCATTGAGGGCTAGACATACTTCAGGAACAATTCTTGAAATAAGTTGGCTTGAAACTTTGAATAGGTAGTGTAAACTACGAAAGCTATCACCAGTAGCTAGGTATCTTAGTGTCAATGCGAGACGAATTTTACAGGTATTGCTTCCCGCCAATCTGTATCCTGTTTTGCAACTATAGGTGATACTTTTTGTATTAAAAACTCAAAATCGCTGTTTGACATCCTCACGAAGTTATCGAATTCACCAGATGGTTCAGCAAGCATTTCAGCTAGCTGATTATCCATAGTTTGCCTGAAAAAAAATATTTTAATTATACTGAATTATAAAATAACTAAAAGTATAAAGAAAATTAAATTTAAGCAGTTACTTACTTAGTCCTGTTGCGATGAATAGTTAACATCCACCATCTTCTTCTACGCCATTTCCTTTTAATTACTTTTTTTTTGTACACATTAAGAAAATAATTGTACGTGCTAAATAAATATATAGCTGCTGCTGCTAAAGCTTCCACGTCCATTTTGTTCAACGCTAAGATCACAACTGAACATCGCCATTGTGTAGATCCTTTTCATCCATCGCATGGCCATTTTGCTGGACAAGCGCTGGCCCATCATGTAGAGGAGCCATAAGATGTATACGTGAACAAAGACAGGATTAAAATTTATTTTATTTCTCATTTTGCGTCAGGAGAAAAAAGTATGCAATTTCGAGATGATAGTTCGCGTTTTGATTTTTTGAACCCTTGAACTCCTAGTGCTATACACGACTCTTACAACCATTACGCCATTAAGATAGTACCTTTTTTAGGTCGTGAACCCACCTATTAGAGGGCCGTCCCGTCGCCCTAGACCGGTTCGTGATCACTACTCGAAAACTTTATGTCCCATGTAGTTATTAGTTCCACGAGTGAGTCTTGTTCGTTTTCCCTAGTTCGTAAAAGATTTTACCGATGTCCTTGAGCATTTACGACTATTATCAGACTGAAAGGTAATGAGTGATGCGTAAACACGACCCGTAGTTTTTAATTTGTTAAAATATTTATTTGAACAATATTGCTACACAAGCCTTATCATTCATAATAATATTAATCGTATTAATTATATATATAAAAATAAATAATTACCATTATTAGTCTCCTGTGGTTTCTTTTATATTATTGACATAACAGTTTTAGAATTCGTATAACGCGACTACTGTCTTTTTACGTCATGGGTCGGCGTTGTCTACCTGCTTAGGTAAGTATTTGAAACGTGCCACGTTTGTTATCTTAATATATAAAAATCCAGTATCATGATGTATGTTCCCAGTGAACTCTTCACCAAGTCATTCGATTTTGATGAAAGTTGCTATTTATCTATTTATATAGTATCAATCTATCTATATCTATATTATAGATATCTGTTTTTAATGACTAATTCACAGTTCTATTAATGCAGAAAAATATATAAAGAACAAACTTAAAGTACAACAAACTGTATTCACATTAAAAAAATGTCAGTATAGGTTATATTTATGCTAAATTTTATAATTTATCATTTTATAATTATAATTTATATTTATAATATTATAATTTTGATATTATAATGTTATTATTTATATTCATAATATTATAATGTTATTATTTATATAATAAATTATAATTTATTATCTTATCATCTGTTTTCAGTAAAATGCCACCAAAAAAATCTAACCCCAATGCCCGTAGCAAAAAAGTTCGACATCAAAGTCTTGAAATAGCTCACGAATCAGCCGAACAAAGGGCATAAAGAAATGCAGCTCAAAGAATTCGCATAGCTGATATTCGTGTGCACGAATCAAGAGGACAGCGTGATAATTGTCAACAAAACATTTATCGAGAACGAGAGCGGCACGTGAACGACACACAGATTCATTCAGAGAACGAAGTCGAGAAAATCAGCGGACCAGGCGCGCATTAAAACGTGAATCATTTATTCCTCTTGCATTTAATTGTGCACCATACATTAATTACTCAACTGATCCCAAAGTTACCATCGGTACGATGAGCAAAATATGCAAATAATTCCAGTCGTTAAAATTTCGCAATGAAACACCTGGCATGTGTTATACATCAAAGAAAATTGTATTATTATCACTCCCTACTCCACCTGAACCTTTGAAATCACTATTTTCTGGCATTTTAAATGAATCAAAATTATTTTTGCGTAAGACACGAAAGTTTAATTCTTACTTTCCAATGACAAAATTTAGAGCATCTAAAATTTCTGATCTTTCATTTGGTGCTTGTAATTTTAAAACATCATTTAAAATACAAGGCCAAGTGTACCATAAAATAAGGTCATTGATGCCAATGCCAAAGATCCAAAATTTCTCCAAATCTGTTTTATGGGCAGTTGTGAAGAACGTGTGGCAACTCGATGTCAGTATAATTTTATTGAACACGCAAAAGAGAGAGCAATCGTTGTAATGTTGGAAATATTTTTGGAGAATCGTAATCATCTGGTTCAATTGTTCAAAAGAGTATCATTACAATTAAAAAGTGACAATTATCAAATTGTTATCAAAGCCGACAAAGTATCATCTGGAGAACATGCTAGCAGATTAAATACGCCAACTGTTGAAGTTGCTATTATTATGGTCAGTGATACAGTTGATAACAGATCTATTAAAATTACACGTCGAGGTAATACAGTGAGTAGAATTTCAAATATACACCGTTCGTACGACGCACTCCAGTACCCACTGCCAAGGACAAGATGAATATCACATTAATATCAAACAGTATGATCCAATCAATGGCAATGAATTTTAAAAAAAGTTAGACACAATCAGGATAACTATATTCTTCGATTATGTCAATTGTATCATCAATATGTTGTGGGTATGTTTGCTAAGATTGAAAGCGAACGTTTGTAGTTCATTCGGTTTAACCAAGCTAAATTACGATCATTGATCCAATCAATGGCAATGAATTTTAAAAAAAGTTAGACACAATCAGGATAACTATATTCTTCGATTATGTCAATTGTATCATCAATATGTTGTGGGTATGTTTGCTAAGATTGAAAGCGAACGTTTGTAGTTCATTCGGTTTAACCAAGCTAAATTACGATCATTGATCCAATCAATGGCAATGAATTTTAAAAAAAGTTAGACACAATCAGGATAACTATATTCTTCGATTATGTCAATTGTATCATCAATATGTTGTGGGTATGTTTGCTAAGATTGAAAGCGAACGTTTGTAGTTCATTCGGTTTAACCAAGCTAAATTACGATCATTGATCCAATCAATGGCAATGAATTTTAAAAAAAGTTAGACACAATCAGGATAACTATATTCTTCGATTATGTCAATTGTATCATCAATATGTTGTGGGTATGTTTGCTAAGATTGAAAGCGAACGTTTGTAGTTCATTCGGTTTAACCAAGCTAAATTACGATCATTGATCCAATCAATGGCAATGAATTTTAAAAAAAGTTAGACACAATCAGGATAACTATATTCTTCGATTATGTCAATTGTATCATCAATATGTTGTGGGTATGTTTGCTAAGATTGAAAGCGAACGTTTGTAGTTCATTCGGTTTAACCAAGCTAAATTACGATCATTGATCCAATCAATGGCAATGAATTTTAAAAAAAGTTAGACACAATCAGGATAACTATATTCTTCGATTATGTCAATTGTATCATCAATATGTTGTGGGTATGTTTGCTAAGATTGAAAGCGAACGTTTGTAGTTCATTCGGTTTAACCAAGCTAAATTACGATCATTGATCCAATCAATGGCAATGAATTTTAAAAAAAGTTAGACACAATCAGGATAACTATATTCTTCGATTATGTCAATTGTATCATCAATACGTTGTGGGTATGTTTGCTAAGATTGAAAGCGAACGTTTGTAGTTCATTCGGTTTAACCAAGCTATATTACGATCAGAGGATTACATACACTTGCTGTTGTTGGAAACATCGATGGAAACTTAAACACCAATGTAATCGGTAGTGCGTATATTTTACGTTCAACCTACATCGGTAGTCCAAGAAACATGCAAGAATACATACAGGACGCAATGACTTATGTATGTCATTACGGGTGTCCAGATTTGTTGATAAAATTGACGTGCAATCCAAACTGGGAGGAAATACAAACTTTATTATTATGAGGTTAACAATCGGTACATCGTCACAACATTACTGCACGAGTGTTTAAACAAAAATTAAAATGCATGTTTGATTTTATTGTTAAATATGCAGTTTTCGGCAAAATGTGTTGTTGGCTGTATTCAATTGAGTAGCAAAAGCGAGGCTTACCTCACATGCTCACATTTTAATTTGACTTGATGTTAAAATTCGTCCAGAAAAAAATTATCAAATTACTTAAGCCAAAATTCCAGATTCATCAATTAATTGATCAAGAACTATTTGAAATTGTTATAGGTCACATGATTCACGGACCGTGTGGTTCTTTTAATATGACATCACTATGCATGGAAAATGGAAAATGAAAAAAAAAATTCTTAAGTAATTCACGAACGATTCTACTACGGATATCGATGGTTATCCATTGTATCATCTTAGAAACGCTGATAACAATGGCAACACATTTAGAATTAAAATGTCAAATGTTAACCAATAAGAAATTGACAATCAATGAGTGATGCCATACTCACCACTGCTCTCAAAAAACGTACAAGGCTCATATTAATGTTGAGCTTTGTAGTTCCATTAAATCCACCAAGTACATTTGCAAGTACGTCAATAAGGGCAGTGATTTGGCCGTATTTGGAGAACAAAATATACACAAAAATGATGAAATACTACGATACCAAATGGGTAGATTCATTAGCAGCAATGAAGCTATCTGGCGTGTACTTAGTTTTTCTATACACCACAGAGAACCTTCTATCCAACATCTTGCAGTACATCTTGAAAAGGGTCAACGTGTATATTTCACTGAAGAAAATGTTCTTCAAACAACACTTAAAGCACCAAAAACGACGGTAACTGAATTTCTCTTACTTTTTTAAAAACTGATGTTTTCGGCCAATTCGCAAAAACGTTATTATATACCGATATTCTAGGTTATGCTGCATGGAATACGTCAGGAATGGGAGCCACTTAAAAAAGGAAAGCCACATCCTTCAATAACAGGTGTATTTAAAACTAAGACACCGTGACAATTTTATACAGTACATACAAAACAATGTGAATCCTTCTTTCTGCGTTTGTTGTTGGTAAATGTTCCAGGACCAATCTCTTTTCATTTTCTACGAACGGTTAATGGTCGAGTGTTCAGTACTTATTAAGATGCATGTCGCGAGTTGCAACTTTTAGAAGATAACTATCATTGGGATCTGACACTTGCTGATGCTGCTTCAACGTCCTCGCCAAGTTGTATTTGCCGACATATTTTTTGACCACATGTTTTTCAACCCAGTCATTTATACTGTGGGAAAAATATAAAAACTACATGAATGAAGATATACTATACCGACTTAAATAAATGTCCAAATCTAGATTTCAAATCTGATATGTATAATGAATCATTGATATTGATTGAAGACTTATGTATTATGATCTCAAATTCATCACCTAGTCATTATAGTATGCCATCACCTAATCGCCTAGCTACAGACTTAGTGAATAGTGATTTGCAGCGAGAAGAATAATTTAATAAACTTTATTTAGCTACGAATGTTGCTAATAATGAACCATTATTAACTGACGAACAAAAAAGTATATATCCAATCGGATTATGTTGACTGTTGATGCTAAACAAGGCGGTTTTTTCTTCTTGGATGCACCTGGTGGAACCGGTAAAACATTTTTGATATCGTTGATCCTTGCAAAAATACGGTCACAACAGAAAATTACATTAGCAATTGCATCATCAGGCATAACTGCTACTTTGTTAAATGATGGGCGAACAGCATATTCTGCTTTCAAGCTACCATTACATATTTATAATAATCAACATGCAATGTGTAACATTAAGAAAAGCAGTGGAATGGCTGCAGTGTTACGGAAGAGTTCAATCATAATTTGGAATGAGTACCATGACTAGTAAACATTCACTCGAAGTATTAAATAGAACTTTACAGGATTTAGGCAGTAATGACAAACTTTTCGGTGGCACCATTTTAGTATTGTCTGGTGATTTCCGGCAAACAATGCAAGTCATTCCTTGCTTTACTTTTGCTGATGAAATCAATGCATGTTTAAAACAATCATTTTTACGGAGAAACGTCGAAACACTCAGATTGACAGTAAAGCATGCGAATACAACTCCAATATGATCTGGCAGCACAAGTATTTTCTAAGCTATTATTACATATTGGTAACGGTGAAGTGGAATTTCATCAAGATACCCAATGCATAAGATTGTCAGACAATTTTTGTAATGTTGTTTAAATTAAAAATAAAGTGATCAAGAGTGTCTTCCCAGTCATAATACATAACTATTTAAATCACAATTGGCTTAGTGATCGTATTATTTTGGCAGCAAAAAATGTTGACGTAGATCTTATTTACTACCAGATACAACAATTATTACCAGGTGATTTGATGTCATTCAAGTCGATCGACGTTACTGGAGATGAAAACTAGTCAGTGAATTTTCCAATTGAATTTTAAAATTCTTTAGGCACATCAGGAATGCCATCATACAATCTTTGATTAAAAATTGGATCACTGATTATTATTCTGCGTAATTTAAGCCCCCCTAAACTATGCAACGGTACATGTTTGGTAATCAAAAAAATCACCTGAAATGTTCTCGAAGCAACTATTTTGACAGAAAAGTTTAAAGGAGAAATTGTTCTGTTACCACGCATTCCAATGATACCATCAGATTCCCTAACACCATTTAAAAACTACAATTTATCATTCGTTTAGCTTTTGCGATGACTATAAATAAATCACAAGTCCAAACAATGTCTATTTGCGGTTTAGGCTTAGAAAATCCATGTTTCTCGCATGGGCAATTATATGTGGGCTGTTCACATGTAGGAATATCATCGAGTTTATTTGTATTAACAAAAGACAGGTTGACCAAAAATATTGTACATCTTTTAGCTCTTCAGAAAACTTTAACTGGAATTTATTATAATTAAAGGTAATCAGAGTATTTACTAATGAAATAAAATTGAAAATGTTATGTCAATTTGTGTTAAATTTTGTCTTTTAAATCCATCCTAAATCACTCAGCTATAGCAACGCGTGGCCGGGTCTGCTAGTTAAACATATATTTCAAACGAAAAGTCAAGTGCTGTAGCAATGTAGAATAATAGGACGAAATAAGAGTCAGTCTCTAGACACACGTAAATAAGGCTGTGTCTATCCAATCCGTCCGACTCTTTTGCTATTTTCTTGAAAGTTTCCCATGAGAAAAGACGTCGAGTAACATGAATCTTCGGCGACCCTGTTATTTCCGACCAGCTCGATCCATTGCATGCGCAATTTTGTGCCATTGAGTGGTAAAAATCTAGAATGCTGAAAAACTTACAATTTCTTGCAAATAGAAGGACTCTTCATGACTCTTCGTTAGGAAATGCCATATAAGAAATGACCATAGATTAACTTTGTAGGTTGAAAAAAAAACTAGATAAACTTCAGTATGGCTTCATCACGACTAAGCGACAAATACCAAAAGAATGTCTCAGGTCTCAGTGATAATAGAAACCAGTAGTTATCTTCGAATAGTTAGAGTCACAATTAATTTAAATATGCAACTATAAAGGTCTTGCCTGACGAAGTCTTCTTCTTCTTCTTCTTAATCAGTTCTTCGGAACTTCAAACATTGCTTCAAATGCCTAGGAATGCCTGGGAAAATGCAAAACTGTTGTCTAGCAAACACAAAAACTTATCGAATACCAAAACACTAAACAAATCTCACCACAGTCACAGGACTGAAACTTCAACGAATGAACTAAAACTATTGTGAAGAACAAAACAAACTAGGGTCGCCACCACCTTTCCTCCTCGCGGCCCTCAGTGACCCGCCATTTGCGCACACTTGTAGGGGTCTTATCACGTCATCAAATATTCGAATGAAACGAGCGCGGTCTAATTGTTACTCGGATTAGCTTAATTTTCAAGGAGAATTGGCAGTTTTCCTTACCAGTCAGTTCGAAAGTTAGAACAAAAGTCTTTCAACTTCACAATACCGTGTAGTTTGGCGAGCTAATTATTATTATCTAACCAGATTCATGTATTTTGGCTAAATAATAATAATTATACAGCCAAAATGATAAAGTCTACCTAAGCTTTTTAGAATTATTTTATACGTGGCAATAAAGTATGCCCAATTTTTGTTTCCGTAGCTAAAAACCAGAACCCTTCCAGTTTCTTTATGTACGTTCGTATGTCACAGGCTTTTAACTTAATCATATTTGGACAATTATGATTGAGTCTTACGTGCAACTAGTTTGTATGTACTACTATTCAATGTTGCAAAAGTAATTAAAGAATGAAATAGAGTTTTCGTACAGAAAATGAAAAGGTATTTTTCAAAACCCGCGGCTGCTCTCGGTATCCCCCTATCGAATTATAAGTTTTCAATAACAATAATTATCTAACAATAACCGTGAGCCACTTAAGAATCTACCTGATTTTTCTGTATTTCTAATTTAATTTATTTGATGCAGTATATTTAGAGACATGGTTAGATAATTTCTATTGAAAAGAATAAGAGAAATAACGCTTTAAAACAAAGCTTAAACGATTTCATTTTTAAAAAAATACTATTTCATTTTTCGATAGATGCATAATATGTGTTCTCGATTCTAGAGAAGATAATGTCGTGAAATTAATTACTTTCGTGAAAATAATAATTTTCGTGGAAATTATTTTTTAATATGTTTTAGTAGTCATACGATTTGAAAAATAAATTTCTGTTATTTTCGGAGCGTTTATTTCTGAAAATGTTCACTTAATAAATAAAAAAACTGTTTAGAAACCTTAATGTTTTCAAAAAAACTGTCGGAATATCTTGATATTTGCAGAAAAAAATTTTTTAGCTTCTGTTACATATGTAGAGTGTCCCCCCTCTTGAAATATTTCTTTTCGTTGTACCCTAAAGTTTATCAATATAAATCTGGTAGTTTTTTATTAAAATACCTGTGACATACGGACGGACTGACGTACATGACGAAACTACAAGGGTTCCTTTTTTCCATTTTAGCTACGGAACTCTAAAAACTATGTTACTCCGGTTCGAACATCTGGAAAAAATGAATTAAAGTAGACTAAAGAAAGAAATCTATACAGCGCGTGTATATGATGTAAGGGTCGGCAAGGGTCGCCCTTGAAAGTTGTATATAGACCTAATCTGTGATATAAGGTAAAATTGTATAAAAATAGTACAAAATAATTGATGCATCCGAATGCAGCCAGAGAGGTATGTAAAAGCGTGCCATGTCGAAATCTGTAGCCTCTGCCTACCTTTCTGGCAAATAACGGTGAGTTGATATTATTACTACGAAAAAGTTATTTATTTTAAATCGGTGTTAACTCTCATTTATTGGCCTTCTATTATTATAAAATTTTAAATAAATTAAAAATAAACATAAGGTAAAACCACTCATCCTAATATCTGTGGGGAGCGGAGACACTCCCCACAGTCTATAATAGACTTATGCGAATGATCTCATTTGTAGACACATTTATGTTACATCGGCATATTTCTTAAAGTATGATTTCCGTTGTAAACGTCTAGAAGGCAAACAGCTTTGTTTGGTCACGGAACAACTGCTAAACCTGTAGCGACATAGCAAAAGATGCTTTAAGATCAGGTTTATCTTGGTTCAAGGCTAATAAGAATCAACAGTTGAAAATAAAAAAAATATGGCATTTAACAATACCTAATGAAGTATTTCTTTTAATTTCGTACTTAGGATTGGGTGAGAAAAAGGGATCGTAATAGAGGTTCAGACCGATATCGAATTAAAAAATGAATTAATGTGTTTTTATAGAGAAACGATTAATACATAGACACACAACACGCGCTCGGCATATACATTATTCACAAAAACACACATACGCACAAAAGAGAGACAGGGATGAGGATACACAGGTACACAGATTGATGGACTCTTGATGTGCGTACTTAAAATTCACTTAGCTTTAATGACGCTATTTGTAATAAAAATTATTCCTCCCTATCTTAATTATATTAAACTAAAATAATTCGTTTTTTCTTAGAAACTTATAAAAAACATTCAGATACCATCACTAACAAATATTTTATAAGCTTACGTTATTATAAAGGTACAATAAAAGTATGAAATACAAAATAGCATGTAGACGTCCACTACTGTTGTATACAATTCAAATAGTAGGCATGAACAAAGAAGCATCGTTAACAATAAATGACGGGTGGAACCCGACGATTTCCGGTTTCCATTTTTCTTTTGTTACAACCGCGACGGGCGCTTACAGCATTAATAACAATCTTTTCGTTCTTTCATTATTCGGGGAGCAATATATTTTTTTTGTGTTCCCCGGCCCTTCGTCTAGAAAACGAGATTAGGTATGACGTATTCAGTCTACCCGACTTGAGCAGATGAAGAAAACGTAAGTGCGTAACATCAAACACTTAATTTCGACAAACAGAAACGAACAACGATATTTTCAGTTTAAATGTGATGAATATTAATATAGATTGTAAATTACAGCCATGGGATACGTGTTTGATATTTTCAATGTTTATTTCAAATGCGAATTGTTGTTGTGTCAGGTTTATCGACAACCTCTCAACCGAAGTGTACTCAGGCAAAAACTTTTAATTGTGGATTGAGTGGCTAATGGATCACTAACCCAGCACGAGCTGAGGACCGCTAGTGGCCGTCGTCAACAATGTGGTAACATTGTACGAGACCGGCAGTTGTACGTGTACTCCGAGGCACGGAGCACGTGTCAAATGTTATTGTACGAGTGTTATCGCTAAAATATTATTATTTTTGCTGCTGTCGCTAAAATCCTTGGACTATGATACAATTTTCTCAGCTACACCCAGTTATTGATAGTTAAAATACTCAGACAAAAATACAATCTCATCGGAATATAATCGTAACAAAATGTATTTTATATTTAAAACAAAACCGGTGCTCTTTAGCTTTTGAAATGTGATATGAATTACGAAATTTTTTTTTCACATTTTGATATTTCGTATTTTCCAATAGTCGGAATAGGTAGGTACCATAAAATAAAAATCTCAGTTCTACATTTTCAGCGAGAAAGGAACTCTACTTAAAGTGGTAAATATTTTTTTAATGACAATATATAAACTACAAATAATTAAATTGTAAAACATAACGGCAAAACGTTCTCATGTTCACGCCCAACTCATATACATAGGTCAGTACTTTGACTATACATGATTATTTTCATACAGAGCGTCATTATTTTAAAGTGACCACTTTAGGCCACTTATACTGCAGCATTATGAATGGATTCGCTATGTATTTATATTTAATTTCGCTTTATATCAAAATTTAAATGTACAATGTGACGAAAATCGTGTGTACAATGTGTTAGCGCGACGCAGTAGGAGATGTGCTCCGCATAAAATAAGCAGAAACTGCCTGATCAACGCGCAGCAGACACTGGACCTCGAAGACGTGCGACACAAGAGAACTAGAAGCTTCAAATTATGATGTAGGCAAGCCTATGGAAGGGTTTTTAAAAATTACGTGAAAAGTTTGGTGAAAATATATACGGAAAGACCGTTCGTTTTGAAGTTAGACTTAAAAAAATAGTATTTCTTCTTTTCCTTTTAAAGAAAGATATATATATTTCAGATTTTATGATAATTAAACCTTAAAAGCGTTAAAAAATGGGACTTAACGGGTGCGAGTACCGTAACTTTACAAGTTAAAGTCATAAAAATTAATATTTAATTCTTCGTTGTGTGTATAAAAAATGTTTTTGGAAATGTTATCTCTATAGAGGTGAAAGGACCCTCCATTTTGTGTGATTTTTCACTTTGTATAATTTTTGTTGATTTAAAAAAGAGATTATTTTTACATTTTAAAGCCCGTACGTATATAGGACTAATAATATTCGATTTAACGAATCTAGAGCGGGACGGGATAAGACTAGAGAGCATAGTCGAAATCGAGACCAGGGTGCGGTCGAAAATGAGAATCGAAAGGAGGTCAAATCGAGAGCGCAGCTACTATTAAAATCGTTCGGGCCCGGGATCAGAATCTAATGAGGATTTGAGAACGAAATTTAGAACGAGATCGAAATCGGAACTATTAGTGGAACCGAATCAAAATAGGGATCATGACCTGGATCGACATCATTAACAAAGAGATTGGTCGGTATAAAGGATGAAAGAGTTCGTGCGATGTCCAAGCGGACGTACCGCGAATGCAAGACGAAAGTGTACATATGAAAAGAAACTAAACACACGTTTAAAGAGAACATAAATACAGGTCCTTGGCTGAAGTGCACGAACGCCTTACAAATTTCAGCACGCGCCCTGAGGCGTCCCCGCCTTTAGCGATTATTTTAAAATTAAACTATGTTTTAATGATTCAAATACACATTAGAGCTCCGATTGTATCTAGAATATAATAAATATTCTATTACTTTATTCATTTACATCTGAAATAAAGTTAATTTATTATTCAGCCAGTTAGCGATAATGGTAAAGCAAAAAGGAAAAAATATACACTCACCGTCGCTTGACAAAGACCTTAAAAGTGTAAAGTGACTTTGATTTATTATTTCTAGACGGCTGTTAGTTAAGTCTAGAACTACTTTGATAACGACTGGAAGAGAGTGCTTTGAATAGACAAAGCGGTCAAGTGCGTTTTATGTAGTGAAGGCTGTGTCGAAGCGTCATATCATTACATTTTTTGTACAGACTCCAAAAAGATTTTTACTATAAAAATATTAATGTCTATATTTGAAAGATGGTAGATATCTTAATTTTTGTTAGTAGTCAATGTTATTGACGTTCAGTTATCACTCGATTATATTTTTCCTGTGTATTGCACGCCTCACAAGCGGAGCGTTGAGGTGGTGCTCTACTCTCAACATGTCAAAAAACCCAGTCTTTCGAAACTTGAAGGACTTTTTTTTACTAATATAACACTTACAGGGTAATATGAGTACACTAATATCAAGTTAAATAATCTGTCTAGCACATATGGTATATTTCATAAATAATTATTTTGTTTAATATAGCAAATAATAACATTAAAATCAATCATTGTTGGACGTCCGTCAGTCTGTGTTTATGGATCCATGTATGTGGCAGAGAAATTGGTCGAAAATGTATCTTACCGGAATACTTTTTTATTAAATAAAGTTATACCCTGTGCTGATTCCTAGTTAATATTAGTGTTCTGGCACTGTCGTTTAATTATAATTTACAAAAACTAAAAACGACTGTGCATTGCACGCCACAAGCGGAGCGTTGAGGTGGTGTTTGTATCTATATTTATATACAAAATGAAGATTAGCCTTAAGCCATATGTGAAAAGTTGAGGTCATGCATGCTTTATAAATATCTCACAAAATGGCGCGAAATTTGAATTTGATAATCTTTTTGAAATTTCATTATCAAAAACTCTATTGAAATTTTTATTTTAGAAGTTAATGATCGCGGTGAAGCGTGTACTTTTGGATTTTCCAATTTTTTTTCGTATATTGCAAGGAGCATAACTTTAATTTAAAATAATTGTTTGAAAATTCAGAACAAAACTTATACGGTTATGCTTAAATTCCATAACGTGACCGTCTATTTTTGGAAGCCTCTATAAACTCTTTTAAATTTATAACCAATACTTGAAATGAGATATGAACATATTAAATTTTTATGCGTTTAAATTAAAATAAATATAACGACGTAATACATTCATAATAGATTTTTAAAAATTCCAAGTGTACGAGTATGAAATTTCTTCCATTTTGCTGACGGGGATAAAATCATGAAGAACACTACAATATTAGTCTACAAAATTGTTGAAATTACAAGACACCCGTTCTTTATTTGTTCTTTTAATTAATATTATGATTTTGTCTTGTTATTTAAAATTTATTTAAAAAAAAAAAATATATTTAACTTGTCAGTTTGAAAATGTCAAATTGTGTATGACATCTCTTTGTCTGGTTTATTTAATAAAAGATAATTAAATAAAACTGCGCTAAAGATAATAATTTCAATAGGTTATGGGCCCAGGCTTTGAATAAGAAAAAGATTAATATGACTTCAACAGTGAGTGCTACGAGATTTGAGCTTTTGAATAAAGATAATTATGAAGCCTGGAAGATTCATGTAGAGGCATTATTAATAAAAAATGATTTGTGGGAATATGTGAATGGTGATAAATTGATTCCTGCTGTTGAAGATAACCAGAAAAGTATTGATGCAAGGAATGCTTGGATTAAAACTGATCGTAAAGCTAAATCAGAAGTGATATTAGCGATTAGTTCAACGGAATTGCAGCATGTTCGAGGATGTAATACTTCTCGTGAGGTTTGGCAAAAACTTGCTTCAGTTTATGCATCTAAAGGACCTGCAAGAAAAGCTTTATTACTCAAACAACTTATGCTTCACAAGATGTCTGAAGGTGGTGATGTCAGGGATCATGTAAATAAATTTTCTGATATAGTTGATCGACTTGGAGCTATGGACATTCAAGTGAACAAGGATTTACTATCTATAATGTTATTATTTAGCCTCCCAGATAGCTATGAAGGTTTTAAATGTGCAATTGAATCGCGTGATGAACTATTGAGGTTGAAGCTCTCAAAGTAAAAATACTTGAGAAGAGTGAAGTAGGCTCAAATTCAGTGGTTGAGTTAGCTGGAAGTGTGAGAACTGAAAATCAGAAGAGTTATAAATATGAATTTAATGGGTATTGTTTTAAATGTGGGAAACAAGGACATAAGTCTCCTGAATGTCCAACACAATCCAAACCAAACAAACCAAATTTCAGAAGAAATGGACCAGATAAGCAGAATAAACAATACAGACAAGAAAAACAATGTGCTCAAGCAGATGATGATACTTTTGCAGTATATAATACTGAATTTGCTAGTATTATTCCAAGTAGTCGACCTTGGATACTTGACAGTGGCTGTACTACACATTTATGTGGTGATAAGCAATTATTTAAGTCTTTTAATGAAGAAACTAATGGAAGAATCAATTTGGCTAGTCAAGCTAGCAGTGAAATCAAAGGAAAGGGAACTGTTAATTTATTAGTTAGCAATGGTAAACAGCTGAGGTCAGTAGGTTTTTTCAAATACATTATTTGTACCAGATCTTAGATCAAACTTAGTTTCAGTTGCTAAAATTACTAATAAGGATTGTGAAGTTTTATTTCGTAAAGATTCAGCGATGATTATGGATTCGACTGGAAATATTAAATTTGTAGCTGAAAGGCGTGGTGATCTCTATTATTTGCAAGAAGGAAACGAAGAAGCTGATATTGTTGAAGATAAAACTAATTCAGAGTTTTTAATGTGGCATTGTCGTATGGGCCATCTGAATGCTAATGATTTAGTTCGGGTTATTAATCAGAATACTACAAGTAAAATAACCTCTGAACAATTGACATGTTTGTCAAAATGTGAAGTATGTTTACGAGGCAAGATGACAAGGTTACCGTTTTAGCAAGTGAACGGCAAAGTGAAGAAACTCTTGAAATAGTACATACAGATATTGTTGGACCGTTCAAGACTCAATCAGTAAACGGAGCAAGATACTTTATTACATTCATTGATGATCGATCTCGTTGGTGTGAAGTATACTTTCTTAAACAAAAGAGTGGTGCACTAGAAGCATTCAAGATGTATCAAACTCAAGCAGAACGTGTTACAGGGAAGAAGATCAAATATCTTCAAAGTGACAATGGTAAAGAGTATTGTAATGCTGAGATGGATAATTTCCTGCGTAATCAAGGTATTCAGCGTCGATTAAGTGTTGTAAGAACACCTCAGCAAAATGGTGTTGCTGAACGTTTTAATCGTACGATAGTAGAAATGGCACGTTGTCTGTTACTTCAGTCAAGTTTATCAGACATGTTTTGGGCTGATGCTGTAGCTACAGCATGTCACTTAAGAAATAGATGTCCTTCAAGAAGTATCAATGGGGATACTCCTTATCAGAGATGGTTCAACAGAGACAAAATGTCTTTAAATTATTTGCGAGCATTTGGATCAACTGTTTATGTTCTTGATAAAAATCCAGCAAAAGGTAAATTATCTGATAGATCAATGAAGGGAATCTTTGTAGGTTATCCACGTGAAACAAAAGGATATAGAATTTGGTTATCAGAGAGTAGAAAATTTATTGTTGCTCGTGATGTAAAATTTATTGAAGATAATGTTACTACTATTTTAAAAAATCAAAAGATTGAACAGTTGATTATTAATGATTATGAAAATGAAAATAAACCATGGGTTGAATTGATAACAGGATTTGGAAATAATAATGAGATAGAAGCTCAAGCAGAAATACCAGGAGATTTAGAAGATAATGAAGAAAATGAAAAGTCATCAGGTGTTCAATCATCTATTCATGAAACCCAAGAAGAGAGTCAAGAGAAGAAGCTAAAGAAGAAAAACGAGGACCTGGAAGACCAAAATTAATTAAAACAGGTTTGAGAGGTCGTCCCAGAAAATTATTTTCAAAAGTTAATAATTGTGAAGTTCAAGAAAGGATTGATTGTAATTTTAATGAAGATAATAATATATTTGTTGGAATAACTGAAGTTCAATTAGATGATGCTATGAATTCTCAAGAGAGTACTGATTGGAAAAGAGCAATTCAATCTGAAGTTATGAGTTTATTAAAAAATGATACCTGGGATATTGTTAAATTACCTGAAGGTCAAAGTGTTGTTGGAAGTCGAATGATTTTAACAAATAAATTTGGATCAGATGGATTAATTGAAAAAAGAAAAGCTCGTATTGTAGCAAAAGGTTATAGTCAGAAATATGGCATTGACTATAATCAAACTTTTGCTCCTGTTGCAAGAATGGAATCAGTGAGACTTTTATTTGCATTGTCTGCGGAGTTAAATCTGGAAATTAGACAATTTGATGTTGTGACTGCTTACCTAAATGGAACATTAGATGAAACAGTTTTTATGGAAATTCCGGAAATGCTTTATCAAATTTTAACATGGATTATTGATGATAATCAAGTGACTGAGGATTTAAAAATTAAAGCTATAAAAATGTTGAAATGTATTGAGGAAGGGGTGATATTTGTAGATTAAAAGGCTCTTTATGGTCTCAAGCAAGCTGCTCGACAATGGAATGAAAAATTATCAAGAAAATTGGAAAGTATTGGACTCAAATCAACAAAAGCAGAGAGTTGTTTGTATTATGCTAAACGTGGTAAAGATATTTTATTATTATTAATTTATGTTGATGATTTTTGGTTGCATCCTCAGACATATGTTGGATTGATGAAATAAAATGTAAACTTCAAGATGATTTTGAGATTAAAGATTTAGGTAATGCAAAACAATGTTTGGGATTAGAGATAAATCAAACTAATGAATATATCTTTATTAATCAATCAAGATATATTATTAATTTACTTAAAAAATATGAAATGAGTGAATGTAATCCAGTCAAAACACCAGGAGAAATACAAAAGAAGAAGACAAATTATTTAATAAACAAAGAAGAAATAGATAATAGATTTTATAGAGAAGTTATTGGAGCATTGATGTATCTGGTGGTTGGAACTAGACCAGATATTGCTAATACTGTTTCAAGACTAGCTCAATTTGTAAATGAACCATGTCAGCAAGATTGGTTAGCAGTTAAAAGGATTTTGAGGTATTTAGCTGGTACTTTAAAACTTGGAATATTTTATACAAAAAGGATAAATCTATGATTGGTTATTGTGATGCTGATTGGGAGGTTGTCTTGAAGATCGTCGATCATATTCTGGATATGTATTTATATTAGCAGGGGTGCTGTAAGCTGGAAATCACAGAAACAACGAACTGTAGCTCTTTCATCTACTGAATCAGAGTATGTTAGTTTATCAGAAGCTGTGAAAGAATTAATATATTTAAGAGGATTATTAATTGAAATTGAACAAGAAAAGTTTTCAAATATTGAATTATTTATTGATAATTGTGGAGCTGAACAACTGGCTTCTAATCCTGTTTATCATGCACGCACAAAGCATATTGATATTCGTCATCACTTTATTAGAGATGTAGTTGAAAAGGAATTGTAAAATTACATCATGTATCTACAAGTGAAATGATTGCAGATATTTTAACAAAGGCACTTCCAAGAGAATTACATGATAAATGCATTCAAGGATTAGGACTTAAAATTATTTAAATTATAATTATAACGTATGTCTTGAGGGGTGTGTTGAAATTACAAGACACCCGTTCTTTATTTTTTTTTTTTAATTAATATTATGATTTTGTCTTGTTATTTAAAATTTATTTAAAAAAAAAAATATTAACTTGTCAGTTTGAAAATGTCAAATTGTGTATGACATCTCTTTGTCTGGTTTTTTAATAAAAGATAATTAAATAAAACTGCGCTAAAGATATTAATTTCAATAATAATACATATATATATATATATATATATATATATATATATATATATATATATATATATATATATATATATATATATATATTATATACTTATATTGAAAACAGATTATGTATTTAATAAATAATTTCTCTATATCTCATGAAAAATAAAAACCACAAATATTTCTAACCTCTACAGATTGACCTGAAAATATGTCACTGTAAATTGTTAATAGATTTTAAAATACATGTAAATACCCTAAGATTTGAAACAAAAATGTGGGAACGTGAAAAATGGTAAATGGATTTGATATCTCTATCAAAGGTAAATATAACAACAGACTGTTTTCCAATCTATGTTGCCACTTTGTACATAGTGCTGTCTTTATCAAGCTTGTATAATCGGTAAAACCCAAAGCGGCAACGCTGGGTCAAATAATGTGGAAACTGTTGTAATTTCAGACACGTTGATAAATCAGATACGTTGTTAAATCAGTCATTTCTTTTTCACTCCTTGTTTGTTTGTTTGTCGAAGAAATATATACTCTATTGATGTGACAGCTTTCAATTTTGACAAATAAATAATAATATCCAATTGCATGTATGTGTTTGTACCCACAATAAATTCAATTCTGTGTAAACTCACACAGTCGTAAATACTGTCGATTTTTCATGGATTTTAAAGTTAAATATGAAAACTATTTTATGATGTTATTTTTTCTCAAATCACGTAACGAAATTTACATTTTTTGAACACTTTTTCCATGTTATTTGTGGATTTATTTCTATTATAAAATCAAAACGCACGACGAAATATATTTGTCTGAAATCGACGTGTTTCACTTACCCTTGAAGACAAAATATAATTTTAAAATGCACATGCAATCAGTAGCCAAATATTGTAACTTACATCATTCAAAAAAATTATACTCACTGCAATAAATGTTTTTGAGCACAAAGTGCATGCATAAGGCCTGTCCCCTTTGTGTATTAAGTTATGCCTGGAATTATACAAATACATTTATTACAAATATACCCCATTAAAATTAAGTAATACATTAAAATCAAATCAAATTTACTCACCTAATCAATGATTTTTGACAATAAAAACCAGCACCACATATTTCACATATATGATCTCTAACACCAGAATGCTGTTTTAGATGTACAAGCAAATTGCTTTTTTGTGCAAATGATCTAGTACATTGAGAACATGGATATTTTTTTTTTTTATCTGCAAAGAATATATTTCCAATTTAGTATCTGTGATTTTATTGATGAAAACTAATTCTTCAAATGACAAAAAATCTAATAGAAATAGAAACAAACCTCATTAGATCTAATTTTAAACAACATATATAACAATATATACATGATTGAACCACTAAACTGGTTGTAATCAAAATTTACATAGAGGTAGATATGTCCATAATATAGGATACAGCATTTTTTTTAAAGAAAAAAAATGCTGTATCTTAGTTAGAAACCAAGATAAGTCAAATTACTAAATTTTCATTTATGTCTACTGAAGTGGGTACAAATCACCATATGTTTGTGTCTTCATAATCATACTGCTCTAAGAGCAATAAATTATTAAAATAACATTGTAATTTCTAAAGTACCTTGATGTGTAGTCATGTGATTTCCAAGAGTGTATGTAAGTATACCACACACTGGACACACCATTTTTTCTTTCTGTTTAGGAGCAGGTGATGAAGTTCTTATTAGCCGTTTAACTGATTTTCCAAATTCTTGAGATTGTGGTGACCTGGGGGTGCGGGAGCCGAGACTGTTTGCTTTCCTTGGCTTATAATTAGGGTGTACTTTCAGTATTGTTGAATCTTTGGGACGTTTTAATATAATAGGTGGTCCACGAGCTCCATTCCTCATTATAGGATCTGAGGAAAGAATTCTTTATATTAGTAAATCGAATATGGTATAGTTACGTTTGAATTGTATGTTTCAATATAATAGTAGACAGATTTCTTTTACAGAAACTTATAATAGCATTATTCAATGTTACATTAAATAATGAGAGTGATGCAGAACGAGATATTCTTCTTGGGATATTTCTAGTTAAACGGAAAAAAAACCATCTGTTTTTTGTAGCTATTTCGTTTACCAAAGGAACACTCGCAAAAATAGATTCAGTAGACTGATACTGAAAATATTATATTTGCCAAACAAAGAATGGAAAGTCATTTAAGATTTTTTACTGTCTTTGATGTAAAATGACATTTAACACATGTTTTGTACAGCTCTAGATGACAAGCTTTCCATTTAATTAGAAATTCAAAATAATCATGTTTTATTTACTTATACATATATATTTAAATTAAGACATTGTGCTCTTTCTTAAATAGAAAAGGATTATATATAGTAACAAAAAAAATAGTCCACTAGCCTGTTGTACAAGGAAACAATTAGATATTTTCTCTGCGCTAATCAATGAATACCGCTTAATTTCTCGGAAATTCATAATAAAGTCTGACTAACGAAAAATAAAACTGAAAAGAAATGGGAAAACCTTATCCTCATATCATTAAATATAGTACAGAAAACTTTTATGATTTACACACAGTCAAGGATGTAAGTCATCGTGAGACACCACAACGGAACTTGTAGTTTTAATTATTATTAGTAAGTAGGATAAAGATTAATTTTCGTGGTGAGGGAGCATCCATAAACCACGTAGCCCTATTTCGAACCTTTTGAAACCTCTCCCTCCCTTCATGTAGTCTAACACATTTTCCTGTGACCCACCATAATTAAATTTTTTTTTTCATTACACTACAGTTATGTCATTGTATATAATATACTCATCAACATATATAACAGTAAACAACAACGAAAATAATTAAATATTTACTTATAATACAATTATTTTAATTTGCAATCAAATAAAGTCTACGAAAAAAATCCGTCATATATCGGACCATGCTTGCTAGAGTTTCGTAGCCATTACTACAAAAAAATGCTCTGACTACACATGAAAAAACTAGGTTGTTACACTTTTTCCACATTTCCAGTACATAATAGCTATTAGAACTTTAGTAGCCTATAACTAGAGAAATAACTAGGTATGTCAACTATTACTTCTAAGCTAGTGTAAATTAAGGTGAACCAGCAAGAAGCGTATGTTTGTAGCACTTATGTTCTTTTATTGAGAAGCGTAATTTTTCGGAAATAACCAGTTGTATATCCAGATTTCAAAACAATTTTCGTTGAAAGTATTTAATAAGCGTTATCTTTAAATTTTTTTTATATTTTTGGAAAAAACTGCTTGGAAACTTTAAAATGTTTTTATAAGAAATAGCGAAGTATATGTTACACGTTAATGCTTGTTGAAAAACATTTTTTTAGCGTGTATTTAACTATGAACTAAGAAGCGGCTTACAAGACACCTATACTCCGAATTTCATCAATATACATATTATGGTTTTTGAGCAAAACACCTGTGACATTCAGGCGGACGGTAGGACATGACGAATCTGTAATGGTTCCATTTTTGTTATTTTGGCTCGGAACCTTAAAAATGACATAGCTTGACTTTTCCTCCTTCCAATCTCCCCTTTTGTAACTCAGTGTAGCTATTCAAGTGAACCCCTCCCTCTTGGCAGAGCTATGTGGTTTAAATTAGCTACAGAGTTATTACATTAATCTATAAAGAGCCCATTATCAATTTTACACTTGATTACATTTCCATTATTGAACTTGATAGCCATCAAAATTCCTAACTTGAACTTAATCAATGTATTTGCATTGTTAGTTCTCAATAGCCATTTTCAGTTCCAATTCAACCATCATCTTGATCAGAATATGGAGGTATTTTCACATATAAATTTTTGTGAATATATAGGCCCGAACACTGAATTTAACTGAAAATTTTCCTTCTATTTTACCAAAATGCAGATAAATAATTTTGTTTAATTGGTTTTACATTATTAAATACGCTTCATATAAAATTATAATATTTTTTATTAATTTAAATAGATAACCTAACACTTCTATATGATTAATTAGTAAGAAGGAAATATAAAGAAAATTGCCACATTTTTTTATTCAATTGCTTTTATATTATTGTTTAAACCTATCTGATTCTTCAGTTTTGTGATATGTACTTAATAGGCTTCTAATACAAACAATAAATATTTGAACGTTGTCAATTGTAACATGCAGAACTCAAGACGCCAAAATTCAAGATGTGCTGCACGTCCTCGAGGACTGCGATATGTTCCTGCGTCAGCGTGCGGCGCTAGAAACGGAGATTGTTGTCCAGGTCGTCAGGCGAAACCTCCCAGAAATAATGGAAGATATAACTAAAAGGGAAAAGTTTCTTAATTTCTGCAGCATGGTTGTCGATCATTGCAATAGGATGAATAAATAATAAATGATAAATGTGCAATAAGATGAGAATGTATCATAAAGACAATGAAAGTGTATAAAAAGACAATTGACTAAATATATAGTAGAAGGACCCTAGGTGGTAGGCATTTGTACTGAAACAAAATAATGAGAAAGAAATCTATACATATATAATGAAAATAGGTTGTCTTTGTTCAATCACGTAAAATACTCGTATAGACATAATGATCAGACCATTCGCCATGGATGATTTGTAGATGGCTAGGCTACGCTTTTTCGAATCTGCAAATCCTTCGCCATTTTATTTATAATAAAATGCATTCAATACGACTATGTATTGAAAATATGTATTAAAATGAATATACCTAGATATCAGTAAACAAATGTAAGAAAGAAAATGGACAGAAGTCATACACGCAGCGTAAGCGAATGACATAGTTAAGTAAAACATAAAAAGGATTATATTAACAAAATCATAATGAGTGCAACAAAAAATGTATATTACTAAAAGCAAATAAAGGTGCTGTCAAAAGCAAATAAAAGAAAAAAAAAGTGTAAATAAAATAAATAACAGAGAATAGGGTTGTTGTAACCCTACCCTACCATCCGTGGTATGCGTGAGATCAACAAAAGATGACCTCCGGAATTGAAAAAACTATAAATGCCGCATTGCCATGAAAAAGGATATAAAAAACATGAAACTCAAACAATTGAACAATAAACAAAATAAACTTAGCTATGTTTTTAATCCCATGGATATTGAAAATACATTTTGTATGGAACCAGCCTAGTTAAGCCACTAAAACTACTTTCCATAAAACTAACCTGGTAAGTTTGTTATAAGTCAGATAGAAAATTCTGATTTACAGGCAAACAGAATTCTAAAATTTTACTTTTTTACACCTTCAAACATAAACGTCTATACTAGTTTCGCAAAAACTTCATTGTTTCCAATGGGTCCAGTTTGAATCAACTATGAGATTTAATAGATAACCAACCATCATAATATACAACAAAAAAGAAATACTTACAGCAAGTAATGTACTGCCCTGCAACAAAATAGAACCCTCACTGTGTCCGCTTTTCTCAAACCTTAATTTTTGACTACTCGTTTTGACTATCTTTAAAAACTTTGATTGAAAGTTTTGATGCAACAACATACTTTGACCTTCGTGTGATTCAGTACATAATCATCATCATCATCATCATCTTCAAAAAAGTCATTCTCTGGATAATCAGGCTGAAACATCTGAGTTGTATTGTAAAACGATAATAGTATGTTTATATTTCATGTATCAATATTTGACAATCAAAGACTATAGAGGTAAGTCATGGACATCAAAAATAAGCAAACAAAAGATCGTTAAGCAAATGCATAGTAATGGGTTATGCATGTTTGAGTGAATGGAAGATGGCCAAGTATAGAAGATTTTATCAAACTTTATAACAAAATAAAATGCTATTATTATAATAGAATTTCGATCAACAATCATTGCTTTCCAAAACAACGGTCAAACAAGAAATATTTGACACAACGGGCCAAAGTATCCAGCTAATCTTTGAATGATGACGACCTTTGAAAGCACAGGTAAGTTTACGGCTCATACATTAACAAGATGACGGTTTATGGTGCAGTCAATTGCTTAGCAATGCTTTACCAGACCTTTTATTATGTTCCTGCTATAAGTACAAAGTTTGACAAACAATTCAGTCCTCGAAATTAGAAGTAGGAAAAATATAATAAATAAAACACAATACCCACCACTTATCTCTGCTGGAGTAAAATTATACATATGTATAAACTTATTTATATTCAGTTGAATAAGTAATAACATGTCTGACATAGTTTTGAACAGAAATTTATTTTCACATTATTGCTTTTGACCTTGTCAGCACATAAAGAAAATAAATATAAGTACATGAGTGACTTTTACTGAAGCTTAGGATAAAAAGAAAAATATGTAATTAAAATAAATTTGATATATCTTTTATATATCTCCATTAATCTTCACCTCTAAACTCAAGCGGAATCAGTTCTCCCATTATTTTGTACTTAGCTGGAATCTAGTACGTTCACTCATCAAAATTACATTTTGAATAATTTGAGTCATCCAAGTCCTTGTCTTTACTTAGAAGTATTAATGTATATAATTTGGATCTGAACATAGCTGACATTTTTTTGTCCATAAGCTGAGCTATTATAACCCTGTCTTTGATTTGAAATAGGGGCCGCTCCAATCAATTTATTATACCATATTATCAATCACCACACAGAATTTGATTTAAAATCTGAATTTAATTATACTTCATGATTTTCAAAATTCATGTGATCATGAAAAAGTCCCTCATTTATATATCAGATTTAAACCTTGAAATGGATTTATATAAATGCAGTGACTGAGCCTGCATGTAGAATAATCAAATGCTTACTTATAGTAGTAGTAATTAGTGTCTCTCCAAGCTATAGACCATAACTTGAGACTTATGTAACTATACACACATGATATATATGGTTTATACTGATGAGTCAATATACCATCAGGAATCGACCATGCATCTTTCCGCAAATACTCATAATCCTCTCCTCTGTTAGAACAACTTTGCCAAAGAAATTATAGTCATTGAATTAAATGTTTCTGAGAAAAATAGCTTAGAATTAGTATCAAAAAGGTACCATCTTACATCCTTAGCAAAGCTGACGGTCGAGAGTCACGCCGTCTGGCCGCGCCCCGATCGCCGCGTTCCCCAACTGCCAGATAGGAGACAATGGCAACGTGGCGGGCAGTGAATCGCGATATACCGCCGTGCGTGGATGTTGAATTTCTTCCGTACCTAACTTACTTTGTCATCGCTCTTTTAGAACTTTGTTCGTATGTGATCAATATTTAAATGTTTAATTAAAATGCCTTCACACCTGCTATCATGCCATCAACAGGATGTAGAGATGACATTGCTGCGGCTCTAAGATTTTGTACAGAAAACTTATTCTGATAGTCAACACCCTGTGAGTCCACAAGTAATAATGTATGCTGTGTAACGTTTACGCGATAATTTGCCAATAGCGTCACAAACTTCCCTAGGTGACCACCGTGGTGGTTGTACATCTGAAATCTCTTCACATCTAGAAGAATGAATATTGAGATTTTGTACTCGATTTTCAACAACAAGTAGTAGGCAAGTGGGCAGACGCTTTCGTGTTTCACATACAACAGTACTGCGCATATTAAAAAAAGATAACAGAGGTACGTATGAATGGAGACATGCTTTCTACATTCAAAAACCGCTAATAACTAATTTAATAATACTGTCAACGACTTTTAGATTGTTAACAATATCAAGTGTCATTCGTAGATAAGTAACTAGATAAATTCTTTAAAAATAATACATAGCATAGCCCGAGCGTGAGGCAGAATTAGAGTTCGTCACGTCAGCTGTTCGCCCCACCATTGACTACGGAGTCTGGCCGAGCATTTAGTAGGGTTGTTTATATTATTTTATATTGTTTGTAAGTATATTTTCATTGATATATTTTTGTAATAATTACTTTGGCAAATTTCTAAAAAAGGAGGACATTATGAATATTTGTGAAAAAACGCATGATCGATTCCATCTTTTATGATAGATATTGATTTATCAGTATAAATAATAGTTCTGCCATCCTTATGATATTTCACTATTCTTTTTAAATATTTTATTTGTTTTAATCTCATATTAATTTCCCAAACAAAATGGTTGTTTTCAGTTCTTTAGATGAAGATTACAAAGAAGAAAGAAGTCCTTTTTCTTCTTCACCTTAATAGCTCAATATTTATATTGTTCTTTGAAAACTGATAGCAAAGCATTTTAACTTAATTGTAATAACAGCTTGCTTAGCAAAGAAAGTTCCTCATCAAAGGAAGAAATTGCATATACAGTTTTATAACTCCTTTATAAAAACAATAAATTCCAGAAATAGAGTTTTTCATTAATCTATTTTATGACAGATATAAAACATAGATAGAAATTCACCTTTAAAATCCATTAAAATAATGGACACAGGGTGTTCACTATATGCCTGTTATTTCAACAGTTCATTTTTACAGATGCATGACATTTTTGATACCTTCTAATGCTTTTTTTTTTTTGCATAAAATTATAAATGTTATACATTATTATTCATCATTCTTGCTTATGAAACTAAAATTTTTTATTTATTGCAGGAACATACCCATATTATGACCGATTCAGGGGTCTTCAAAATACACACGCTTGGTCACGCCTGGGGTGGCGGCGGCAGCGGTCAATCGCTGCTCATCACGTGGTCTGAGAATTTCGCGCTTTTTCGAAATATATTCAAATTAAACTAACAGATTGCAACGCAAATGTGCCGGGACGCTAGCTGATTCAAAACTGATAGTCATGTACTTATTTAGAAGTGGGCTTTATATAGTATTCTATAATTTGTTGTATAACATAAGTTACTATATATTTTAAAATAAGGTTTTTTCTCCTTGATTATATTAACATTCTGTTAGAAGAAACTTTGAATTACTACTTGAAAAGTAGGAAGTGTGCTACTACGCCACGTTCCAAGGGCTCTAGGGTCAAAAATTGTAAAATATGTCACGTAATTTGGGTATGTCCCTCAACTTACATATTTTTATCACAAAAACAAAAACATTCAATAAGTCTTGAGACATATTCATTCGGAGACAAACTTAAATTAAATATAAGTCAAGTGAAATTAATTTTATGACCAAATATTCTCTAGATAGGGACTGCAACAAATGAGTTAATCTAGTTCCTAAGAGAGACTAAGATCAAAGGGGTGAAAGACGCTCGCTAGTTATCTCCCTTATGCACATATGCATATTTTTGTACATTGCATAATCCTGACTCCCACGTATTCCCATCTGCCCCATTTGGTTTCCCTTCTGTGGTTCTAAGTGTGACCAATTCACACCAGCAAAGATAGTTGACGAGTACTGTAATAACTTTAAACAATGCATGCTGATACTTTAAATTAAACACATTGGTTTTATTTGACACATCTGTAAGTGTTGTCAACTATGATTGTCTGTCTATTTGATATCACTTTGATGATATCATCATTTTTATAGCAATAGCCTGACTTTGCAATGGATGAATTCCAAATTTTTTAAATGAAAAATGAATTATATTTGAATTATATAATATCACAAATTATTAAAGTTATTTACTTAAAATTCATTCACTATTTTTTCACTTCTGGTATTTAGATGTTTTTGTTTTGTGACTACTTAAGCATATGAAATAGAGTCTTATTATATAGAAATTTACTTTGTAATGACAAGTGTTCAACTTACTAACAGCACTTGTCCTGCTATCTACATTTTCTTGTGTGATTTATTATGACGTAAAACAAATATTAACTAATACTTACATCTTTAACATCATCATCATCATCGAGAACTTGATCTTCTGCATCAGACTTCCATTGATCGTTAGGTTCATTAAAAAAATTCTCCTTCGTATTACTGTCTGTTGGCTGATCAACTTTTCTTATAATAGTATTGGCAATGACCATATTTTTACCTTTAACATTTTCTGCTGGATTTACACCATTTTCATTAACCAGAACTTCAATTTCTGATTCCCATTTAGGCTCTACTTTCACAGCTAAAGGACCAATTTCACTTTTAATGTCAGTAATACTATTAAATGCTATCTTTTTAGTTGGTTTCAATTTATTTTCTTGAGCTCTTTGTAATTTTTTCCTCATCTTTCTATCAGACCTTCGTAATAATAATTTTCAATTATTATATGACTTTTAAAACTTTCAGCCAAAATTATGCTAAAATGTCAAGTACTGACCTTTCTGCTATAGTTTTAAGTAGAAAAGCTTTCTCCAAAGAAGTACAACATTTTCCACAAATTTTATCAGGCAAGCCATCATTACATGAAACCTGAAACACATATTACTATAACTTCTTAACAATTTAAGTATGCCTACTTAATTTGTAAAATAAAATCAAAAATATCTTTATTTCATAGGTAATGAAATTACACCTAACACATGTCATTAATAAATTATTTTCGACATTACCACTCATTCCAAATTCATTCACCTAGAGAAGAATGGGCAAAAAATTCAAGGCTTGCTCATTTTTCTCATCAGTACAAAGGATTAAGTAATTTATAATTTAGTCAACATGTAAAAATAATATAAACTAACATCATGCCTGAGCAGTTCAATCCCAAGGGCTTTTTCATTAAGATATTCAGACACGATATAATAGCCCTTGAAATATAACTTTCTTTTACTAACTCAGCAAATGGCAAATTTTGAATTTCAGCTAGGATCTTATTATAAAAGCGCACACACTGCCCCTTAAATGATTTATTATCTTTGTTCAAACTGGGGTTATGAGCAGCAAGATCATTCTTAAGTCTAGAGTTAATTTTATGGATGTCGCTCCTTTATTGGAACGATTCTGTATGTCTCTTGACATATACCAAGTTTTCGTACATATATTTTAATTTTAAAGTTAGAATAATAATTTCCTTAAAATTTTCTCTGATAGATGTCATCAGTTTCAAATCATAAACGGCACGAATAGCTCGCTTCTGCAGCACAAAAATTACAGCTGAAACTCTAAATGTCGGGATATCCACTTTCCAGTTTCACTATTTATTATATTCCAAGTAGCTCTTACTATGTTTGTGCTCTTTCTTTATTTTATTACAGATAAACATTGATTTTGCGTTTGTAAACACATGCTTAAACATCTTGGAATAATTTTAATTATTATAATCTAAATTATTATAGGCCCTTTTCTTATAAACTGCATATAATTTGCGTACACTAGTATGAATGCCCACTGTCGCCTAATCGCTAAATGATAAGATAGATATTGCTAATATTAATATTTTTTAATTTAAAAACATTGTTGCATTCAGACACGGTTATAGCCAACAGTGAACTATATAATTCATTGGGGTCTTTACAATATGACAAATCAGACACCTTTTCTTAATACATTAAATCTATTATGTAAATTTGTATACAAAACTTTTGAATATGAAAATAAAAAATGGAATCTTAATAGAAACATTGACACCACTTACTCATATTTTTGTTAACAAGTCGCTATATGAAAAATAAAACAAGAAAAAGTCTAGTAATTTATTCTTATAAATTTTCAAGGCAATTATTAATCATTTTCATTTGATAGGTGCTATTTAGAGTTTCAATCATATTCTGTAAGCTATGCACCTATGCTTACCCATACTCACTATTTACAAAAAATAATATTAATCTAAGTGTAAAAATAACATTTAAAATTTAAATTAAACATGATTTTCTGTGTATTAAGTCTTTTTTTTGAAACTGTAAATCCACAAATAGGTCAAGTATGTATAGCAAAAAAAAACTATTCCGAATTAAAATCATTTGGATTTGTGAAAATCCATCACATGAAGTGTGCAAGTTATATGAGAAATCACCACTGACCCTCGTGTCAAAATAGTCAAGATCTCTATCAACATGTTTTCGTAATCTACTAAAACTTTTTATCGCATGCTAATCAAGCTTCAGGGCAGATGTGTCATCTGCCAATAAATTAAATCAATTACAGCTGTGCATTGTTACCGGCTGCACACATGTGGGTCGATGCTGGTATTCTCAAGTATGTTTCCTGTTGATGGATAATGAAAGCTAGCTGGTGGCAACCATATTGACTCCCTGTGATTATGTGATATTTAGTTATGAAACGCTTAGAGACATTTCTAGAGTAGTTTGGCAGAATAATATTAATATTTACTGCAATTGTTCGATATTTCTTGGCCTTCTTCAAAGAAATTTAAACAGAGATTTACTGTTGGAAAAAGAAAGAATATGAGATGAATGAGTCTTGGTTTGCAAGTTGCTTACACTCTTGTAAAAAAAAATACTTAAAAACAAATAATAAGTCAAAACTTCTACACAAATTAATTATGTAGATAATTATTCACATGCTTTTCTTTTTAACACTAAATACCTATTCAAAAAGTATTTACTATTTTTTCTCAAACTACTTTAAAATTACTTTTTGAAAATATTTTAAGTTTTTGATTCTCTATTTTTAACTACTAATATATTTCATGCTATATTCGAAGTTTAAGATGGAAGCTATTTACAAGGTATACATCAGTAGGTATATAGGTATAGGTAGGTAGCAGGTCAAGAGCAAGTTGAGCTTGCACACTGAAGATTCTGTAACACTGCCATTCAAAGGCAAAATGATAAAAATTCTAATCTTGCTGAACAAGTAAGTAATATTGCTTCTTATTTATCCTAAAAAAAAAGTACAAATAAAACACAATGATTAAGAATTTGTATTATCAAAAATAACTAGCAGTTACCCACCCGCTTTGGGTGAGCATTATAGATTCATGAAAGTAAATAAAAATAAACATGAAGGCCGCATAGTTTTTAAAAAATAAATGACCTAAAAGTATCTACAGATGATCCCATGTCGATGGGTCATAGTCATACTGATACGTTCAATTAAAACAATTAATAAATAGTACAAATAATAAATACAATTTGTTAATACCTGTTTTTGTTAATACTGGTGCTAAGTTTTGTATGTACATCATGAAAAATTTGCCAATTATTTTAAAAATCAATTTATACATTTAGGACTGCTAAACACAAAACTCAGCCCTATGCAAATCAATGAAGAAAATTAAAAAGAACAAATTAACAGAATGGACCTTTATATAAAATATTAAGTACGTGAATTAGGTGTATTATTTTAAACTCCAGTCACTAATGTTAAAAACACTTTCAAAAACTCGCTTTTAACTTGTAAATAAATGGCTATCATATAAAAAGATTGTACAAACAAATACTGCATTCAGATATTACTTAGAAGCTTCGTATACATTTTAAAAACAGTATTATCATTCAAAATATTGTTGCAAAAAAAAAAAGTATTTTTCTTCTAAAATTACAATATTTCCCCAATTACAATATAATTATATAATTACTTACACTTTATTTATAAAAATATAGCAATAGATTCATTGCAATAAATACTTCAAATTTACTAATATATGGAACTTTTGCACATTCCCTTTAATAAACTTGACAATATACCCATACTTCTTATTAATAAAAAATTATGGGCAAAAGTGGGCAACAACTAAGACTAACTCATTTAAAAACCCTAGACTGTTGAATATGTCACAAAAAATGGACATTAATAACCTAAACAATAATAATATAATTAATATTTCTTCTGAACACTAATATAAGACTAATCTACAAATATAAATTATACCTTTACGTCCGCAATCGCCGTAAGCATCTCCGCGTAATTGCCGGACAATTTATATTTGAAAAGAGGACACAGTGGCTTCTTAGTCGATAAACATATTCGACAAGACTTTATATCGATATAATCATCAGAATCCATTATTTTGAACTAGTGCAACGATTGACGAACAGTGTTGAACCACAGAATCCAATGACTTATCGAAAGATAGTGATGAATACACGGCCTGCTTTCAACCGAATAAATGATTCAAACAATGTTGCCAAAATATAAGCCCAATAATTTCCGAAAAATTATCGAGAAATGTCGAAATTTATAGTGTGAAAACAGATTTCGAAAATAAAAATGTGGAGTGGTTAGATCGCGAAGCTACTACTGCAGGTTTTGTTATTGTATGAATTCCCAAAATCTTTACGGAATAATAGTTTCAGGTTAGGTGAAGACAAAAAAAAATATTGAATTCTTTATATTAACACTATTTGTACTTCCTAATTCATCCACGTCCATTAAACCTAAATTTGAAACTATCCAAAGTTATTTATTTTGACAACTCTTTTAAAAACATTTTAAGGTTTTTATGCAAATTTTTTTTAGTGGTTGAAAATTTTCTGAATCAATCGCTTCGAAACCAACAAAAATTATGCCCCTCACCCCTTTATTTTCCAAACCATATTTCCAAAAAAATACGAAAAAACTACAAAGGTAACGTTTAATAAATATTTTCAACGAAAATTATTTTCAACATGATCGGATATAATGTTTTTGAGTTATTACCGAAAAACTGCGTTTTTCATCAAAAGGACGTAAATGTTATGAACCTACTCTTTTGCTGGTGCACCTTAGCTTACATTAATTTATAGTATTAGTTGACATACCGACTTGTTTTTTTAATTATAGGCGACTAAAGTGCTTATACCTATTATGTGTGGTAAACATGAAAAAAAGTGTAAGAACGTAGTTTTTTCGAGTTCCGGTTGTTCCTCCGTTGCGATCGGTCGCCTTCGGTTCAGTCCTCTGGATCACCCGTTTAGTTTAGTATGTTACTGCGCGTAGTTTTCGCACTCCAGATACCGATCGCTATTTTAATTATTTCGCGTGTTTTTACGCGCGTAAATGGTTTTTCCATTAACTAAGTGAGAGCGACCGCATGTTGACCACCAGCGGCCCTTTGGGGACGGGTTTCGCTTAGCGTCACGGTTAGCGGTCTTCACGTAACGGGTATAGGTCATTGTGTGAATTTTAACTTTAAATTCAGTGATTCAAGGGCATAACGCCCTCAACCGGAACCGTTAGTTTTATAACCGCCTTTCGCGGTTTTTTGCCACCCCCCTCTACTACTCGCTTTTTCCAGCGTCGTCTACATTAATACCTATTATACTCGTTAATAGGTAGTTTTATTTATTTTTGCCTCTTCCCGGGGCAACACATTCACCCGGACGTTGTTATTACGTCGTGGTAACCCGGAAGGGTTTATTGACTTTTGCGTCGTTGGCACTCTCTAGTGCCTTCTAGCCGCTTAGATGAAGTCCAAAAAGCCTACGGGCTAAAGGCCTTAATGCTTCAGGGGGTTTTTAGTCCGTGAGAGTCGGACACACCCCGTGCGTCCGGGCGGACGGACTGTCCATAATGGATTTTTGCTCACCTTGCTCTTCGCATGGACAGAAATACAAAAAAAAAACGTAGTTTTTTCATCTATGCATTTTTTTGTAGTAATGGCTTCTGAACCCTACAGTGAGCATGGTACGACATATTCTTAGTCGATTGTATTTTTTTTAAATATTTTTATAGGCATATTTTTTGTAAATAAAACATAATAAATATTTTGGAAACGTGACGTGTTGGATTTTGTTTTTATTACTGGATTTTGAAGTGAAAATTTCTTTGGATGCGTTGGAAATTTTTGAGATGGGAAAAAACCATTGAACTCACGACACTGTTACCGTTACCGTAACCAACACCACTGCATATAGGTATTTATATATATTTACACGAGAGTTGAGTTTGGAGTTCAAATACATTGACAATACAACTATATATAATATAAGGATATATTGTGTATATACGTACAACAAATATATATATTCATGTCGGAACTTTTTGTATTGTATTTGTTTTACGTTTTAAGCAATAGATTGCAATTTATGTATGTAAAATAATATGCGTTATTTTTCATGTACAGTAGTGCATTAAATGAAAATTGTAATATAATTTTTGTAGTAGCAGCTTATAATATCGAATAAAAAAAAACACTTTATTTAAACATATTTCCTTCACAATAAAATATTTCTTGACAATTCAAAACGTACACACATATTTATTCAAGTTTTCACTTTTGTCGGCATTCCTGGAGTGCCACTGTCTTTGAAACTCAGTGCACCTTAATTGTTGAGAAGAAACACTTTTTATTTCAAGGTCAAAAACCATGTAAATTAGTATTGCTGATAAGATGATGCCAACACTCCAGCATCCACAACGACTCTCATCAACATCAGACTAATAAATCTCGAAGAAACCGTGTTTGGTAGCCCCACAACTACCTTTCTATTGGTCTCATTCATGCATAAAATATTGATTTGCCTGTTTTTCTTCAAGTTATATTTTATTTTTAATTTGTCGTAACATTAAGTGTTTTATAGATTTGTTTAATACTTACTTGAAATGATGACAAAACACATAACAGATTACAGAAAATGTTTTTTTTTATATAAACAATTACATTACCACGACCTAAATATCGCCTTAAAGAAGTCGTCATATTATATGACCTAGAATTGTTCATATACTTTTTATCTCGGAGGAAAAGGGTTACAACCCATTCATCATTAAATTCGGTCATACAGAATGAAAAGTGACATTACATTCATCATTCATTATCGATCCTAATTTTATTTCAATCAGTCAATTTATGAATTAAGAGTTCAATAAAGTCATTGCAGAGGTTGAGTAATAAATGTTTTTTTTAATAAGATTGCCAGTGTGTTTCCAATCCAAAATACTAAGAGAAACAAGGGGCATTTGAACCCTTTGGGCGACTAGGTACACGAGAATTATGGAAATGTTGAACGCATTGCATTGTTCTTAAGCAGCAACAATAAGTTTATAGATAAACATCCAAGTGTAATGACATCTATTACATCTGACAGTTACTTTCGAATATTAAAGATGTTGACAGTACAAGTATGAATTTAAATAAATGTTTATTTAATGTTGCTGTAGGGACGAAAATTTCGTAAGTTTTGATTTCAACTTATCAATTGTTTCATTAAAATTTTATGTTGGTTTTGAGGCACTAGTAAGTCATTAAGGATGTAGTTTTTTTGTGTGCAAAGGGATTTGTTAAGTGATACTCAATTCAATTTTGCTTACCTTCAACTTAACTCGGGACACTTGGTACAGTACAGTGCAACGCACGAAACTCTGCCGCTCTGAATTCCCTTCGAGTGATGTAATGAGCAGGTTCAACGCTCCCCGACCCTTTTCTCCCTAATTCCTATTTATTTTACGCTAAGGCGACGCTTTCGTGACTAATTTCACAGCGGCAAAGTTTCGTGCATTATGCTGTACAGTACGTCACAGGTAATTTCAGATAAAGAAAAAGAATTAGTTAACTACCTGAAAATAGCAAGTAAACTGTATCTTGGAAATGTAAAATGACTTATTTATTGATATGTAGTTGAAACAAAAATTATTTCCCAAAGGCTGGTCCTAAGAAAAGGACTACAACAGTAAGAAAGAGAGTAACAAGATATTGAAATACACACCAGAAAAATTAACTATTGAAAATGAGTGGAAAGCGAGACCACAAAAGAAACAAAATATTCACAAAGCTAAGGTAAAGAAGAAACTACATGATTAGAGGATAAATAATTATGTTTATTGCCTGATCAAATTTAAGTCTTTCTAGTCAAGGTGATTTCGATTTTAGTGAGACAGAAGTTGACAGCAATGATATTTTTGTTAATGGTCACTGAATAATTGTTAATTTCATTTCAAAAAAAAATGTACACAGATCTATTGGTCAAATAATTAAAGAATCTATGGTGAGATATGACATAAAATTTGGAAAAAAATCAATGATAAATTCATTATTTTGTCTATTAAAAATGATGTCAGTGGAGTCACCAGATTTCAAATAATTAAGAAGTTACCTGCTCCAAAACTTCAATCTTCTTCATGTAGTCACTAATATAGAATTGCCATATTCATTGAGAAAAATTAACATTAACACTTTAAAAATCCATTAATTCAGAAATCTAAAACTTAATTGAAAAAACACTCGGATACTTTTTGTTCACAATATTTTCCAAAAATCAAGTTTAGACATTCAAAACAGTTTTATTAGAAATAGAACTGATTGCATTTTAAAATCAATTATTTTGATGGTTTATACCTGTGTACTAATTTAGGATTTTTAGTTAGGAGTTAATTTTATCAAAGCAAAATTTGAAATTTCATAAAACCCATGTCTTGATGTCAAATTTTCAAGAAATATAAGGTCAATCAAATGCTGAAGCTTTATCAAAAGCTGCAAGCCAGATTCCAATCATTCGTTCAAATTAAAAAATATCTATTTGATAGGTTAACTCTTGAAATAAGTCATTATAATATGAATTTACCACTTGATTGGACCGTAATTTTCCTATTAGAGAAACAAGTAAAAAATTTAAGGGTAGCTTCTTTCAAATTAAATCATATATAATTACAATCAATAATAAAGAGCAAAACAATAAGTTGAGCCAGTTATGTTCATGGATTTTTATATCGCATTTTGACTAAATAATTATACATTATTTAATATAAATTTATTTAAAGGGGAATTTAATATCTACAGGGACCCTATTAAACATAATAAATTAATTTATAATCGACTGCTATGCGATTTATGATACCCATGCCTATGTAGTTTACCTTTTCTTAAACATTTCTATACTTTTTTACATATACACAAATTTGAATATAAACAGATGTCAAAGCTAAGCATCAAATTTTCTTAATCTTAAGATACTTCAGATCATAGTTTATAAATCACCCGAATGGACCCTTTCTGCAGCACATTGCCATTACAAAATGCCATATGGCATCAGGCTATTGAAACAGCCAAAATAAACTAGGACAGTTTTTTCATTTGATAAATTTCATATCTTTCCAACTGCATATTTTACAGAGGTTTTTTCATGTTCTGGACTTTAATCCTTATCTAGATTAAAGCCTAGAAACACAAAGCATCAACAAAATCTAATTCTTGTTTTCATTTAAAAATATTTCCAGATCTATAACTTACATTTGGAAGAAAGAATTTTCTATGTTTCGTTTTCTTTTAAGATTATTTACAGTAAACCATTTCTTTAATTTTAAGATAGCAATGTTTACATCACCATAAATGAGTTATCTTTTGACTTTAACAATGATGCATTATCTGAAAATTAACTGATGAACATCTCCAGCAAAGTTAGATAAGTTGTTCATATATACTAAAACAGAAATGAACCAATAATTTATCCCTGTGGCGCTGTCATGCGGATTTCAGATGATCACTTGCCATTAATATCAATCTTTATTTAGTTAATGTAAATTGCCTTAATACTTATTTTTATTGCCCCAACTATATCACCACCTGTCAATATCGATTTGATAAATCTTTGAGAAAGGAGTAAGGTGTCATTTGTAATAAAATGATAAATATTTTCTAATTTCTTTCACAATCTAAAATAATAAAGTAATAGCTGTATACCGACAGCCATTACGTTTGTATCAAGAGAGCTGAAAACATTACAGTTATAATTTGTAAACAATTGAAATTGGAATGGGTTTAAACATTTTTAGCAAGAGCTGAAAAAAAATGATACAGGAAGTATATTTGTGGATCATAACAGGGGGATAAGGATGGGTATCATTTTGAGTCTCTTCCACCTCCTTTAAATCAACATTTAACAAAAAGTAACTTAAAATAAAATTTGCATTCCACTACTTCCCTTTAAAGGTTATTTAAGCTAAAACCCAAAGCAGAGTCAAGCACTGTCCAGGTCAGTGAAAGTTGTAGGATCGTAATCCATAGCTGATGACAAACTGATGCAGATGCCATGGTAGGCACCACGATACATAGGAGTTTCAAATTGTATATGATCATTTTCAAAAATTTTAATAAATCGATTGCATAATAGCTGGTCTATTTGCATTAAAAGTGGTTCGAGCATGATCGAAGGAGCTCCTTTCAATGACAAAATAAAACTATCATTCTTAAATTTTATTTTACTTCTAAAAATCGAAAGAGAAATTGCTAGTGTAAAAGTATGGTAGAAATTAAAGTTTTGAGAGATTAAAATACTATTTGATATTTTTGACACAAACTTTTTTTCATGTAAACTAAGAGAGAAATGGCACAAAAAAAATCTTACATATTGTTTTCATGATTGAAAACTAAGCAAAAGTTTCTGTCATGTGCTTTGCATTTTTGGGAATCCGATATTTCTTTATACAGGATGTTAATAGTTGTTTGTACTAAAATAGTGTTGAATAAAGACATTACAGACATGTGAGTTCATCTTAGGAACATTCTGAATGGATACAAGCAGTCTAATTGTATTCTATATGAATAGGGTTGACAGTACAACAGTATTATTTAATTTTAGGTTTTTATTTTCATTTAATATAATATTATTTATTTATAAACTATTTTTAAAAAAGAAAATTATGCCTTCTTAGTTGCTAAAACACATGATTATAGTATCCATATTGTACAGTAGGTGTAGACAAATTGGATTATGGATAAATGAGGAAGTAAGAATATGTACAAGAAAAATTCATTTCCTTTTTTATACAAAAAATACTATTTCCTTTTTTATACATACAAACATCTTTTGCTAGCTAGAAATTCGACTAAGACCTGCACAGCAATGTAAACATTTACCCACATGATAGCAGAAATTGATGTACATACTACTGATGTATATACTATTCATACTACTGAGAATAAATAAAGTGAGCAATTCAAAACGTACATAAAAAGTATATTTTCTATTTATGGTACTTCAAACAATTATTAAAACAGGAAACACAGTATTGATATTATTCAAAGTGTATAAAACAACTTAGCTTCACTCTCACAATAAGTTAAGTAAAATTTCAGATATATACAAAAACAATCTTTTCAAATTGGAAAAAATTAGGCAACCACAAAGCTTTAACTCTACTAGAGTCTAAATGTAGTAGGAATGATAAGAAGTTTATAAAAATCCATTAACACATCATAATATGTGCTATAATTATGAATAAACTATGGTTCATTCAATGCCATGAGCAAAGATCATAACAAGTCCAGGTTCCACCATCATATGTTCATCAACATGTGTATTATCACATTGTAACACCAATACTGCTTGCTTGCCAGGCACTCTTTTACATATATATTTTTCATATAGTCTGTAAAAAATAATATAATACATTTAAAACAAAACCAATATAAACTATTATAGGCGAGCAATAAATTATTATGCTTAATACACATGTATTTTAGACACATTTTTCTAACAAATTTCTTCAGAAACACATTTTTTTACAAGCTATGCTTTTGATCGATTTAACTGCAGGATGAAAATGTGCCACTCAATTTGTGACATATCACACTCCTAGAATACAGACATCAATGTAGCAGCTTCATTGTGATATTTCATCTAGGGAAAGTTCTTGTGGTCCATTCCTCCCTCCCTTATCCCCACTGTTCCTCCAGCACATATCCTATTCCTGTCCAAGAGACTGGCGACAACTGGTGACGCGCCTCTAGGACTACAAGAGTCCTTGGGCAGAGATGACTCTACTCTGGTAGGTCAGAAAATCGTTTACCTCTTGAATATGCTATATAAAAAAATATTAAAAATTGGCTATTGGTAAATAAAGTTTATGTACAGTAAAAACTCGATTACACAGACTACCAATCATTATACCAATATATTAAATACCTACAAGTCGAATTTATGCAAGCATAAACGTGTCAGAACTGACACTATCCCCGCCCGCGCCCCTCAGGATCGCTGTCCACACGTTTCGTTATTGTTTTAGTTAATTAGCAATTGTTACTCCACTCTGACGTGCATGTCATGTTTAAAAATGTCAAAGCATAAAAGAGTGGTGTTATCGCTTAAAGACAAAATAAATATTATTGATGCATTAAAAACAGCTCTCAAGTGGTTTAAAAAACAAACAAGAGTGATACTGAGTTTACTAGAGCTGAAACGAATTCGTGACATAGCAACAATGAAGAGAAAAATTGGGTTACATCAAAGGACAATTACAGTGGCGGCGCTACACCACTCGTGGACGTCGGCGACATAAAGTTTGCGAGGCCTCTTTTTAATAACAAACTTTTTTGTTTGCGAGGCCCATTCAGGCGCGAGGCCGTCGGCGGTCGCCGACGTCGCCGACGCCTAGCGCCGCCACTGGACAATTACCAAATATTTTATACCAAATTAAACTTATTACATATTTTATTTCATATTTAGCAAACGCAAATTACCAAATACATATTGTTAACCAATTATACTTACATACCTAAATATTTAATTTCATGGTTAAAGCTGCAGTATTTTAGTACATATGTACAATGTATGTAATCTAAGAAAATATGTATATACATAAATAAGTGCATACATTGTATGTTGGAAAATGTATCTGTTAATAATTTCTTAATGAGCATTGATTCTCGTTAATATGTATTTGTTGTTTTTAATAAACACATAACATTATGTACTACATATGCACAAAACCTGCTTTTTTCATACATTCTATTATTCGGATTATCGATTATCCGAATACCTAACGACAACAATTAATCCAGTTAATCGAGTTTCTACTGAACTAGTTAATACTACTGAATTTTAAATGAAAATATGTCATCAGGTACATCATTTATAAACATAATTATAGAATACAAAAAAATTGTAAATTTTCATAGATTTTGATATATCCTTAAAATATTCGTAATATATGAACTTAAAATATACATAGATGTATATGAAGATGTATATATATTTATTTATTAATGAGTGATGAATAATGAACCACCTAATTTGTTGAAAAGTGAACTTTAGATTAATGTTCTAAAATATTTAACAAACTAATAATTAAAAGTAGAAAATTCAAATCAAATATATTGTAATTTTCTTAATTTTATTTTCTATTAAATACTGATTTTTTTTTAATAATAAATAATAGAAGAATTTTGTTATACTATAAAAATAAAAGCGATTCGATATTTGGTTTGAAAATATTTGAAATACATTTGAAAAAAATTATTATCTAAGTTTTTTTAGTATTTTTAAGTGGATCCTACTACTTGCACCTTGAAGACCTTACCTATTGATCTTACAAAAGTTAATTAATTAAAATTCAAACGATTATTTTTTATCATTTTATATATAAATTTTCATATTTTTATTTATATAGACTTATCATTTCTATTTCTCTCTACAAACTTTTAGAAAATAAAAGTCTTGCATATTAATTTTAGTATCGAACTATTACAATTTATAGTAAGTGCCAGATAGATTTTCACAGACTGTGATTAACAGACTAACTATGAAACTTGCTTTTGTATATTATATTTGACTACTGCTATACAAACACGCCATAAACTTCGGTAGCATGTCCTTATAATAAAAGTCAGTGATGAAAATTATGTCAAGGTTTACACATCAAATAATGAAACTAATTTAAGTATTATTACATTAATTCCAATTGTTACAAAACAATATAATAATTACATAATACTTTTATTTTGATTTAATAAATAAAGATCAATTGATAATATATTTCATTTGTATAAAAATACCTACAAAAAATGTTTAATACATCTGCAACTTAAGCTATGGTCGACATTATACGATGTGACCAAAGTTTACAACACATCTGCACATTAGCTATTGAATAAGATATGCGCGAAAGCAAGTTTTATAGTTAGTCTGTTAATTACCATCTGTGGCAATTTATGTGGTACTTACTATAAACATAGTTGTATACCTTCTATTATTTTGTCTTGTCTCTAATGATGACAATCCAGGTGGCCAACGTCTCTCATGACAATTTTCCATCAAATCATCAATAATGTGTGGTGGGCAACCGGATTCGGACAAGCTTCGTTTTATCATCATCTATATGCAAAAGAGAAAATTTCAATGAAAAACATGAAATATAAATTTAACAGGCAATTGATATATCTTATTGCGATTACTTATATAAGAACATAATCATACTGTAAATCAGGATTGTGAATGTTGGTTTGAAGGATGTTATTCAGATTAATTATATCCTCCACACTCGTAAATTATAATTAAATCGTTGAGAAGTCAACATTTCTAAGCATGCTATGGGAGGACAAAGGAGAGCATATGTGCACCCAGCATAAAATTGTGATGTAATATCTTCATGATTTCAGATAATTTTTGCATTTTTAAATAATGAATATAAAATTGCTTCTTGCAATTTTAAATATTTTAATATATAGTGACATTAAGAAATATTACCCTTCTAGTTTATTTAACTTTTTATACTGCAATGACTACATAGGATTAATATTAAGAATACAATATAATATATTACACAATTTAATGCAATAAACACTAAACCATAAGGTTGCAAAAACGCTCTTGAAATCTCTGTTGTCAATGTAATGTTTTTTCAGGAAATATAATATTGCTAAGCAAATGTGTTTTGAAAAATATCTTTATACCATTCGTACAGATAAAATTCAAATTTTATTCAATTAGTCATTGCTGGAATCTGAGATTGCACTGTATTGTTTGTCTCTACATCCTATCTCCTCTGCATTATACTGAATAGTGATGAATTCTTGGCAGTTTATACGTAATGTATGAGTTATGGACTATATTATGTCAGGACATGAAAATAATATAGTCACTAAAAACAGTACTCTTCATTTTTTGATAATTATTATTACTATTGAGACTCAGTGAAAGACAACATACTTGTAATACATCATCAGGAGTAGATATCATCCCACCCCAGCGAGTTACTCGTGCTCTTGACAGTGATGCAGCCCAACGGATCACCTCCTCTCGTTCCATTTGATCTGCGAGAGCTCTCATTGTAGGATTTGAAACACGCATTGCACGCATGAACTCCTAAAAACATAATATCACATTCTAAATGTACCATGAATTGCAATTTCTAATTGTCTATTGATTCTTCTATAGCATATACTTATTTTGACATTAAAGCAGCAAAATAACTAGATATTTATGAAATATATAAACCCTTTTCCATTACAGATGAGTCACTGAGAAGTACACACTCTTTATATAACAGGGGACCCAAAGGTGCAGGGGGTGAGCATCTACATCATAGAAACAGTTGTGGTGTAATATTTTTAAATCAGTCTTCATGACTGCATAATATTCATTTGTAATTGAAAATAATAAAAATTATGGTAATTTTACATGATGCATATATATACCATATGGAATCGATCATGTGTCTTCTTGTAAATATTCATAATCTCCTATTCTAGAATAACTTTGCCAAAGAAACCATAGTCAATGAAGTAGCCATTTCTGAGAAAAATAGCTTAAGACGTAAATATGAAAAGATACAAAACAAAGCCCTAGCGGTTAATGACACGATGCGTGTTCGCAAATCTGGGCCCCACCTATCATGTGACACTCACATGCGGCGTTCCTGCAGTAGTGTGTGGCAAGTCGACGGACGGGCAGAACACGCGGCTGTGCCCCTCCGCGCGTGGTTAACGACCCGACGTGCGACTTTAGAGATATAGGTATTTTCTTAGTGTTACGTTTACGATATTGACGTTTTTGAAACTAAGATTGTGTGTGATTAATATTGAAGTGTTCAATAACAATGCCTTTCACTAATATCGAATATGCAAACATGATTTATTGTTGGTGAGTTTACAGAGGTGACATCGCTCGGCTCTAAAACTTTATAATGAAACTTACCCTGACAATCAACAACCTGTGAGTCCACGAGTGTTGTTTATCGTTTACGCGATTGTCTTCCTAAATATGGAAAATCAGAGACTATAATAATACCATTGGCGACCTTTACATCATTGACAACAATTAAGTGTCATTTGTAGGTAAGTAACTAAAGTTCTTTAAAAATAATACAGCGCATAGGCCGTCCATCACGTAACCGGGTGCGGCATGGAGGCGCGGCGCATGTATGCCGTCTAGTCGAACTTTTCGTAGGTTTTTCTCTGTATTATTTTTCTATTATTTATAAGCATATTTTTAATTATATATTTTTGATATAGTTACTTTGTCAAAGTTGTTCTAAACAGTAGAAGATTATAAATAATTACAGAAAAATGCATGATCAATTCCATCCTGTATACATACATCTAAAAGAACAAACTGACCGAATGATATATCAACACTCAGCTCAAACTACTGGGTCTAGAGACTTGAAATTTGATAGAGATTCTTGTTATAATGTATGGGAGAAGCAAAAAAAATTTTAGACATTCAACCCATATGGGGGTGAATATGGAGAAATACTTAGTATGAAAAACCAAAACCGATAATGCTACATATGTCAAACTTAACATTTTAGTTAGTTAAACCAATAAAAAAATTGCTTTTTTTCAAATTAATCCTGACCGGGGTAAAATAAGGGATGAAATTTTGTATGTAAAATCAAAACCAATGAAACTCTTTATGGCAAAATGTATATGTAAGCTAATTATTACTAATAAAAAATAATATGCATCATTCTTAAAAGTAACCATATAAGAGGTAAAATAAGAGTTGAATTAAAATAAACAATCGAAAACGCTACAGCTATTACCTCAATAAAACTTATATTTTAAGTGCTTATTACAAATGAAAAATAATGTTTTTGGTAAAGTAGTTCCAGAGGATAAAGTAAGTGATGAAATATTTTATGGAAGATCAAATCTGCTATATGTACTGTTTTTTTTTTTTGCAAGCTAAACCGTTTATTTGGTTAGTGTGAAACTAGCTATATGTTGCACACATTAATGAAAAGCTTTAGAAAATAAAAACTTGTCTTTGTCTCTATATTTTTGCCCCAAAACATTTCAAATTTTTTTAACTCATAGGTAGCAACAGAACCCCTAAGTATCCCAATCAGAATCGTAACTAGTAGCAGAATTTAAATTTCCCACAGAACAAGAAATAGAATTGAGGGTCATGACCAGAAATCAAGAATGAGACCAAGGTCAAAATCGAGTGTGGAATCAAAATTAGAATTAAGAGTGTGATGGGAATTGGAATGAGAAACAGTAATGAGATCAAAATTTATAGTGAGACCATGATTGAAATAAAAAACAAAAGCAAATGAGGTCTATAGCACGACTGGATCTGAATCGAAAATGGAGTAGCAATCAGGATCTTGATTTCATGATGGGACAATATACAAGATAAAAGAATTCATTTTATGTCTAGGTGAATGGAGCCATAAACAAAAGCTAATTTGTCAATAAATATGTTAATGATAATTGGAATAAAATATGCTAGCTTTTATTTCAAATTTTATCAATTGGTATTTTTTGTATACATGTTCGTTAGTGGGACGATGTTGGGCAGTGAGGATTGAGAGGAAGGGGGGAAAGAAAGATGAAGTTGAAGTAGAGTGGAAGCGAATATAAAAGAGACTATCAGCAATCTGATTGTAACTATAATATTTTTAATAATAAAAGGGTAATAGTAAATTAAAATGAACAAGCGTTTTAACACTGTATCTTTTGTCAGTCTTATAATCTATTATTATAATATTACAAATGTGACACTTTGTGAAGATATTTCATTATTTTGCAACCCAATTACACATAAATGACTGGGTGGATTTAGATAAAATTTAGTATACAGGCAGAATATTTTCTGGATTATGTGCATGATAATTTATGCCTTCTCTAATAAATTCCTAAGCAATAATTAAAATAAAACTGGATTCAATATTGAAAGCGCGGGGTTGATACTGGAATCGAAAATTGAAATCCAAAAGAGATAACGAGATTGGAAAAGATGGGGATATAGCATTGTAATAGAGAACAAGATAAAATCGAAACTAATAGCGAAATAGAAACTTTAAAGGTCAAGTGTCTGGGTTCATTCCGCAGTACATGTCCATTATATTAATGGAACACAGATATTCAAAGGGTTAAATCGAAAACAAGAAAAGATTGGTATTAATGATAACAAGATTACTCAATATCGGAAATGAGGAATTAATTATATACAAGAAATGAAGTACATAAAAGCCAGGATAATATAACATTGCTGAAAAAATACATCTAATGAAATATTTTTATACTATTTGTATTGTCACAAATTCAAATAAATATGACATCACTGAAATATGTAATCAAATTTTAATTATTCAATACATCATGGTATTGAGTGCATTGTGTTTTCAGTGGTTAACCTTTAATTTACTTCATTGTTTTTAAAGACTACAGTAAATAGTACATGGAACGTAAGTAAAAAGATTAAAGTTAAACCTTTAGTAATGTCAATTCTCTTTTGTGTTCATTGATCACAATACGTTGTTCAGCTAATTCCTGCTGATATTCAGTCAGTTTTGTTTGTTGAGTTGCAATGAGAGCCCGTAATTCTCGAACACAATTATGATCGGCAAGTTCATCTTTAGGAATAACAAGCCCACAGCCAGCTTCACAAGGCATTGGTCTTTTAGGATTAAATTCACCTAAAAATAATGCTTGAATAATAAATATAATTTACAATTTATTTAGAACAGCAACCAAAAACCACATGATATGCTGAAAAGCTTAAATTATATTACTAAATAACATAGCTTGTATAATTGAAAATGAGAGTAACATTTTGGTATTATCAATACTTACATTCACTTAAATGTGACGCTAAAGCATCAAGTTTTAGAATAGCATTACAACCATGTGGAGCATTGTCGCAAGTTGTGCATAATCTGTAAATAACAAGAATGATAATAATGAAAGTTTTAAATTATGAACAATTGTAAATAAGAAGAATAATAGCAATAAAATCTTTATATTATGACCATCATCATTTCGTGTGGATGAAGTATTAACAAAATACCTGGAAAGTAGGTTTCTTAAAATACGTGGAACTGGTCGCAGTTGACTCGCTGTAAGAGCCTGTCGGTCTACAGGGCAAGTAGGTTGCCGACAAATCCATTCCAAAATACAAAGACGACAAAATGCATGTTCACAAACAGGGGCATGCAAAGGATTCTCTAGAACTCCAGAACAAATGGGACAAATAAGTTCTTCATCAACGTCACCTTGAAACCTTTTAATGTCATAGCCCATCTTAGTCCAAATTACACAAATAAAGCATTAAATGTTCACGATGGATATGTGTTTCAGTGACATAAAATTAAAAAACATTTATGAATAATTTTATTTCATCGAAGAGTAACATATTTCCGCATATTACGATTTTTTGGGACACTGCACATGAAACAGTATGATTATAAACACTGACACATCTATCCATTGACATTACCAGACACCAGTATTTACCAGAGCCAGAATCATATAGTAATATGAATAGTAGTGGACGCCATTTAAAAAAATATCGATATATACACGCGATATATCGCTGTAATCCGATATTATCGAATCATCTAGTATCGAATGTAATATCGATATATTTCATCCGATATACCAAATATCGTGTCACGTTCAATTTTTTTCTTTTTATCTACTTATTCACATCCGCACAGGTTCTTACACAGCAGAGAAGCAGATTGCAAGCCAAAAGCGTAAATAAAATTTGGTTTTTGCAAATTTTGGAGTAAAAGTACTGGGATTTATTATGCTGAACATGACTTTTGGGTCGTATGGCCTTGTCTACTTTTTCGTATGATTTATAAATAAAGTTGATTTGTTTCTTCTCTCTAAATGTTTTGACTCATATTAACCTGATCTCTATTTATTGTTATAGATAGACTAGTTTAATACAAGTAATTGCTTATGTTACGATATTTTTAATATATCGATATATTTGTTCGATATGTTGCAAAGTACTGATAGAACAGAACGATATATTGTATCAAAAAAATATCGATATTTTTTTACATAAAAATCCCTAAATATGAATACTGAACCTTATAGCCAAGCTTAATCAATGGACACCGCCATAAAACCACAGAGCAATAATATTACAATCTTCTTAATTATTCATTAAGTGAGACTCATAGTACGTACTGTACAACGCACGAAATTTGCCACTGTGATGTTCATCACGGAACAGCGGCAATGGCGTAAAATAGGTACGCGGCGGAGAAGAAGGAAGGGTCGGAGAGCTTAATACCTGCGTAGTATATAATTTGTAACCAATTCAGAGTGGCAAAGTTTCATACGTTGTACTGTACTAGATGTTTAGAACGATTAAATGAGTTAAGCGCTATAAACACAGTAGCGATAATACTATGTTCCGATTTCGAGTATGGTAAAACTCTAAGGGTAGAAAATAGAATTAATTATATCGACAAAAATTCGACCAAGAAAAATATCAAAGTTATAGATTTTTTTTACAATTATCACAATTTTTTTTAAAATCATCACTTTGCTCTTGACACTGAATAAGTTTTTTTTTAATGCACCAATACTTAAAGAGAAAACACGTTTTGATAGTTTAATTCTTTAGTTTTCTAATATAAATAAAGAATATTATTTTTTCTTACTTTGGTTACAGAAGAAAAAAACGAAAAAAAAATATTAAAAAATATTTATTTAGTTTTACTTCCCCAAACCCACTGTTAATGTTTCCGCTAATAAAAATAAGTTACTTAGAAATAAATTTCACAATATTTGCTATTCTTAATACTGCTTTTTTTTTATTAACTCCAGGTAGTACAAAAATAAACAATAAGTTTATTTCCATTATATTAATTAATATTTTACTACTTAAGTTTTGATTAATTAATCAAGTTTTCAAAATGATTGCCATAGTACTGTGGACAAACGGTCACACGAATGGCCATATATACTGTAGCACGTCGAATTATTTCTGGAGAGGTCTGAATTTAATCTGCTACAGCCGAAATGCTTTCGATTAATTTTTTGCGCGTGTTTATTACGGTTGTATAAGCCCCCAGAGAAAAATCCAAAGGTGTGAAGCCAAATGATTTGGGCAGCCAAGATACTGTACGACATACGTATTTTTTCTTAGGCATTGGTTCATTTAAAAAAAAACTTATTCGATGTCAAGCGAAAAGTAATGAATTTCCTTAAAAAAATTGTAGTGGTTGTGAAAAAACTTATGACTCTGATGTCTTTATCTCTTGCATTTTTGTCGATGAAATTGATTCTATTTTCTACATTTAAAATTTTATCCCATCAGAAGAGGAAAAATTGTATATATTTATCTTAGGATTATACATAGATATACAATTTAATGTAGACCACACATGATAGCGATATTTTTGTACGGCCCATATATTCAATTCGAATTCAATTCATTCGTCACTATGTGTGTAGTCTCGTCCGCTATGCTATTCATATTACTAAAATGCATAATATGGTTTCTTCGCAAATTTAATCGTATTTCGATTTTTATAATCGTTCTAACGGATTTATAATAAACATATATATTCACTTACACTTTAAAGTAAATGATCCTTCTTAAAATACAGCGATGGCAATAACGTGCGTGCGGAAAGGGAACAAACATACAATATATTTACAACTTAAATGTAATTTAAAACTTCAATGTATGACGCGCTTCATTGAGGATCTTGATCATATTCTATATATGATATATAAAACTTGGTATTCTTCACTGTGTTCTGTAAGACAATGTAGATTCCGCTCTTCCTTTCTCATGTATGTATATATATAATATAATGCCAATTTTTTTTGTTTTCTATCGAAATAAAAAGGGGGACAAGAGGTCAAAACTCGTCTGCATACCTATGTGCGTGGGTGTGTATCGACTATAGAGACTTTGAATATAATTTAAAACCCTTAAGGTTACTTCACTTAAAAATATTAAAGGTGAAACACTTTGACGGTGGAATAATTTCAGCTGAATTGCAAATAAAGGACAAAGATTAAATAAAAATGTGTGCGTCTCGGGACGCCCGACAGAAGTGATAACTTAAAATAATCTAAGTTGAACTATTTAAATTGTTTAACTTGAGAAAAGCTTAGGTTATTACTTAAATTTTATTTATATTAATATTGATAATGTAAGGAAAGGTTATATATTGTTATAAATAAGTTAAATTATTGATATAAAATGTATTTTATTCTTAGATACAACTCTTGAATATGTACATTAGAATTTTGTGTATGTACATTATTAGTATCACTATTTAATCCTACAAAAGTAATAATCGGCTCATGGTAGCTATAATAAGCAACGAAATTTTTACACTATGTGCCATCTAAAAATCTAGCAAAGACCGCATAAAGTACAATTCCCTGACTTGTAGCTTCTTCTGGCTTATTAATAATTTTTGATTGTAATTTTGATTGTAGGAACGATACTAAATTTTTAGTTCGATCATAATCATAAATACTATATATATATATATATATATATATATATATATATACGCGCGTCCATAGAGCCGTTGCGTGTTTTTGTTTTAAAAAATAAATTTAAAGATTTAATGCCGTGTTGAATACATATTGTTAATAATATAATCGTATTATATTATTAAACTTAGATTTCGTTAGGAGATTATGTAATGTTCCGAGGATCATCTTCTGCATGTTTCATAATACTTTTTTAATCAATTTCTAAAATGGTGATAGTTTTAGGTTATATGCTCCCTGTCAACATTATATGTCTATCGCACACTCAACACTGAGTAGAGAGAGGGGGAAGCGTTTGTCCGAAATACAGCTACCCAGTGAAAACATTTACATACATCAGTATGACATCATGTTACGTCATCAATTACGTAAAATCTACGTCACATATGAGTCATTATTTCATACCTCCTGACGTTAAGTTGTTACTTAAAACTATGACGTAAATATGATATCCATTTGACATGATTATTACTTATCAGACGTCAATCTGATGTAATGACATCATAGTGATGTAGATTTTCTTTATCCGTTGATGTTACTTTTAAGTGATCTTAAATTGACTTCTATGTGATTTACCTGACATCGAGCTGACATAACAGTGATATCATATTCATGTATGCTTTACTTCACGTATGACCTCCAATTGACATTATAGTGTTTTCGCATAAAAGACAAAGAATTAAATGATTTTTATTTCATTGTAAGAAACCGTCTATTTATAATCATTAAATTCCACAAAAAAACATAATCTCACTACACATCAATTGTTAAGCTTTCTTATCATCGCGAGCTCAAACTTTAAACATTAAAGTTGACAAACAATCATTTAAAATTAATATTTACTAATGCAATTATAGTATTTAATAATTTAAACATGAAAATTAATATTTATATTGTGAAATAGAAGAATATTCTTCCCTGTTGATCACAAAAATAATAATAAAAATCTAAAAAGCTACTACAACGAAAATCTAAAAGCAACAAACATAATAAGGCTGATTAAAGTAATTTTAATACTTGATCAATTGAATTTTTGTAACTTATTAGATTGAAATTATAATATACTGCAAAATAATCAGAAAATTTTATGGTTTATAACATTTTGTGAATATTCAAAACGTAATTAGTTATTGGATATTAATAAAAAAAAATCCAAAAAGTGAAATTGACAATTACAGATTCTATAGTGCCATCAATGCGCTTCAATATTTATTGTTAATAATGTTTGTACTTGTCCATTTTCACTTCAAGATTATTTCCCAACACACAAATTTATGAAAATTTTAAACTTTTTGCATTAATGTATAAAAATTATGCATTATATATTTCCATCCTGGCATCTGCCCGTGTATTTTTTTTGTCATCTGCTTCGACTACTCTCCCGCTCTTTGATTGCCAAGCCTGAACCAATTGCTTCCAGCCTCACTGAATTCCGCTTTGCCCCAGTTGGGAAATTTTTCAAGAACAACTTCTGAAAGATAATTAATAAATTATTTTTTTGTCTCCTTGTGGTTTAAATTTATAGATAAATCATCTTTTACTTTCACAAATTTCAATCACTTTTAAAGTGTTCACTTTATACTTAGTAATTTATCCTTCCCAAGTATTTTCTTTAGCAAATTTGTAGGAAAATATAAAAGCTAAAGCCCGTTCGGTGAATTCTTTTCCATTAGTTCCCCCAACTTGCTTGACTTTTCGTTTCTATATAAAAAGTTTGATGAAAGTTGAGTTAAGATTAAAATTTTGCAACTTAATCAACCACTATAAGAATAAGTAGTTTACAAATTCATTCTTGAATTCGGCGCTAGATTCCAATCGTTCTTCAAAAACAGTTACCTTATCTCGGGTATCAATTTTTAAGTGGGTATCTACTTCTGCAGAAATAGCACTCTCCACGCCAGAATTCCATTATTGTTTGATGTGTATCTTTGCTTCAAATCCCTTACTTCTGGGATGAGTTTACCCAACAAATGAACACAACTATCTAATTTTTCTGAAATAATCATAAATATATTAATCCCGTATTAGTGTTTGAAAGTACTTACAATAATTTTAATATTTTAATCATGCATTCACGTAACAGTAATGTGATTCAAGTGATAATATTTCCTTCAAGAATTTCAAGCTTGTGATTGAACTGTGCATTTGTGTTCTCGTTAACTCCATTTATTCTCAAAACTGATACATTTGATTCACCTCTATTTGATTTAGGATCGTTTAGAATTTCACATGTACGCAAAAACCTCTTAGCAATATCTGCGTCTATTTCCGTGTCACCATCATCACGCGTTTCACTTCCTGAATCCGAACTTCCACGGTCTTTTCTACTTAAATTACTCATACTTTTTGATGAATTATTTAAAATTTGGCAATGGAGGAACTAAAAAAAAGAATTAAAAAGGTGGTGGGGGTTGGGGTATGTGGGTGTGTGAGTGTGCGTACGTGCGTGTTAGTGTGTATATGTGTGTGTGTGGTGTGCGCGCGCGTGCATATTTGCGTGTGAGTGGGTGGGTGTGTGTATAGTTTGCGCGCGCATGCATATCCGCGTGTGCGTGTGTGCATGTGCGTGCGAGCGCGTGCGTGCATGTGTCTGTGCGTATGTGAGCGCGTGTGCGTGTGGTTGTGTGTAGTTTTCAAAAAATATTTTTTAAAAACAATTCAACACTACTGATCGATACCAATATCTAATTAAACAACTCTTTTCCCCAAGGAGTTGCATCGACTGCAGAAAATTCCATGAAAACTGATTGATATTCTTAAGAGATATTGTTGGAAAAAATTTTTTTGAAAGATTGTTTTGTTACAATATGTTCTAAATTACTTTATCGATAAACTCCAATTTTTTTTCTTTAAAAACAACGTCGATTTTTGTAATTGCATCAAAATCGTATTTGATTTGTCCAAGAAATATTGAATTGTTGTGGCTTTCTAAATGGACACACAAACATATATAATCTAACCTAGCCATAGATCATCTATATATATAGATAATCTCTGGTTAGTAAAAATAAAATATTTTTTTCGTATGCCTAAAATGGACTTAGTTCAGTTTGGAAAAAGACACGATCTAGTTTCATAAAATCAATCAAACGAAAGCATAAGAAAAAAATGTGATGTAAGCAGAAATGTAATTTATATGAAATAGGAGAATTTAAAATATATATTATACAAACTATGTATTTTAATATTGTATCTAAAATATTTTTGAATCTTTATCTCTTGTTTGAACATTTTGTTTTGGTAGGTAACTGTGTTTTGAAAATACTAAATACTAATTATGCCCTTTTTTTACTTTACGACATTATAAAGATAATAATGAAATACATTTATTAAATTCATTAACATAAATGAAAAGGTACTTTACTTACTTTCATTGCAGTGCATTATCAAAACAATAAACAAATACTCGCTGTCTATACTCTTTCTTTTTTTCGTTTAAATCTTAAATATTAAAAAATACATTCTTAAAAATATAATAAGGGTCATATTTATATAAAACCTGTTTACTTGCTCTGCCTTATGAAGCGACTATTCTTTCGGAGGAACACATTAAAACCCTATGCAAGAAAAATTAATAACAACGTTACGAACTGTTTTTATTTTAATTTTATATAAAATCTTAAAAAAACATGGCATTGATATTAGACAAACAATTAACGACATTTACAAAAATAAATATTGCATATGAATGTTTATATGGTAATATTTCGTAGACACATATTTGCTATCTTGTATTTCAAATTGCATTTCCAAAAACATCTCACATATAATGTGTCAAATATAATACTTAAAAGTGTGTTGTATCATCATGTATTGCAGAGACTTTTAATGATGTATCTTGTACATTTCTGGATGTACAAGACAATAACAAGGATAGGACAAGAACATCCACGTTCATCAATGAAGTTTTCAACTACGTATACATATATATATATATATATATATATATATATAAATATAAAATAAAATATATGTTTGATATATATATATATCACACATATTTTTTTATTTTATTCCAATCATGGAACCTATTTATCTTTGCAGATAATGTTCCATGATTTTTAGTATTAAGCTATAAAATTATTTGAAATTGGATACTTACAGTTGTTAATAGACTTTTACTTTTACATATTACGTACACAAAAGAATTTATTGTATTTATGAAATATGTTTATCCGATATATAATCATAGCTACAATATGTTGACAGCAAATGGATCAATCATCAGAATATTTACATGTTAAGTGCAACGATGATAAAGGTTTATTTAAGTGTAATAAAGCATATTTTTCTAATTTTTACATTATTATGACTTTAACCAAAAATTTAATCAATATGTTTGAGCTATAAAGAATTGCATCCATTTACTTACATCGAAAAAATTAGTAATGTCATTATCATCAAATGTCATTCCTCTTTTTTTCTGCTCTTCGTACATCATCGCGCATTGCTTCAGTTGTCGCTAGTTAAAGTTGTTAAAAATGAAATAATCCAAAGGGTGCTAATTGAATGAAAAAGGATTCTTATTTTCCACGTAAAGTACTGCTCATATTTGTTAGACATGAGTGTTTTTAAATCCGCTATGGGCTACTTCAGCTCTGGTGGTGCTAATGGAAGTAGTGACAATGATTTTGTAGGGCAGTTTGTCGAAATAGGAAACATGAAATTAAGAGTGAAGAAAGTGATTGCAGAAGGTATGTTATTCATCCTTTTTTTATTACTGATACTGCGTTATGACGTTGATAATAAAGTTTCTTAGTACCACGTTATCATTACAGTCAATAACGGCAAACAGTATGGAAGATTGGAGGCGTATGCTTGCAATATGTTATATGATAAAACCTTTTTTCATTAAATTTAATAATTGAAATTTTAATTTTAGGTGGATTTGCCTTTGTATTTGTTGCTCAGGATGTCGCTACTGGCACAGAATATGCACTTAAAAGGCTTATGGCAGCAGATGAACAAGCTAATAAGAATATTATTCAGGAAATTAGTATATTAAAGAAATTGTCTGGGCATCCTAATATAATTAAATACATTGCAGCTTCTTTTATTGATAAATCAAAAACTTCACATGGAATGGGAGAATATTTGTTATTGACTGATTTGTGTAATGGGGGCAGTTTAATGGAAGCACTTCAAAATAGAGGACAAGCATTTCCTATGCAAACTATTTTAAGAGTTTTTTATCAAACCTGTAGGGCAGTACAGCATATGCATGCTCAAGTACCTCCTATTGCACATAGAGATCTCAAGCTTGAAAATTTTTTAATTTCTAATGAAGGTACTGCTTATGTATTAATAATGTATTTTGTTTCAATAGATTAAAAGATGTATTTGTTTACTTTGAAAATTTTCAAGTTTTAAAATTTTATCTAATGGACTAAAAAAATATCATATTATAGGTACAATAAAATTGTGTGATTTCGGATCTGCAACAACAGATGTGTATGCCCCTAATCCATCATGGAGTGCAAATCAAAGGAATATGCTAGAAGAAAATGTAAGTTTGTTTTAACTTAAACTAATCATTTTAAAAATTAAGTGTAAATTCAGAAATAGTATTTTCTAATTTTCTTTTATTATAAGTTATAAGTTTGTGTTTTATATTTGGTGGTCATTTACAAATCAATCTGAAACCTCAATAGAAATATTACATTGGCCTTTTAAAAGGCATTTAATTTATTTATTTCAGGAAATGTTATAGAACATATAAATATGTAATAAATTATATAAAATCATAGAAGAGATGGTTGAAATTGCATAGAAAAATAGCCAGCCCATAAGAAAAATGTTCTTTAAATTTTAGAATTAAAGAGGTGTTAAATTAAATACAATTTTGATGAACTGTGTCCAGTTAATCAAAAGGTTGAATATTCAACCTTCATTTATTGATTTTATAAATATATAATACAGGGCACAAATCTTATTTGGGCCCTGTATTATACATTTTCCTCCATATTATAATAGGTCTTTATATCAACTTTATCAGGGGTAGAGAGTATAAGAAAAGTAAAAAATAGTCTTTACTGTAGATTAGAGTCTATGAACATGAATACTCACACAAATTCAAAATTAAATATACCAAATATTACCCATTGAACTTCAGTTGTACAAGCTTGGTACGGTGTGGTGGAAGACTTATTTTTCTTTATTTATTGTTCTAATATTGTGTAATCATTGATTTTTGAATTATTGATTTCTTTTAGTTGGCTCAATTCACAACACCCATGTACCGAGCTCCAGAAATGTTGGATACATGGGACAATCACAAAATTGACCATGCTGTAGACATATGGGCACTGGGATGCATTCTTTATACTCTGTGTTACATGCAACATCCCTTTGAAGATTCTGCCAAGTTGGCAATTTTAAATGGGAACTACACACTGAATTCTAATGACCAAAGATACAAATGCCTTCATGAGATTATAAGTAAGTAAAGTATAATTTTGATTAATTTTACTTTATAAGTGAAAATGTTACATAACTGGTATAATATTGGTACTGACTAAAAAAAGTCAACTTGTACAAATTAAATAAGTTTCATCTCATTTTGTATTCAGATGTAATAAAGATGACCCTATGTACGTTTTAGTAACATTGATAGACATTTACTAAAATATTTATATTTACTTATTAGTACTTGTCCAGTTGTATTCTTATTATATTACATGTTTTATACAAACATATCTATAAGATATGTTTGTATAAAACATATCTTATAGATATGTTTGTATAAATATATAAATAATGTGTTTTATACAATATGGGGTGTTCAAAAATTTAGATGATTGGAAAGCTGCAGATGCACTATGACAATGGAGGTTTTGGTTTGTATAGTCTATAGTTGCTACTACAATTAATTTCCACTTGCAAATTCATGAAGTCATTGACAATTTTGAATAACCACTATGCAATGTTAACTCCATAATTGGGATCTCTCATTAAGTGGAAATTCTCAGTGACTCGAAAGATTGCCATCCTCTTCTGCATATCTCTAAATACCTGCCATCTCGAAATTGTTTAAACTTTATAGCATAAACAAAATATTATTTCGCCATGAGGTATTGATAGTAAATATCTATACTCTATAACTTGAATTTCAAAAAATAGACTAAGTTAAGTTTTTATGTTTGGGCTCATTACATTCTTGTAAAGTTATAAACTCATTAACATGAATGTTTCAGCATTTGTCTTGAAATTGATTGGAGTTATCAAGATTCCACTGTAATTATATTCCTACTTTTTATTCAACATTTTTATTAATTTCCTCAGAAACTAAAAAATTCACTGAATAAGTTTAAGTATATGTAGCTAAAAAAATACAAATTTCAGAATTAGAAGTTGGAATTCTACAATTGAATCAATATAATAAACATACCAAAAAATCAATACTTATTACTCTAAGCATTCACATGGCGACACAACATCCATTACCTCTATGTTCTGGTGTAATCTACTGTATTGAGTTCTCCATTAAATATTCCAATGTAAAATAGAAAATGTAAGTTGGGTAGGTTTGTGTTAATTCTCATTCGGTTATTTATTACTTAACTACTACTAAAGACAGAAAAATCTCTTAGTTAATCAGAAATGGATTATTATGAAATGTAATGTTACTTCCATAAATTTGGAATTATTTTACATTTTTCAGAGATCTTTGACTCCACAGATAGGCTAAATACTATCTGTAGAGTCAGTGTCTTTAAATGAATTTCTGTAGCACATTTTATATAATGATATTAGAGAAATAAGTTAAGTTCAGTGATTCTGTTCTTTATTGATTTCTTTGTTCTAAACACCACCCGCATCTTGATCTAGAAGTTTTTCGACTTTTGTGGTGATTTTGATATTTTAAAACAATAGAACTGTTATAAAGACTAATATCCAAATTTTTTTTTTCAAATTATTGTGGAGCAATATAAAAGTGATTTATTATGTTTAATAATTTTTACAATAATTTACCAAAAGAAGGGAAAAATTACTATTGCATTTTATTGGGGTACTGTTCCAGGTGGATGCCTAACTGTAAACCCCGAGCAACGATTGACAATTAGCGGCGTACTGGAGAGACTGGCGGCCATTGCTGAGTCCAACAATATCAATCTCAAGCAACCACTCAAATTTGAGCGTAAAAAAGTTGAACAATCAGTGGCCACTAGCTCGCCAGGTAATAAGAAGTCAAGTAAATATTACACTACCATTTCGTGAAGAGAATAAACGCTCTATGGCGCAATTTGTTGCGCAACAGTTGTGATGTGATATTTTTGGTTTTCCAGTATGAAATCAATATTTTTTGTTATTTTTAATCAGTGTCTTAGAGAAAAAACGAGCTACAAATGGTCAAGTATTTTTTGACTTTTTACACTCAAATTATTTTTATTTGATTTTGTTTATTTATAATATTATATATTTAAAACTTGTCTGCTGTGAAGATAAAATGTTACAAAGAAATGAAATCACAAAATGATGAAAATAAAAAGAGGTAAGGTAATATGGGATTTTGTTCTCCAAACGAATGAAGGTAGTATAGGATTTATTTGACTTTTTTTCTAATATTCTTCTAGCTTGTGTCATAAATTTCTAACTTTAGAAAGAATATAATTCACTTATGCATTCCCTTAAAATTCATTTTAAAATGTGTTGGTTATTTGATATTTTTATTGAATTAAGATTAACAAGCCCAAAGTTCATTTGCTCATATGACAAAATATGTGAAGTATATGTATTAATAATAAACCTTTATTTGTATAAATGAAAACTTAGTTTGTATATTAAAATATAATTGTTTTATACAACTTTTTTTCTCCATTAAGTGTCAAAAGTGTGGACCTAGTCACATTTTTATTTTGTATTTCACTTTTTTACATTCCTTATTTATAATAATCGTATACACACCTTGCGGTTTTTTAATAAGTTTTAGCCTTTGCCTATGTTGTGTATATTAATTTTATGAACTGAGATTGCTTGGTTAAGATTAAGGATGGTTTATTTCCTTATCAGATTTAGCACCAATTTCTTTCGTACTTTAAAAGGATATTATCACCAAACATTTTAAAATATTTAAATTTATCTGATAATTTTTATTACAATCGCCAAATTATTTTCCATTAATGAGAAGTTATAATACTATGTAATTTATAAATATATCTCCTGACTTAATAAGATTGTCATAATTAATATAATATTTTTATATAATAATATTTTAGTTGATGAACCATTTAACCATGAAATAGTAAATCATAATAATACAAATATTATAGTGGATAGTTACAAAAGGATATTTTCTTTTTTAATTGATGATGTATTGTCACTCAGTAAAATAAGATTTATAATTGGATGATACTAAACATGAAAATGAAACGAAAAATGAAAACATGGTTAATTTTGAAAGGATACTATTTGTTCTTGAGCACATTTACTTTCAATATAATAATCGAGTATGTAATGAAAAATCAAATAAATAAATGATATATGAAACGGAAATAAACTAGTGTTGCCGAAGCTTTGTCTATTTAACATTGTAGATATTCATTAATCATACTAATTCAGTTAAGATGTACTTTATAGCTGTTAAAATGTACAGAAGCCTGAGGCAGAGAACACAGACTTTAAACTTTTGTTGGTTAGTAAGGCCTAGGACTAATTTTCTGTTTTGACATTTATACTACATTATGTAATTTTAAATTAATGTAAAATTGCATTATGATAATTATTATCAACTAACTTGATGCTTTCCACACATATTATTTTCTGAATTTCATATAATATCTATTCTAAATATGTTGTTATGATTAAATTATAATATCACTAAAGCATATTTCGCGAGCACTAGATGTCAAACACATGACCTAAAAAACTTCTTTATAAATGTACTTTTCTATTGAATATGGCTTTATTATCTGCAAATATTTATTAACTTTGCAACCATATAGTTTCTGCTCATTTTTCTTCTAAAGATGCAAACTTTGTACATACAACCCATTGTGAAATTGCCTAAACTTCATACAAGTTTATGTTGTCATTTGTCAGTCTCCATTATCAAGCAACTTTTAGTTTTTTATTTTACCTAAAAAAGTATTTGATATACAGTGGACCCCCGGTAATCCAGCCCCCGGCCCTTGTAATTCGACATGCCTGTCACTGTTGAATGTAGAAACACAAACATTATTTTCACAAATCTTCACTAATGCATGATTAAACAGGTTTTAACTAGTACGCGCCACTACTACACTTGTGCTCGACAGGTTTCGTTTTAGTTTTTATTGCCCGATTTAAATTTGACTACTGAATCCGACATACATAAGTAGTATGATTTGTAGTTCAGATGCAATCTTATTATTTTTATCTGTAATTTGTCAAACTAGAAGGTACTTACTGTATCAAAAAAATCTGGACTATAGGGAGTCTAGACAGTACTCTATAATCCGACAAAATCAATAGTCCGATACTGCCCTGCAAAACGTTTGTCAGACTACTGAGGGTCTGGCATATATCAAATATCAAATATAAATATCAAAGGCATATATCAAATTCTTGAATGTTAATGGAGACTGACAAATGACAATACAAACTTATATAAAGTTTAGGCAACTTCACAATTTGCATGTACAAATATGCATGTTTCGAAGAAAAATGAACTGAAACTATATGGAACTATACATATATACCTTTCAAACATTTCTATTTAATATCATTGGTAAAAATAAAAAGTTTTATAAAAATTGGTGTCATTGACACTAAATATTTTTTTTATGAAATTTATTATCAAATTTCTTATATAAAAATTGTTGTATCTAATAAATAAATAAATAGTTATCTCTTGACCAAAGAAGTCTGTAATTTTGACAACAATTAATGTTTTTCAATCAATTAATGTGATAATACTGAATTTACTATATTTTAAATCAGTTGTATTTTTATGATTATATTTTTCCAAATTATCAAAATCCAAAAAATTAACACTTACATTAATTTTGATGGTATAACATTAGTTCATTTTATAATCATATAAGATATCCTTTAATATCTTTTCATCACTATTTAATTTCATAACAATTACTAACATTTATTCATGAAACAGAAATGTCATCCCTTATTAAAATAAATTTTTCATAATGAGTATGGCCAGAAATCACATTCATTTTTTAAATTGTAATTACATTTTATTTCAAATATAATCCGTTTATTTCATGTTTTAAATTATAATATTTTAATAATAATTTGAGAATACTAGTGTTAGGTAATTGTAACCAAAGATATACTTAAAATATAAGCCTACACAATCACATTTCAAATAGCAAACCGATATATATGATTTTTTTTTTCATTAAAGTAGAATGAAGATGTTTATGCCATGTATTATAATTAATATTACAAGATGTATTCAAAACTATTTAATAATGATATTTTGAAGCTGTGTATTAATATGAGATCCTCAAGTTTTGAAACAAATAAAATTAAAATAAATCATATAATAATTTTTTTTTTATTGTATAAAAGAGTTATATTTTATTGGTTTTTGGATACACAATTGCAAAATTGATAAAACAACTAACAATGGAAAATAATAAAGTTATCACATTAGTATAAAAGTAAATTCCTAACCTAAGAATGCCTTATTTGTGAACGTTGTCATATTTGTGAGTGTTTGACGTGATTGCTAAACCTTTTGCCTGATGGAAATCCACCTCATAGTTTTGCACTTAGATGTAGTAGTTTTATCAAATGAATAGATGTGTTTCGTTTTAGCCCTCGCATGCTTCAGTAGAGATCCGGTGAACAGCTAAAAACATCAACTTTTTTTATTTTTAACAGGTGTTTTCAGCTTTTTTGGATGCCCCATTGCTTTCTCGTTTAAATGACCCCTGGATATAAGCATGACACCTTGCAATCATGGACTTCACTCATGTTGACTGCTTTATCGCTAATTACATTGGAATGATTCTCAATGATGAGTATACATTATTTTTATTTACTCTATTATTACAATTAAATTAACAAAACACGCTTGCATACATTGTTAGTTCGTTGTGTGACGCCTTAACGAATCACCTTTGCTTTTTAAATATCATAGTAAAATAGACATCTTCATTGTAAAATTTTATTGCGGAGCGGTCAAAGTACATTGAGGTTCCCTTATACATGGCATACTTGTGAATTGTACATCATGTCAATGTTCAAACTAAAGTGTTTTAACTCACATCTATCCCTAGCGGTATATAATGTACGTGCTATCTATTTTTGCTTTTTCAATTGTGGCAGAGAATATTCATTACAAGAAGAAAGCATTTTCATTATCAAATTACTTCCCGAAGCAGTCGCAGCGGTTTGTTATATTTTTGTCTTTATCTAAATTTTCTGATCTCCTTTACATTCAATGCTATTGAATTGAACATTCCATCATTATTCAAAAAGTTTGTGCTTTAACTCACATTTATGACTAGTATAGTTTTGTTTTGAGAAATAAAACGTTTTCAATGCAAAATTGCCTTGTGGAGCAGTCAAATATTATTATTATTTTTTTGCTTTTAACAAAGTCTAATGGACCTTTATTATACATTCCATGTTATTAAACATTCCATCTGTATTAAAAATGCATAAACTCACATTTATCATTAGCATTATAACTATGTTAATCAATTACCTACAATTGAGATGTAGTTACCTTATGTGTATTTTTTTAAATTCCTTGGTCTTAAAGACAATGTTAGGATATACCAAACATTTATGAAATCTTTTAAATTATTCATAATAATATAATTGATAATAGCATTATTGTTTAATTATTGTAATATTAGATTTAAATTTGCCAAAAGAAATTATTTAACAATTTGAAATATAAACAAATTTATTTATTTTTTTCAATTTCCCTTTTTCCATGTATACATTTCTTTCATTCCAATATTTGTACAATTTTAAATTATACATATATTTATCTTTTTATGCTTTTGTGCATTATAATAATGTAAGCAGTATCCTATACATGAGGAACTCATATGATTATTTAAAATTTTATAAAAGAAAAGATTATTTGAAAACATTAGAATGTGAAGTGAATCTTGCAGGTGCTAATAAATGTTATGAAGATACAGCGATTTGTTATTATTTTTATATATATTTTTTTAAATGAATAGGTTTTTTTGATGGATTATAATGTGTTACACATTTTTATTTAATTACAATGGTGTATATGAATCACCAAAAATCTTTTGTGAGCTCGTACAGATTTGTAAAAATTCATATGTTACACAAAGATTTCTATATTGTATAAAATTCCTACTTAATTTGACCAAATGCCTTGAAAGATTGCAATTCATTTAATTAAAATACTACATAATGTGTGATTATTTTTCATGTATATTATTTACATCACCATGCAAAATACTGTATCAAATAACAAGTCTCCATGTAAAGATCAATATAATTAACAATCATAGTGAATTAATTCAGTTACAAAATAAGTTATTGGTATCCATTAAATTTAATCAAATAATGCAGTTGCTCAATGTTTTGAATAGATCAGTGTGATAATTTAAATGAAGTGGACACTTTGAACTTGTATGCGCTTAATTTTTCAACATAATAGCATTATGTTTGAAATACAATGCCTATATCCTCAGTCAAGCCATATTAAAGTTTATGTGATGTAAACATAATGATCAATGTCATAAAATATATACTATGTTTATGTAATCACTATATATTGTACAAATTTGTTCATCTGATAAAGCCAATAGTTTTTATAATTCAGTATCAATTGTAAGATTTGTGTAGTTTTTCTTTTTATGTTTAATTTACAGAGCAACAAAAAAAGTTTGAAAAATGTTGAAATATCTGAAAATGTACAAAAAGACTATTTTCAGCAAATGAAATTAAAATATACCTTAGGCATACAATAGTTTTTAATAGAATGAGAATTCGTTTTCTAGATTGTGTCATTAAAGTACCTTTCTTAGAAAGAATAAATGTTGCTTAGTTTCTTTCGAAAATATGAAACATGTAATATAAGTAATACAAAGTATTAAAGTTTCCAGGAAGTATTCTTTTTGAGTATTACTCTTAAGTTTTTTAAACTTTATGTTAACACTTGTTTATCACTTATTATTTTGTAGAATTACTTTGTTATCATAGTTGTAAAAGTGTATTTTTTTATGTATCTGCTACATAAAACTAAAAATAGTATTGTTAATTGTAGTGGCTGTTGAAATTCAAAATTTTACAAGAGTATGTTAAAAAATTAGCAAAGCGTTTTGTTATTATCCTAGTAGACACATTAGGTAAGTTTTAATGTATAAATAAATTATATATGCTATGCTGAATGTTTTATTTTCTGGGGATATCTATATAATGGTTTTATTTAAATTCCAAATTGTTCCAAAATTTTAAAGGTTTTAATCGCAAAATCACTAGAATTGTACAATTACATGTTACACAGTGAGGTGTGGTTATTATATATTGATCGGTTGAAATTTATATTTCATGTTTTTTTTTTTTTATTGAAAATTATAGTTAATAAATTGCAATGGTTTCCATCAAATTTCCTTGTATTTATTTACTATACTCAAGTGTTCTGATTTCCATAAGAGCGGTTGATATGAAAGGGTTTTAATTTCATTAGATATTGCATATAATATTGAAATATTTCATATACTAGATGCATTATTAAATGAATATTAATAACACTAGTTAATTGCTTTATTTTTATTCTAATTGGAGAATATGTTATATAAATATGATCACCGACTAGATACTATTGATCAATCTTGAACTGGAACTTTGCTTTTCAGGTCCGTGTGCTGGAATAAATAATTTAATTAATTAATTATTGGTTATGTATTTTAGCGGCCAGCGCTCCGGCACCCGAAGTGCCTCCGCCTCGTCCTCCGGAGCCGTGCCCGCCGCCTCCGGTCGCCAGGAAAGTCCCGAGACCCGTACCGCAACCTCCACCAGCCGCCGCACAACCCGGAGGACTATTTTCTTCAATTAGAGGTGGCGCAGGCAGCTTTCTGAAAAACTTAAAAGATACATCATCAAAAGTTATGCAGACTGTCCAACAGTGAGTATTTTTCTTTTCTTCTATTGTTATAAATGAACATATTTAATATCGTTCAATATTAAGATTACTTAATATTGTACAATATTAAGTAATCTTAATATTGCAATTTAAGTAATCTTAATATTAGTAACTTAAAAGTTTCATATTTGTTTGTTTTTTGGTAGATAAAAGTAAACTTGGAAAAGTAAGATCCATGACAATTATACATTAAATTTATCTCATATCCTCACATACAATATTGTAATAATTTATTAAAAATTATAGTTTGTAAATTGCAATGGTATCCATAAAATTTCCTTGTATTTGTTTACTGTACTCAAGTGTTCTGATTTCCATAAGAGCTGTTGATATGAAAGGGTTTTTGATATCTTAATCACTTTGATTCACGCTTCTTCTTTTATCTTTCAGACATGTTAACTTTTTCTCTGGTGCCATAATATGTAACAGTATTTGGCAATAATGTAATAATAATATGAACTGAGAACCTCCTTCATTTTTTTATCCTGAGAATTTATTATATCATAATCATTTAAGGCATTTAAACCAGAAGTTGATAGAAGTTAACTATATCTGAATTAGTTAGAACAAACATCATATGATGCATATTATCTCCCAGTTAGTGAGTTTCTTCCCTGGCAGTCACCTTGCCAGGGGAAATGTGGCAGGGGAGAGACGTTTTCGTAACAAATCAATTGTTTTAATTGACATAAGCAATTTTTAGGTTAGTTATATATTAAACTTTAACTACTAGAGTGTCTTTGAATTAGAGCAGTAAGTGCAAGTAAGTTAAGTGAATATTGTAATTTTTACAAATTACCAGTGAAGAGATACAGTCACTTTGAGAAACCACCGCACCACACTGAAGCGGTGCACCAACTAACCAATGACGATGCTTTAACGGCTCGTGTGTTTAGTATTGCTAAATTTACGTCGATAGATGTTCTTAAACATTATTTTAAATATTTATGTTAATAATAGCTGATCGAAATTCCCCAGGGTAGATACACAAATAAAGGCAGAACAAAAATTAAGTTCGTAAATTATTGAAAATAAATAAATATTATTGTATTTACCTTTAATAATACATAAGTATACTTATTTAAATTTGAGCTAAACATACTTCAATTTCCAACTGATACAAATAAGACACATACTGTCTGTAAGATGAACTGAATCTGACAAAGGGACAGGCCAGGGTAGAGACTTTTTTTAGACTGTAATAAGGAATTTTAGAAAAATGGGATTTAATTGAGCATTTAGTTGTGATGTTATTTATGAAGTACATTAAGATGATGTGAATTATTGCAAAAAATTATAACATATACAATAAAAAATCTGTTTTAAACTGATTGCCGTTCAGATTACCTCTCATCGTAGAATCACCCACAAGTTATTTAGATGAAGTAGTTGGTTGTGTAAAAGGGGTAGTAAATATAAGTTAATGAACTGTCTAAAATTATGGGAAAATAAAATCATAACATCTTTATCATCCACCCTGTGGGCTTTTTGACATTTTAAGCTGATAAACTGCGAAATCAATTATTATTATGTTCTAGTATCAAATAAAAGGCACTCTCAAATCTTTACGCTATGAGTCTTGCAAAAAGTCCCCTTCTGAGTCTGTATATTGTGATTAGCAAATATGGAACCCTATATTGTGTGTGGCCAATCACTCCTGAGCTGTTTTTTTTTGTGTATTTGTGTAAGATGCAAAATATTCATACAAGACAAATTGATTTATTTTTATGAGTAAACCGGCAATGGTATAAAATTTATTTAGTTAAAGATCTTCTTGAATGTAAAAAGTTGTTCTGTGTTTACTTGCACATAAAATTCACAACACACACGCAGCCACGCGTCGCTGAGACAAAGTGGCATTTTGTCAGAAATGTGGTTGTATCAAGTTTTTTAATCATTATAATGGAGTAAATCAATATTTTTTTAATTACTGTATTTAATTTTTTTCATTTAATTAAAAGTATAGTGATATTATTTCTCTTGAAAACTGGATAAATTTCCAAGTGTTGACTGTTTTAAATTGCTAATTAGACTGCGAGAGCACACGTAACCTGTGACGTTATAGTCATTCTAATGCCGTGTAGGATCTACGTTAAATTCCTCTTTGCGAGGGAGAGAGATGGTGAAGAATCTTTGATGGCTTGCAATTTGTTGTTTCTTTTACCAATTTAAATTCTTATTTCACTCTTTATTTAGGTATCATACCAAGTTGGATTATATATTTCATCAACAAATATAATATTTTCATTGCTAGTAAACTACTATTAAAGTACTGTTTCTTTTATTATGGTATTTGAAAACCCCTATGTAAAAATTCATTGGAATATTTTGAAAGGTTATGTGGGAGAGTAATTTTTGAGTTACCATAAAGAAACTGTGCTGTTATTCTATAAAAAAATTATTATAAATAACAACAGTTAGTAGACAAATATTTATATAAAATAAAGAAAATAAAGTAAATTAATATCTCTGCAAGAAGATTGCAAGTCATATCCACCAATTTGAACCAATCGAGCTGTTTTTTACAATAATATGAATTTTTGGAAATGTAGGTCTATTAATTATGTACCTACTATTATATTATTTTGTATTTTTGTTGGTGTAAGTTGATAAAAATGTACTTTCTTTTTTGTTTGGACCCAGAATATAAGTCTTAAAAAATTTTATGTCAATCTCACTTTCGAAATCAAACCTGATATTTGTGCTGTTATCGCTTGCGATTAAGTTTCTAGTCCAACATGTACTTGTATCCGCCAGTTTTACCCTCGTGTATGTACTTTTTTTTATGATCATTGACATTATTACAACGTTGGATTTATTTACTCTTACTAATCTATATCTTTTGAGTTATCCGAGGTCATTATTGCTTGACTACCTTTTTTAGTGCATTTTAAATGCGACATACTCCATCGCTAACCCTCACTTTATCGCTGGACTTAGTAATGTGATACTAGGCGTCGCTCGCGCGTCTCCGCGCCTCACGCCATTTTTTTCGTTATATCACGCCTACGTACGCCTGTTAGTAGCGGTGTACTGTAGTTATTTCTCAAAGCATTTTTGATACTGCCTTTTTAAAAGCTACTGGTTCAATGACAAATTGGTTAAAAAAAAAGGGGATTATGCCCATTTACAAAAAGACGCATGGCTGTGTCCATAGTGTGTGCGTAAAAATGTTCAGCTAAAAAATAATTACAATTTATTTATCAACACTTTTTCAACTTTTTCAGGAGCATAGCAAGGACAGATCTAGACATTAGTTATGTAACTAGTCGTATTATAGTGATGCCTTATCCATCAGAAGGAATAGAAAGCGCTTATAAAACTAACCATATTGAAGATGTGAGGGTAAGGAATATTTCATATCTCTAAATATCTGAAAGATGTTATTGCTATTTATTAATAGTCTTTATTTTTAACAGCACAAATATTTGTTGTTCTGTATGTTATTTTTCTATATTATAACATGTCGATCGGGAAATTCATTTATATCATTATGATAATAAAAGTGCTGGTATAACTAATTGTGTGGTGAAGCTTTTAGTTTTGTTTTTAACACCCGAACATAATCAGGGTTTGATGTAATTCTTTACAATTCAGAAGTCATTCTAAAAGTGAAAATAATATGATAATCATCTTGAATGTCATATTTTACTTACTACAATGACTATTGGAAATTAAATGAAAATTCTTCAAGACTAAGGAGTGGGGGAAATAAAATGAGTTATAAATCTCAATTCCATTGTGCAGTGCCATATTTGCATTGAAAGAAAAGAAGACTATGTGGTGTCATCAAATCCACTATACCTTAGTGTCTCAACTCAGGTCTTTAAATACGTGTATTGCAAGTAATTAGGTATGGATGTGCAAGACTGTCTGTTAATGTTACCCTCATGGACTAACTGAAAGATATTCAAATGATATGGAAAGAGGCATCTTTAGTCTTTCAGAAACATTACATTTGCAATCTATATAAAGTTGGAAATAAATGGTTTACTACACATAATTATCAAATTGAAGTGTTAATTATATGTGGTAAACTATTTAGTGATCACGAATTGAGTGTCGCAGCTTATGGTTCTGGACTAAACAGACTGGCGGTTTATTAATATTTGCAAGCTGCCTTTGATTGCGAGTTTTTCATTGTATTGCAGTAATGTTAATTGTAATAATTTAAGGAGTCGGCCTATGTTTAGCAGTAGATGTTTACAGTTAAAAAGAAAGGAGAAATTATAATTGTTATAAGTAACTACTAAAACATTACACATATTTATAGCGAATATTTTTTTTGAATATAAATGGTATTATTTAAGGAAGTTTATTTATGTTTCATGTTTCAAAGAAAACACATTAAACATGATGCATTTAGAACATCACCAAATATAAATTTGAGGTTGAAAATTAAATGTTAATGAGAAACCTTTTTTTTTTCATATATAAAAATACCCATTGATTTTGTTTTCATATATCGGTTGTTAATTGCCATCATTTTAGTTTTAAATTGAAATGCTTTTGCTTATTTGTTAAGCATAAAATTGGAATACGAGTAACACATATAAATATGAGCTATTTTTACACAGGCATTCCTCGAGAGTCGCCATCCGGGAGGCAAATATTGCGTCTACAATGCATGTCGTGGCGCCAGGTTGCACTTCCCACGGAATGTGCGCGTCGTGGATGCAACGCACGCGCTCTGTCCGACGTCAGCGCATCGAGCGCCTCTATTGTCACCTCTATATGCTTTACTTGAAGATATGTATCAGTACTTAGGGAAAGAAGAGAAAAATGCATGTGTTATCACTTGCCCGGTAATTTTCTTTTTAACATTGTAATGATATTTTTAGAACAAAAGAAAATTTAAATAATGTTAGCCATTTAATTCGCTTATTATTATGATTTTGATGCTTTTGTGAAAAGTTTTTGTTAGTTCAGATAAGTCTATTATTTTAAACAACTTACAAAAGAAACCAAAGCTAAAATTATCACAATAACATAAAGAAAATAGAGATAAACAACTGATATTTCATATAGTTTCCATTATGCAGTAATTTAACGAATTTCAATGCAGAGTGCAACAGTGTTGGTATAAAAAGGAATGCAACAGTGTTCTGTTAGATTACAAACTTCAGCTTAAAAAATATACAAATAAATTTCAGTTAAATCAAAAGGTGTAATATGTCACTCAAAAAGAGCCTTTTTTGAGTCAATTCTTATCCCTTAATTTCATCAGCAATTCAAAAAATTCTGTTTCTCTGCAGGATGGTAAATTGATGTCGTGCGTTTTGCTCTGCAGTCTATTATTGTATGCAAAACTGGTGACCGTCCCTGAGGATGCATTGCAGATATTTGCTGTCAAACGTTGTCCCATCAATGTTACTCCGAGTCAAATTAGATACCTATATTACCTGAATAATATTATAAGGTAAATATGTTCGAAACTAACGTTTATTACTACTTGGTAAAGTTTATGATTTAAAAGAAAAATGTTTTTCGTTAGATAAGTACGTTTTGATATTAATAAATATGGACTTATATTTTTTGCACTATATTTTCAGACCTGAACCAATATTACCACATTTCAAGCCAGTAACATTGGTGTCACTGACCATTCAGCCTGTACCACTTTTTACAAAAGCTAGGTATGATTTTTTTTAAGTATTGAATATTATATTGTATAATTATCATATACCCACTCATATTAGGTTTTCAAAACAGATATTCTGAAATGTAAGTTACAAATATAGTTGAACTAGATATATGTGTGATATCAATAATAATGATTATATTTAATATTTTTTATTGAATAGTAAATATAAAACACAATTAAGAAATATAAATATGATTTTTTCTGACATTTTAGAGATGGATGTCGACCCTATGTAGAAATATATAATGAAGACAGGCTGTTGTTGTCGACTTTACAAGACTATGATCGATTACATTTATACACCATGGCTGAAGGAAAGGTGAATAATTACTGACCATTAATTTGTACAGAACAAAGGTAGACAATAATTTATATTTTCAATACAAATATTCTTTAAATTATTATATATCATATTTGTTATGTGAATTTGATTTTTCTTGATTAAGTTTATTGGCACATTGTATGTATATACTGAAATATCAGCCAAGTTTAAGACATTTGTTGGAACATTAATTATACTAAAATATATATAATAATATTGCATTATCATCATATTTGTACATGCATGCAAAATTTCATTTAAATTTAAAATAAATATTATAAATATGAAAACAGTGATCAGAGGTGACGAGCGTACCAACATGCGCGACTAATATCGAGGTTCAATTTCTATTTTGTTGGTAGCTTTTTTTTTTCGAGACTTAATGAGCGGTTAAGCAGACAACTTTATACTGTTAATTTTGTGTCACAGATGCGCGCGCATCTTAAAATTTCACTCTCATCATTTTTTCATAACGCGCCTAAAGAAGTATAACTTCAATAATAGATGTAATCATCAATATTCAAAAATTTATACTTTACTAGATAAAATTAATTCATCTTTTTGATTTCTTTCAGTTCTATCACTTTCACAATTAAAATTGAACTTGAGCTTGAAAGCAATTTCAATTTCAATTATCATATTACATGATGATATAAAATTTTATATATAATATCACACCCAGTGAAAGTAAATATATTAGTAACTTGATGCTATATATATATATGATGGGATTGGAAGGGCATTATTAATTATGAGCTTTTACTGCCGGGCAAAACTATCTATCCGGATCCTTACTACCAAACAGCTGATAAGATTCAAGCAAAAAGTAGAAAATAAATTGGTTACCTGTAAAGTCTGTTTATGGACGATAATTTTACGTGATAAAGTCATAAGAAAACATTGATGAAAAATTGCATTCTTTTATGAATTTAATTTAATTATTATCACCTAAATATCATTATTTTGTATAATACAAAGAAGGAGTTATTTAAAAATGATGATGTTTTCGATAAATTAACATTTATTTGCACTCGTTAATTCAATTATTTTTTCTACTTAAATTATACAGTAAAGAGATAGATGCATCACAAGCCGAATCGTGCCTCTCTATTGTTCCGCGCTCTCGCTCGCACGCTCGGCTCAGGTGGAACGCGACAATGAGTCATGCTTTTTCGCCAGCGCAGCCGGCGTTCATCTATTTATAAGACGTTATTACGTCAAAAACGGCTGAAATTGATCAAAAGAAAGTGTATGGTTATTCACCATAATAATGTGAAACACATATCTTTAGCTACTCAGCAAATATTGAGAGAGTTTGGTTGGGAGCTTTTAATGTATCCACCATATGAGCCTTACCTTGCACCCTCAGATTCTTACCTATTTTGGTTTTTTCAAAATTATTTAGGTAGTGTTAGACTAACATGAAGAGATGACTGTCAAAACTACTTTTCACAGTTTTTTGATCAGAAGTCCCAAAGTTTCCACAGCTATGGAATTATGTTACTATCTACAAAATGGCAACAAATTGTTGAAGAAAATGTCATATTTATAAAATAATTAAATAGTAATAAATTATGTTGAATAATTATCTTAAATTTGTAAATAAAATACGAAAAAAAGTTTTCGTCGACCCTGTATATTTTCGTAATTTTTGACTTAAGTAAAAAAATTATGTAATTTTTAAAGAATGCATTTGACATTATAGAAAGATAAATGATATCTTATATTTAATACAAAATAATGACATGTCTTTATAAATTTACCCATATTTAATTATGATAATAATAGAAATTTGAAACTCTTCTACCTGAAATAATGCCCCTAAATGTAATGAATATACACAAACCCCCATATGCAGTAAAAAGATATTAAAATCTAATTAAAAAGATATTTATGAATTTTTTTGTCCTTCTAAGAATGGATCTCTAAATACCTGTATATTTGTTAATCCACACAGATTTCTTGTAAAGCATTGTATTTTCTGTTAACCTGAAAAGAAATATACGTGAGTTTTAAGTTTCATAAATTAACAGTGGTCAAAATTTAGTCACAAATTATCGCATATTAATTAACAGGTGTCAATCCCAGTGGATGCGAGCGTTGTCGGCGACGTGCTGATAGCGGCGTACCACGCTCGGCAGCAGCTAGGTCGAGTCCATGCCGTGCCCATGTTCACAGTGCAGTTCCACACGGGCTTCTTGTCCCCGCAGCAATTGGCTATAAAGTTTAATAGGCGAGTCGTTTTTTTTTGTAAATAATATACTCTTATTGTATTTGAAAACTCGAATAACCCATATATGGTTCGAAATAATTTACAAGCCAAATAATAATACATGCATTGACTACATTTACTCAAAAGTGTAATAATGAAAATGAATTAGCAAAAATAAAACTAGCATTTAGAATATTATTTTTGACATGTTGAATTCAGAAAATAATTTAGAATTTTATTAGTGAAAGCTGTTTAATCTATCACTGTAGCAAGGAGAAGCAATCTGTTATTGATTTTTGATATTCCGTAATCGATAGTGTAGTGACATTTATATACAGTGGACCCCCGGTAATCTGGCCCCTGTCTGATCCGGCGCCCCCTATAATCCGACATGCCTATTAAATCCGAATTTGATTCATCTGACATGCCTATTACATATACAGTTGAACCTCAATAAGTTAAAGTCCAAGGGAAACACAAAATATTTTAAGTTATTGAGGTTTTAAGTTATCAAGGGTCTATGTTAGGGATAGGTTAATATAGAGGTAGGTATGTACATATGTATGTATGTACCCTTGTTCCACCCTTTATCACCGTATGTGAGTGTTGTTAGTTTTCTTTTTGAACTCATTATAAGCCAGTTTTATCACACAGTAAGTAAAGCGATGTTTCCAGGACAATGATCAAAAACTTATGATCCAAGGCTTACTTATGTCTTAAGGCTAACCGCCGCAAAGCTTTAAAGAATTTCGAAGAAGCAAACAATAGGTGACATATGTATTGTTTACATAAACAATTTAACTAGTGAACATGTGCAAGCAATAAATACTGAAACCTTTTGTTTTGCACACTCTTTCAAAATGACTCATTGACAAACAATTTTATGTTATAGAGGTTGTGGAAACATTTCTTTAAGTTACTGAGGGCCAATACAGAGATTACTTATTTAAGTTATAGAGGTTGCGTATTTTAAGTTATAGAGGTTTTGGGCTATGATGGGAAGGGAACATTATTTTTTGAAGTTATAGAGGTTTTTAAGTTACCGAGGTTTGAGTTATCGAGGTTCTACTGTATATTTATTTAGGCACATTTTCGTTAATGCATGTTTGAACTGGTTCTTTATAATTTGCGAGTACTAGTTACAAAACTCAAAAGCACAAAATGTTAAACATTAAAGAAAAAAATTACATTTTGAATATCTTAAATTGTGACGAATATAGCATAGGTCGATCCACAATTTATGACATTAAAAAAAAATAGCAAGAGCATTCAAAAGTTCACATTAACTACTGACTGTAGTAATTTACTGAATTCCACAATGATTTTTTGTAGTACATATAGAATCTTAACCCTTTGATACGTAATTTGACAGATTATAAGTTACTCTTTTTCAAAACATTTTAGACATTTAATCGGACACCACCTTGCAAAATGTTTGTCAGATTACTGCGGGTAAACTGTATATAAATAAGTAAACTGACTGACATATATCAACGTACAGCCCAAACTACTTAGTCGAGAGACTTGAAGTTTTGTATAGAGGCTCGTGTTGTAACGTAGGTGAGCACTAACAAAGGATTTTTTGTAATTCAACTCTTAAGAGGGTGAAAAGGGTGAATTACTGTTGTATGAAAAATTGAAACTATTAAAGCTATAGATGTCAAACTTAACATTATAGTTACTAATAGAAAGAAAAAAATAATTAGCTGCATTGTTTTTTTCAAATTGACGATGAGAGGTCAATTTGACCATAAAGGGTGAAATGTGTTCATTTTTGTGTGAAATAAAAAAGGCGAATTGTACAAAAACTTGGAACCGTTAAAATTATTGATGTCAAAATTTATGTTTTAGCAAATCATTATTAATAAAAACAATACATGTAAGTTTTCTAAATAACCCTGAATGGGGCGAAATAAGGGTTGAAATTTTTTATACAGAAAAATCAAATTATTGAAACTATTGAACCCAAAATGTATATTTTGGCTACTAATTAGAAATGAAAAATAGTGACATGTATCCTTTTTGGAAAAGTAGCTTTATGAGGGTGAAATAAAGGATGAAAAATTGTATAGAAAATGAAAACCCTTGTATGTGTTTAGTATATTTTTTACATGCTTAAACCATTTGTTCGGTCACTATGCGATTAGGTACATGTTGTAAGCAAGAACGAGAATTTTCGAAAAAAAAAACTGCTTGATCTTCATACTTCTGCCACTAAATATTTTAAAAATTCTTTCACTCATAGAAAGCTATACTATCGCCAAGTAATAAAACCAAATTTTATTTTATGCTACTAGAATTTGCCATCTCTTTGTCTAAATAAAAACCATGACCGGTAGCAAAATAGAAATTGCACACAGGATGAGAAACAGAATTGGAAATCGAAACTGAGATCAAAATCTAGAACGAGACCAAGGCTAAAATTGAGTATGGGATTAAAATTAGAATCAAGAGTGTGATCTGAATCAGAATGAGAAGTAGTACTGAAATCAAAATTTTAAGTGGGACAGGGATTGAGAAAGAAATCAGAATGTTATAATAGAACAAAACCGTTGTCGGAATCAGAAGCGGGACCGCGATAGGAATCAAGAATGAAAGAAATTGACATCGAGAGCAGGACCGTGTTCAAATCGAGAAAGGGATAGCAATCGGATCTTGATTTCGTAATGGAACAATAAACAAGATGAAGAAATTCATTTTATATCTACGCGGGTGGAGCTGCAGCTTAAACTTAATCTATTATGAAATTAAGTATTTTTTATGCAACTAATCAATGACATCAAATCATTATAAAGTGATAAATGGCCGATATACTTACACAGCAACATTAATGTGATAAAATTATTTCATCAAACATTATATTTGTTGCTGAAATACGTTAACAAACTGGATATGATAAAAAAAGTGAAATCAAAATTGGAATTAATTGAAAAGCAACAAATTGTATACTATCATAGCTTATACCATCTCCTTTAGGTTGAAGTTTGACATATGCTTTATATACGGCGGAGTGTTTAAAAATCAGTAGTATTTAACTATAAATTTTAACTATTAAACATAATATTTACTTTAACATTTAGTAAACTCAAATTTTATTGCTTCAAAAATTGCTTCTTTAAAGTTAAATGTTAACGGATAGATTGCTGTCAGTTACGATAAGCGCCTAATATATGATTCTTGATTTTATAGATATCGAAAGTTTTCGAAATGTATTATGAAAAAAACTTCAATTATTACCTATTACTATAAAATATTAAGTAAATAATCAAATTAGAACTAAAATATACAACTATGTATATACTGTCAATGTTACAAATGTCTAAATGGTGGATATGAAAGTTAACTTAGCATTTGGAGATGGCCCCACGCACTTCCAACATCAACTCTTAAAGTTTCCGGTTAACTGTCACTGGTGAAGTCGAAACAGCATGTTTTGACATGTTTAGCTTTTAACTTTAATAGTTAGCAGCTAATTATTGTAAAATAAGAGTTTGAAGCACACTGTTGATAGTGTATTTTAGCATATTTTTGCCACTGTTTCCTAATATTCTACTGTCTAATTGGCAATAAAAAAAAAAAATTTTATAATAAATTTTGTAACAAAATTTATTTCACAATAAATTTTTCAGTTATTTAGAAAATAATGACATCTCACTTTCTTTAAAAAATGCTCTTGAATACAGTAATAGCAAAAAAGTCAAATGCTCTATTTTGGAAATGCTTGTAATATATTAATTTTGACATAGATCAATTTAAATTGTAACCACAATAATAATTAAATTATTGTTTTGATTGCAGTAAATTTTTCGTTTATTTTATTTTTCATTGTAGATATATTTGTTTTGGAGTGTTGACATGCCATAAAAAATCACCATGAAATTGTCATCAAAAAGAATGAAATGCTGGGATGGTTGGCTAATCAAATGGATAGATGAGTGGATGACCAGATGGATGAATAAATGTTTGGATCATTTCCATATTTTAGAATAGGATGGGTTAATGGTCAGAACACAAGATGACTACATGGCTGAATGGGTGAAAGGGTAGATCAAGGGTATGTAGACCATTAGCCAGATGGATGTATGACTGGATGGGTAGAAGTCTGTATGGTTGTACGGATGGACAGATAGCTGTGTGAGTAAGTGGATAGATGGGTGGATGAAAAGGTAGGTAGCCCAATGAGTGGATGGACGAATGGACAGATTTGCATTCAGTCTTAATATAAAACAATGAAGATTATCTCCACGTGGGCTAAGCAGCAGGCATATTCTATACGGGCACTCGAAAATCATAATTGGATAATCATAACTTCTATGCATGTATACATTAGTTATCACACACTCTTTTTATCATTTGTTTACGTTAGCATTTCGACTATGTGTTAACCATACAAGGAAATTGGATAAGCGATAACACAATAACATCATCATGGTATATTTTAAGAACAAATATTAAAGTTATCTCCATTTATTAGATCTGAAATCGACGGCATAGAAGAAAGCGGCGGGGACCACTACCCGGCGAACGCCGCCGTCACGCTTAGCCTGGTGGTGCAGGCGGGCGAGCGGCGCAAAATACGCTGCGCGCTGTGGGAGGATGACCATTCATTCCCTATTAGGACATCCGATGTTCTGTTCTCTACCTCATTGGAAAGAGACGAAACTATAGACAATTTTGGTAAGGCATTTCATGAAATTATAATTGTCCAATGTTATTGTATAGTTTTATGAAATATGCTTTTTATAATAATAATATAAAAGCATATTTTATAAAATTATACTACAAATAGTTGTATACTTTTATAAAATATTCTTTTTATAATAACAGTAAGCGTAAATGATGTTTGTTATATGTCAAATATAATATTTTCTTGAATCTTAATATAAGAATGTATTTATTAGAAAATAATGATGATAATGTTTAAAGGAATCCTATGATTGCATGAGAATACATATGTTTATTTTGAATAATAATTAGTTTTCAATATTAATATTATTTTATTTGTTTTAGTAAATATTTAACATTTTTCTTTAATGAATTTTCTCTTTTATTGTATAAACAGGGTAATAATTTATGTATCTTATTTTTAATAAAATTGATTGTCCATGTTTCTGCAATATATGTATGTTGACTATTATAAAAAAAATAATACACTTATTTATGTCTATGCAGCTAATCTAAGAAGCAATGTGACAGTACCTCCACCAAGTATGTAGTAGATATAAATGTATGTCGCAGATAGTAACTGCTTCTTATTAGTCTAGTCAACTAAACATCATTTGAATATTTAATATGATCACCTAACACACTAAAGTTATTCTCATACAATCCTCTTTTATCTTATTTGTCTTATAACCTTGGTGTGCAAATCAGTATATTATTTAATAGCACTGTTTGTAGCTTTGCACCTCATGTAGCAGTTTTGGTTTTCATTATATTACAAATTTTGAAATTGTGAAAAATCATTAAATTTTATTATTATCTGAAGGTATGTTATCACATAAACACATTTTGAATTATTCTATGTATATATGTAACAAAAAAAAAAGAAATTGTAATAACTGTATTACTTTGTAATTATGCAAAAGGAGTTCGGCACAGATTCCTCTTTAAAAATATATGATTCTATTTACAGTTTCCATAGATTATTACCCTGTAACAAAAGAGCAGCCATCTCGACCTCCGCCGCCCTCTCCGCAGCCTCTGCCGCGCCGTCCGCCCCCTCCCAAGACTGAAATCACTCCAAAGCAACCGCAGGCTACGCAGCCGTCAGAAGGCACTGCAGACTTCTTGTTCCTAAGCTCCAATGCTAAGGAGACTCAGGAAATCCCTAAGGAACCAATTGCAGATAGAAAATTAAAAAACGAGGATTCCTTCGATTTCTTCCGTATGATGGAGAAAGATGTCACAAATGATGAAAGTTTTGGTGATTTTCTCAGTGGGAATGTTGTTGACAATCCGGAGCCATTCTCATCATCACAGCCAATATTTAGCGATCTCCCCCCGCCCGCGACTGAACCGGCTCTGGAGAATTCCGGTGCCACTGGGGACCCACTTGGTTTTGACCCATTCGGCCTGCATGATTCCACAAAACAAGATCCGATGTTTGACCAAGAACCTTTGTTAAAACCACAGTTGATCCCTAATAGTGGGCAAGAAACCGAAGGACGACAGCAACAAAATGCAAGTGCGCAAGATTCGAACTCCAAGCAGGCTACTAGCGATCCATTCGCGGATATCGACGTATTGGGCGGCGGACTGCCAGGCAATACGCCTCGGCCCACACCGCGCGCATCGCCTGCGCACACGCCCTCACATCAGTCGCATACACCCGCATCCAATCCCGCGCGGTCGCCACATCACCAACCTGATTATAATCGTTCCCACTTTGAGCCCACTAAACCTCCAACAGAAGAAAGGACTAAAAAGTCATCTGATGTATTTGGCGACTTACTCGGCAGTCAGGGCTACGATTTTGCAACTAAAAAGGAAAGTGGTCCTAAAACTATCAATGCTATGAGAAAAGAAGAGATGGTCAGGGAGATGGACCCAGAGAAATTAAAAATACTTGAATGGACAGAGGGCAAAAAGGCGAACATTCGCGCTCTTTTGTGCTCGCTACATACAGTCGTGTGGCCGGAATGCCGCTGGACGCGCTGCGAGATGTCTCAGCTGGTGTCCCCCGCGGACGTCAAACGTAACTATAGGAAGGCCTGCCTTGCAGTGCACCCTGACAAGCAAGTTGGTACTTCGAACGAGAACATCGCAAAGATGATCTTCATGGAACTGAACAATGCATGGAGTGACTTTGAGAATGATGCAAAACAGCAGAATCTGTTTCAAAACCAGTGAGCCTGTTTCGCATAAATGAATGTGTCATTACTATAATGATTTAGTGGTGTTCAATATTTCACATGGTTACTTAACGGTCTTCTCATGGATTCCTCTGCATAATCTCACACCCTTAAATAAATGTCAATAAATATATGTTTGTGGTATGTCCAATTAAGAATGTGTATAAATATTCTGCATCAGATATGGATATATTCTACTTCAATATTTTGATATCTTAATTACTTCAAATTTGAATTATCTCAAGCACAAAAATAACAATATACTTTGTTTTTTTTGGCACAATTTTTATTTAAATTTGCCTATTTGGAAAAAACCTGTATTTGTTAGTAACGAAATGAGCTTAATAAATGCAAAAGTTAAAACATAAGAGATGTATTAGATCGGCTTAATCAGAAAAACATATGCAACTCTAGCTACATGTCACAGATAATGCTTGTTGATATCCAAATCCATATTGTCTATTATAGAGAGTACCTTCCAGAATTATCCCTCAGTGTATGTAGCACGAACCCTAATTACATAGTGTACATGTTAAATTTTTTTGAGACAAACACGAAAATAGATTATAATCAATTATTTTTTTTATCAGTTGTACATTTTGAGAGCGGTTACGTTTTAGTAATACATTAATGTTATCAATGCCATGGGCGAATGTAGTTTTGTTTTTTTAGTGGATAAACTTGCAATTTTGGCACAATTTAGTGTGAAAAAATGAAAAAAGAAATACTGTTTTGAAGATAGCTCAATTTTATTTATTTTGAAAAAAAGTCTTATATTTTGATTATTGATAAAGATCTGATACCTAATTTATATATTTTTTCATAAACAAGTCTCCATGTCTTTCAGGTTGTTTTTATGTTCATCTAGGTCGATAAATGTTATATCAATTTTTTTATTACAGATGCAGGTGAATTCTTGTAATAAAGATTAGATATGAACATTTAAAATAATATGTATTATTAATAATATTAGTAGGCATCTTATGAAGAAAAATAGTATATTTATAATAATTGTCATTAAAAAACTTGAAATTTTAATACTCATCAATATATGTGCAATTGGCATTTATGTACTCAATTTTCTTTTTTTTTCTTCAAAATGCTGTCAAATAATTATTTGATGTATTTGTATAAGATTGTTATGCATTCATTAACATTCCAGTTTTTAAATAGGAGTTGAGAACATATTGTTTTGTACTTTAGAAATCAAAAATATACATTTTTAATCTTAATTCTTTGTCTGATTTGGATGATGAATATTTGAACTATTTCCTTGTTTTAATATTTGGAATATAAATTTATAATGGTGAAAAATTTGTGTTAATTATAATTATTTTAGGTTTCCATAAACTTACCCTGAATATTCAGGTACAAAAAAAAACACATTATGTTGATACTCAACTACATGTCTTTTAATGATAACTTTATTTTTTCATGTTTTATTACGGTATATAAATTCAATAGAAGAGTGAAATTTAAATAGAAAAAATAGACAATAGTAAAAAATAGAAAAGTTAAATTGAACAGTAATACTTTTCTTAGTTTTTTTTCTTGAAAACTAGCAAAAGAGCCCATGATTATGAAAAACTTATCGTTTAGTTTGTATGTGCATTAGAAAAAAATTGTACAATTCGTGTTTGTCTGCAAAAACAAAATATTAAATAAAACAGTTGAATAAGAATAAGATATATTCGAATATTGTACATTCCTGATTTATTGTAATTTGGTGCAGATATTGAGTTTAGTTTGTATAGTGTGGATTTTATTGATAGTTAAATATTTTACTTTTTAGATAACTTTTTATGTGATATAAATGCGTAGCATAAACAAGTTTGTAAATAATTATATCTGCAGTTGAAACAATCATTTATTATATGTATAAAGTTGTTTCAGTTAGGCTTCAGGTCATTTTTCATTGAATTATTTATGTCCATACTAATTTTCGATATGTGTAAAATCATATTAAAAATGTATATTTTGCTTAGTTAAAGTAAGTACTGAACTGTTTCAAATAAATATTGCAAACATGAATGTTCCTTTATTGAATTTTTTCCTACAGCAAAAAATTAGTATTCTCACTCTGCTATATGCAGAATATTTTATGTTTACTCTACTCTAAAATCTGAGCGGAAAAATTTACTAAAAAAAAAGTGATCAGACATGATGGTCCATTTAATATTTCGATATTGACATGAATTCTGAAAAAAAATTTGCATTGTGAATGACTTATAACATGGATTCTAGGATTTGCAAAGATTCACATTTCACGCCCGACTATTTCGCCATCTACATTTTGATTTTAATTCTGATATTGACTATTTTTCTAAAAAGGTTTTACTTAATGTACAGCCATTTTTATATACACATACATCAGACATATTTAATTAATATATATGACTTGTACTTTTTAATCTCAGAATGTGTTGTACTCTCTGATAACCCTTCAATAATATCCTTTGTAATTAATCAACAATAGTGTATGTTATCCTATAGCCATAGTATGTGTTTAGTACATCGATTCACAAGAGGTGTTGCTGGTGCGTATTCACTTTAATTTAACTCTGCCATTTACTTACCAAAATTTGATAAATTAGGTGTGTGATTTAATACAAAAAATCTGTCAATTTTGCAAGCCAGACTCAAACCAACTTGCATTGTTTTGAACTTAGCATGTAAACATTATTGCTCACATTTGTTCAAATTTGTTCTTTTGGATGTCTCATGCGGAGCGTTGAGGTAGTGCTCTAGTCTAAAAGTGTATTTATTTTTTATCACACTTATATAATGATATTTACATATCAATATCAAGGAAAAACACTAGTTTCAACACTTATGACATTTTTAAAAGACATTTTGCTTTTTAAATTAATGTGTATGTCTGAATGTATCCATACTCGCGTGATCACGATAACTCCCGAAAAACTTAACTGATCTAATCCACTTTTTCCAAACGCATTTTAGTATTATCCTAAACTAAGTCCTTTCGAAGATCACGGTCTTATTCAATGTAGTTTAATTGTAATTAATATTTATATAGTATAGTAAACTTGGTCCGTTCACAACGCTTGCGTAGTATTGTACTGAGTTAAAGAAAAATAGCACAAAACATTCTTTATTTAAAAATAAATGCATGAATGACAAGAAAAAACATTCATACTAATATATATATTTGTAAAAATTGGCGTGCACTTTTGGATTTTCCAAAATTTTTTCAAATTAAAAGTAAAAAATATCTAATGGTATATTTGCAAATAATTTGGAAAAGTAACTTTTTAATGGATCAACTGTTTTGAATGGGGCTTACGGCATTACAATTTGTTGACCTCAAAAAGTGTTTAGATTTAAAAATCGGACAAGATTTCCAATATTTTGAAAAAAAAGAATTTTGAACATTTCAACAATATCTATAGATCAATTGAATTGATCTTAATTTTACATGCAATGTGTGACGTTTAATGTAGGCGCAAAAACAAAATTTCTATTTTTAAAAATAGATCGCGATATCGCTGGAATGTATCAATTTTCATTAAGTTTTATAGCTTTCAATGCAGTTCTATCAGCAATAATTGCAGTGCTGATTAGGTTTCGTAACCAATCTGTTGAATAGTTTACAAATTATTTGAAAAAAAAAAGATTCTCAAAATCTACAATCTAAAAAAATAAAGATATCTTAATTTTGTTTCAACAGAGTATTCATTTTAAACATTGGTTGGTTAAATTTAATCCTTAAGGTATGCTGTAGATAACGTGATTGATATTCTATATTTTTTATTCTTTATTGCATTGAGTATCATATTTGAAACAAATGGTGTTAGCTATAACTATTTACTTCAATGCTAATTTTTTATCAAATTTTCAAGACTTTACTTAGTCGCTATTAAAACCTATTTATTTGCCATATAATTAAAAATATGTATTACAGGGTTAATAAGTAAAATCAAGTTTAGTTATTTATCCTTTTATTTTATATAAAGATTATGTAAAGGAATCTTTGTAAGTTTAATAATACGTACAAAATAATCAACTTTTATACTATTTTCATGTACTTATATTAATAAAACATTATTTTAGAGTAAGAGCATTATGGCCAAGTTTAATTTAATGTATTGAAATTAACGCATAGTTCTATAATTTTTTTTATTCTTTGAATGGATTAGGTTGTTGCAAATAATCTGATCGTAGAACTAGCATTGTCGGCATTCTTTAGATGATGTAGTTTAGATGAAATGTGTTTACCAAGAAATAGATCACAAAAGTACTGTCCATCTAAACACAAACTGTTGTTAATTTTTAAGTTATATGTTGATATTTTGAAAATATTTGATTCTTTTTCACAACTTTTTTTGTCTAAACATAGACCTAGATATTTTACAAGAATTAGTCCAAACAATAATAATCATGTTGAAAATCAGTCAACTGTTTTCTAATTTTACATCGAGATAGCCATATTTTTCGAGAAGTTCTTGTTTCTTTTTTCTCATTAAAGCTTCTTCAACCTCTTTCTGAGATGGTATACTAACATGAGACGTAAAATTTGGCTTTTCAGGTTCATCCTCTTCTATTCTTTTGTCATCCGGCTGTAAAATAAAATCATTTAATTGGTTTGATTTTATAATTTGAATACAAAATTATATTTAATCATTCTCAAAAGAAATATATTTACATCTGCTGGGTAAATGTCTTCTTCATCAGGTATTTCTTGATCTTTGTTTTGTTCTTTGTTTGCTTTCCATTCTTCTACAGCTCGTACAATTGCTATGTTAAAAAAAATCTTGTGTCATAAAACATTGAAATTTTATTAATTGTGTAAAGTGTAAAAAGCCATGAATAAATCACACAAGTAATTAATTTACTTTTTTTTTATTTAATTTAAAATTAATTAATTTATTTAATTACTCACATAAGTAATTAATTTACCGAGTTCCATATCAAAGCAAAGTTATTATAAAAAACAGTTTACCTTCAGTTTCAACTTGCTGTTCAAGTGGCTCGAGTAAGCCATCATCATCATCGCGATAGCCATAATAGTCAGCATCCACGTCCCGCATCAAGTCAGCGCGCGTACGTCGTGGCGCCGGAGGTGGTTCTTGGGCAAACAACTCCCGAACACCTAAAAAATTTTTATACATTAACCCAAATCATAATTTTTAACGAGACACTATCATATTTATTTACTATATAGTATTAAATAAGCTAATATAATAAACTAATATAGCAATATCTTTTAAAATGTTTTGCTATTTGTACTAATTTATATATAAGTGTAGAACATTGCTTTTATACAGTGGCGGATCCAGGATTTTGGTTTGGGAGGAGCTCGACCTCAATGAGGGCAGGTTTTATAAAATAAAGTACTGTAAAACATAGAGGTTTTGAGCCCCTTAGCCCCCCTAAATTCACTATTGCTCTTTGCTTTAAAATAAATATATGTGTTTGTGTCAATACTAAAATGCATATTACCATAAAAAATCAATTTAAATTATTAATCAAAAATGATATTCTAAATAAAATAAGAAAATAACTATACAATGTTTACTTCAAAACGTACAATAGATTCCTATTGTAATTATCGCACATTATATGGAATTTCGCATTCAGTTGGACTATGTCTAGCAGCATAAAAGATGGAGGATAGAATCTAACCGAAATTTCTTGTGGTGACTACTTATTTTTACATCAAGAAGTTTCATGAATTAATTAATGAATTAGTACTAATTTACAAGTCAAGTTTACTGTTATCACAGAAGTTCCTCATTGAGCTGTCTATGCATAAGTGTGTAGGTATCTCTCATAGAATGTCAAACACTCATCATCAAATTTAGACATTGTGTTAAAGCCTGAAGAATTTAATATTTTACAAATTTTGATTCTAAAACTTCCCAAAGAACCACAAGCAGAACCATATTGGTTGGGGAAAAAGTTATTTTATATATAAATTCAAGATAATTTTTCATCATATTCTATTTACATTTAATATAAATATGCCATTTTGTTCAACAATTTGTTACCATTATATATGTAGTGATTTAATCACATTGCTGTAGAAATTTTGGGATTTCTGATCAAAAAGTTGTGGCAAGTAGTTTGGTCAGTCTTCTTTTGATGTGTCCCTATCACTATAAAGAATCCCGAAGAGGCTGAAACAGGTGAAAATCTGAGGGTACAAGAACTGGGCTATATAGTCAATGGCCAACCAAACTCTCAATATTTGCTGAGTGGTTAAAGATATGTATGGTCTGACATTGTCATGGTGAAAAGCGACACCCACATTCTGTTGATTAATTCCAGCCATTTTTTATCTACTTGTTTGCGTCTTGTTAGCTATTGGATAATGTAGAATTATAATGCTGAATATACTTACGGTAAGTTGTCCTAAAAATAAAAATGTAATTTATAAACATAATCTATAAAATTTGACAGACAAATTACTTTTACAAATCATATTTTTACTTTTAGTGCTATCTGTCAATACTAAGTTTATTGTGTATTTTAAAGTTCTAATTAGCATATTATGTATATGTTCTGACATATGTCTACAGAAATCTAAAAATTTATTACAATACTTTTACAGAAATAAAGGTACCACACAATAATACTGCAGATACCTGGCAGATCTTTTGCAGCTCCAAAATATTTATAGCCCCTATTTCCTGGCACCTCTTTGCCATCATGATCAAGCATTCGTGGTCCAACTCTTGCATGGTCTGGTCCACCTAAAGCTCGAATTTGCACTTCCCAATGACGTTTCTCACGCATTAATTTATTGATTTCATCATTCAAATCTCTGATACGGAATTCTCCAAGACCAGCTGAGAAAAGAGGAAATTTGATTAAGTATACAAAGAATTTTAAAATTATATATAATAAGTCAAATAAGTTATGCAAATCTAAAAGTTCATCCAACTTTTTTATTATACTTTATCTAGATAAATGAAATATTTACAATATTAAATTACCATTTTGGATTTGAGCAACTTTTTTTGCTATCTCACGCACTATTTGCAAGCGCCACTTTTCTGCTTGTTGTAAATCATTACATTCAGATGCAAGATATGGTCTTCGTTCTTTTTGGCCCCCAGCTTCCTGAACTTGTGCCGCACGCCATCGTGCTAACGTAGTCCTAAAACAGCATAAAAAATCATTCAAAAATATTGAATTGATATAAAACTGTTCTAAAATTAGTTGAGAATATAATTATTCATGCAAGCACTAAATGTTATGTTTAATTTATATTATCATTTAAAAACTTACATAGCTTTTTCTGCGTTCCTAGCCTGAAAAGATAAAATTTTATTAATAAATGTTATCTACAAAAATATTGAAATACAAAAGAAATTTTATTTACCATGTTTTGTTAGTAGCACGATTTTTAGCGCTAATTAACGATATTAAAAATCACGTGGTGATCAGTGACTGTTTGAAATTACTTTCCTTGTTACCAATACGTACTCATGCTGAGTTATAATGGACTATGCTCATATTATTTTCATATAAAAATTAGAGGTGTAACCTTTATTTACTATTTCTATTTGACAATCGTTTTCAATAACAATCAACTATCAATCTTTGTATTTATGTTGCAAGTGTTAAAAAACATTATTAAATAGTCCTTTATTTTTTTAATCATATTTCTATATTGATTATTTTATGCATATTTTTTACTATGCCGTCTATGTCATAAAACCGAACAAAATGCATTCTGCAGCTCAAATAAAAAGTTATTAAAGTTAAATAATAGATTCGGTAAGAGTTGTTACTTAAACGATTTGCCAACTAGATTTGAAGTATTTGCAAATTTAACGATATATTTCTGTGATTCCGTGAATTTTACTCGGCGATTTGTATCATTATTTCACATAATACATAACAAAGTACAAACGTTTTTTATGAGTTGTGCTGGCAACTATTATGAAGTACAATATCGTACAATTAACCAAAAAAAAAATGATTATAGGCTATCCCCTATTGCTAAATTTAATGTCAAAATTGAACGTTAGAATTCGTTAAGGTGATGTAAAGTCAACAATATTTACTGATCTTTTTATGGAATTTTGATACAATTTTATGTATTAAAATTAATTTAGAAAAATCTTTGAACAGTGACACAATATCAACCATAAAATGTAAAAAACAAATATAAATGATGTCCGACGATTTTGAGCGGAGATAAAAACGTGAAAACAACGGTTCATGAATAATTATTTTTATAATTACTTGATTTGTTGATTTTTTTTCTTTATTAAAATTGTACCATGCAAATGCTTAATTTAAAAGAATTTTCAGCGTGATGAAAACTGTACTGTGGAAAACAATTCGATAATAATATATTATTGTATTATTTTCTGCGTTTGCTGTCCCGACACTCAGTTGCACATTAACGTGCGATCGAAACATCTCTATTCTTTTCTCTTTTATAAGAACACATCACATTAAATTAGTAACATAACATTCATACCTCATCCTACGTATGCTGTCCTGGTATTCTGTTAAGCGTTAACAAACTATTCATTTTTTAGAGTTTCTTAGTCAATAAAAACTCGTGTGATTTCGCTGTCTGTCCATCTGTCTGTTTGTAGTCTATTTATCTGTCTGCCTGTCTGTTTTTCTGTGTGCGATTTAGCTTAGACTCTTAGACAGGAATATATATAATGAAGTTAAAAGAAAAAAACTATCACAGCTAAGTAGATTTTAAGAGTTAACAAATAATAATTAAACAACCTATAAAATATGTTTGGAGAAGTAAAAAGAGAAATTTGGTACAAATTCTATTGAAAATTACTTAAATTGAGTTATTGATCGTATAAAATAATAGTAATTATGAAATGTGAGCCCATTTTAGACTTTATTCTTATTAGACATTAAATTATGAACTCAAATACTAGGGCCAGAGTATCAAACAAAATGCCCTCTTCCAAATTAATATATTGTGACGAGTAACTACGGAATCCTGCATTATGCGTGATCCGACACACTTTAGATGGATTTTATCAGAATACCCCATATAAAAGAAACGTTTTTTACTGCTTGCAATGTATGTAGTCCTGATATTCGGTTAAACCAATTTAAATTGGCGAATTTGTTACATCGGCTAGTCACTCCGATTAAATTTTCTTAGTATGACAAAAAAAAATGAACTTTGGCTTAAGCAATATAAGTACAAAGCAATGTCTTAAATATTTAGCTAAGAATAATATATAAATCAGAACCGAGAGTGAAATTGAAATTAGAATCAGACCGTAACAGTAGCAGTAGTTACAAAATTATTACAATAAATATTGCACATATTTTAGTAAACAAGTCAATTAAGAACATAACGTAGAAAAAGAATTAAATTTCACGCGATTCTTAATAGAATTGGTATCGAACTTGAGAACTAAATTAAGATCTGAACATATAGTAAAATCGCAATTTAAATATAAAACAGGATCGGGATCTGAATTATTACTTAAAAGAAGAATAACCTAATATGAAAGATGAAAACTATTATTCTATGTCCAGAGCCACAGAGTGCCTTTGCGGTCCAAGCGGGCATAAGAAATTTTAATTATGAGAGGTTATAATTACTTTTTACGTTAATCTGAAAATGAACACAAATTCATATTTGTTGAATCTCACTATAATTACTATTAATTACTCTGTACTGATGATAATGTTACTGTTATATGTTGATGATTGTTGACAACACAAAGTACCTCTGTTTATTAACAACTATTCTGTACGATTTGACAACTGTCTTCACAAGAAAAACAACTAAGAGGTTTTGACTATCTTGCTGCTTTTGGTTAAAGCCACGTTAAAGCTCGAGTGTTTATTGTTTTATAAATAAAGCTTTAACACCTGGAAGCATACAATGTACTTTGTGCCTGTAAGAGTAGAATGCCGAACAGTGCTCGGAAAGTCGTATTTAGCGTGGTTTGCAATTATTTAACAGAAAGAAAATTGTTCTAATCGAGGCATAAGCTGACTGCACGCACTAGTCCGTATTATTGATTAATAATGCCAATTTGTTTCTGCCCAAATATTGTTTTTCTGTTTTTCATTTTATAATAATTACGAAGGTATTTATGAAATTTATGAATATGGTAAAAAATAGTAACAAAATAGATCCGTTTGAACTTAAAAAAAATCTTGAACCAGTTAATTAAGATTTTATTTGATATTGGTATGATAAAAATAATGGACCAAAAAATTTAAATGTCGTTCTAAATACAAAATAATTAGATGTAAATTATGACAGAATTAGTGCCAATAAGTTGGGACTGTTGTCCATCTGAAATTATATACATGATTTTAAAGGATGTGGATATAAGAACGTTTTTCAGTTGTAGATGTGTTTGTAAAAGGTGGAAACAGATTGCTGATAATATTGGACAGGTATTGTTCTGGTCTTTGTAAGAAATAGAATTCCGTAACCATTAAAATTAAATGTTTCATTATTATATGTAATCAGGACCACAAAATTTGGGAAAAGTTTTGTAAAGATGATTATTCAGAATTCTATCTTGACGTTCATAGAAAATCGCAGCTCTCGTGGATTCACGTGTATAAAAACATTCAATTATGGCATAAAGTAAAAAACTCAATTCAGAATATTGATGGCAGAATCTCATACAATCATTTGCAGATAATCAATGTACATGTCTTTAAAGGTAATTAAGTTTTAAAGGATGAACTAAAATATTGCAATTTTTTATGTATAAGCATTAAGTAACTTTTCAATCTTTTAACATTAAGAGTCATTTTATGTTGATCTTTTTAAAGTTTTACAAATAAATCAAGGATCCTTGTTTTTTCTTTGTCTATTTGTTGTTTAAATATATTTATATGATATCCATCTTGCATACAGGCTTAGTGTTAGAAAACTGAAATTTTATATGTTTATAATGTGCTTATAATATTTAAAAAAATGTGAATTACAATCTCAAAAGTTTTATAAAAAAAGTATTTTCGTATAATAATTTCTAACTATGAATTGGGGTGATTTTATTACTGGAGAAAATGCATTATACCATAGAGTTTGTAGAAAACACCTTTTAAATGCATTATGAGTTTGCTTTGAAGTCCTGCAAATAATGTACACAAATTTTGTACTTTCCCAAGTTTAATTTAAGTAGATTTTGCCTGTCTTCTCTTTACAGCTTATAAAATTTCGTGTACTAAATATTTTTTTTTTTATCATATGGCCTACTAGTTACTTCAGTAGTTCCAATTCAAATATCATACATCAGTCAGCATCTTTCCTCATTGAATTTTCAAATATGTTTTCACTTTTTTAAGAGTTGAATTTTTAAAGATTTAAACCCTAGTTGATTCCAGAGTGCTCAATTACAATTTGAATATGTAAATTATTTTCAATGGCGTCAGTAGGTAATTATATACTCCAATAATAATAGAATCAGAGAGGTTGAACATCATTAGTGTCATGTTTGAGTACATATTAAAAAGGAATATAATCTCTTAAAATTCTTATATCGGTGATAAAGGCTTCTTTTTTATTTTATACTACATATTCAGTAATATGATGTTAATGACTTGGTAACCATTTAATCTGAATTTAAAATTTGTTGCAGATAAACTAATTCTAGTTTGTGACACTTGCATTAAATATTTTCTAATTTATGAATTAAAGCTGATTAAAACAGTGGGTCGAGTATGTAAGTAAGACACCTCTTATCATGTTATATATTAATATACAATACATTTGCTATTGTAGATAATAATAATATTAATTTACAATATACTATTACATTGTACCATAGATGGGGTTGAGGAATAAAAATTCAGCTTTTCACTTAACACATTAAACACGAGAATAAATAGTGACAAGAAAGCTGCCTTGATCACAAGTTAATTGTCATCAAACTGATCAACAAAATAAAATTTAAATCCTGTCATGTAAATTTCGAGTTATATTTTCAGTCCATCGTTTTAGATCACACAAATTTTTCATCATTGTTTTTTCTATTTGTGAACACAGCCGTAAATGGAAATTTAGAGACTAATCAATTCAAACATAATTTACAAATGTAAACAAATCAACCATATTTAGTATAAACAAGTGTATTAATATTGTATTATTTTCTGGTAGGGGTCTATTCTGTTTTTATTATTTAATTTGTATTATTCGTAACAATGTTTTATTACATTTTCTAGGTATCGATTGTCAAGAAAATGAATATATGAATTTAGAACTAAAACCAAACAGAACTTTGTGTTTGTACGGTAAAAGCACACCCGATAGCTTCTTTGCAAATCCATTACCATCCAATGAAAACCATAACAATGTCGCATGTTTCAGGTAATCACCATTTGTTTATATTTTGTATGCACAAAGGATTTCCATACCACATTTCATTGCAGTAATATCTTATTATTTCACTAAAAATTCTTGTATAGATATAAATTTTAACCAGAGTATCTAGAAAACTGTTCAAAATTTTGCTTTTAAACTTTATTTATGAAGACGTTTTCCTTGGAAAAACGAGACATACAAATTCCAAAATATTGCTTTATTTAGCACCATTTAGTAGAATTTTGAGGTAAATCACATTGTTTCTATGTATTGGTTTTTAATGGCAAATAGCACTGCATGACATAAATTACAGATGGTCTTATACATGTTTGTATTATGTATTTAAATATTATTGTTAAAAATGCACATGAATGAATAGAAATTGAAATCACCATTTCCCGTGAGGAGTTATCATTTTTCCACAATAAATTCAAGAGACTAAACTAAAGCTAAACAATGTCGGTTGACTAGGTACTTTTTATATGTAATAATTGACATGTCAAATGTAAAAGTCAAAAAAAATCATCTGAAACATTTTTACAATATTTTTATGATGTATAATAAGCACAATCACAATAATTGCTAAGGAGGTAAGTGATATACAATAAATAATCTTTTCAAATGTTGTAAACTTTCAAATAATTTCAATTAGTTTATGTGGCAAATCTAAACAACGTTATAGATTGATAAATGTAACTTAAAGGAGCAGTTTAAGCTGGCGTGCAATTGGTATTATTTTCATAACATGGAGGTAAATTTAAAGAATAACAGAAAAATATTAAAATTAAATTAAATAGCTATTCATATATTTCATCAAGAGAAAATAAATGTGTTTTGATAATTCATATATTTTGTAGAGATGAAATACATGAACCGAAGGTATAACCATGATCAACAAATGATAACCATTGGGAAAGGTCACACGATTGTCGTATTCAAGCCTTATTTTTAGATTGAGTTTTGTCTTTGATGTATATGTTTAATGCATTTTTACAAAAAGGTTAAACTAAAATATGCCAAAATTATAGTCAAATTACTTTTTCTTTGTTATTCACTTTTTTAAATTACAAATATTCAAGGTGCCATCCTGGGGTTTCATGAAATGTCTCTTTTATATATTCTAAAAGGAGGTGGGTTCATAAGGGCCATTTTCTGCCCATTACAAACTTGAAAAAAAAAAGTTTTGATTTCTGACTACTATTAAATTAATTTTATACCTGAAGATGTGTATTTTTTATTATATGAGATTTGTGCCATAAATAATATACTAGGTTATTGAAATTAATGCCAAGAAAGAAGGTTTTTAGTTTTTTTTTTGTATATTTTTGTTGTTTTTTAATCTTTAAATTGTTTTCTTTACGAAGCATTCCATGAACCATATTAACTTTGAGTCAATAATTCTACTCATTGCAAGCTTATATATATAAGCTTGTAAAAAAGTGCTCATATAAGCACTTTTTTACTTTGGGTCAGTGTATGCGTCTATCCAAAAGTATTTACATGGTAAATATATCAAATTTGTGTTCTGAAATTATGTAATTGTGTACTTAATATTGAAACAACAATTGTTCTTTTTTTTGTGCTACAATGAATTACAGTAGAGTTTACATTGAACACACACACACACACACACACACACACACACACACACACACACACACACACACACACACACACACACACACACACACACACACACACACGCACACGCACACACGCTCACATTCCTTACACGCTCACACACTCACACACATTATTCTATGAATTACAGTTTTCAATTAAAACATTTTTTTCTTATTTACTATGCAGATACTATTAATACACATATATGTATATAATATGTATGTCTCTTATAATAATATGTCAAATCAATTGGCTCATGGCTGAAAAATGGCCCTTATCTGCTCACCTCTTTTATCAATTCAAATGTTTGCTAAATAAAGATAAAGTTAAATATTAGATGAACAAGAATTTAATTGCAATTTATGCTACAAAATTTGACTTCAGATTACAGGATGAACAATGTTATTTTATTGACCAGATAAAGCGTGTTTTATGGTTATGTGAGTGGAGAAATGATGCGTGGAAAGAAATATTCTTGGCTAGATATTATGGTGTTATGGGCATATTAGATATGAGTATATGGAAAGATGAGGTGTACATACTCACACATGGCGGTGACATCTATAAAGTGACATTGAATGAGAAAAGGTTCTATAAATTATGCTCAACTGTACTCCCGCCTTATACAATAACAGCTCTTCTATTTAAAAAGTATAATGTACTTGTTTCAGGTATGTAAACTGTGTTTCTACAAAATTTCAATAATGAAATAAAAGAGATATCAAAAAAAAATTGTAAAAAATCCTACTTAGGTATAGTTTTTTTATTTTGTAGTTGCAGTTGATGACGTGAAACTCACTACAGTGCATAAACTTGTTGGACATAGTAATATGCAAATTCCTGGTCTAACCTGTTTTATAGAGCATGCCGGAATGTTGATACTGGGAAACGAAAATGGTGGAGTTAGTGTTAACTTTGATTTATTATTAGAAATATAAATTGAAATATTATTAAAAATTATTTAGATCTATCAGCTTATTTTTTTTCAGTATTTTTTCATGTCCTACATTGATTCTGAAATTATAATTCAATCATTTCATGAACAAAATTATTACAAGCACCATATATCTATATAGTAAAGGTAAATTGTAATTGGCACTAGACACCATGACGAAGTAGCAATAGTTGTACTTATTTTAAAGTCAAGTAAATAATAAAAATAGGGCTAGAAATATTAGTTACATGCGTCAATTAATGTTACGTTTGTACTGATTGCAAATTATTAGAATTCCACAATCTTCCAGATCTATATATTGTCTCTACTTCTGTCATCTGACATGAATTTCCCGCTTAAGTCCCACAGAGTGGTCTGTAGTTCATTTCAGATCTTCAGTCCACTTAATGACTGAAGCTAGAACTTCTCATTTGCAGTTGCAAACCTTGCCTTACTAGTAGTTCGGGTCTTATGGATTTGGTTTAACTATTGCCTCTATAATTCACAAAGTTTATGAACTATTCTGATTGCTCTGGTAAAATTAAAATCAGCCTAATTAGATAGCCCATCCATTTGTTAATAACTTTAATTATAGAGTTCTCAACTATTATCAGAGCAAGTGCCACTTGCATATTTGAGATAATTTTCATTTTATCGATGTTCATTTTTAGACTTACTTCTTGAAGAACTCTATAGAGTTGTGCCTGATTGTGACTGAAAATATTCAGCAGTTGTGCACTGAATATTGTCAGCCATATTGTTGAATAGTAAGAGTGTAGACTACAAAGCCTTTTCAATTTGAAAGCTTTGGATGCTGTGATGGAGAATTTCAGTGATATGTCTCACCATTTCAAACCTCTCTGCATTTGGTTTAGTTATTTGCTTTCATTTTGTGCATGCAGTATTTTTTGGCACTTTTTTGTACAAATATCTTAAAATTTTAACATAGCAATACTTAACCTAAGTCTTAGTCTATTGTTTTTAAATTTTCTATAAATGAATTGATTAAAAGTGCATTGTATAAGTTTAAGTTGATGAGGTAATATAAGAAAATCTTTCTAAAATGATAAAACAAATAAAAATTTGAGAAATTATTGTGACTGAAGGCAGCAGAAAAAAATCTAGAACTACTATTTCCAGTAAATTGTTTGCATAAAACAAATGCCAGCTTGGAATCGCTGTATGGAAAGATTGTATTAAAAATGTTCCCAAGTATCATATGGTTGCAATACAAAAACAAAAAAGCATTTATGCCAAAATCATATAAAAGAATTAGTAGATCCTGATTTTTGGTTTCAGTTTTTTTTTGTCATTTTAATTTCTAAATTCTGGAAAAGAATGACCAATTTTGATTTTGCATAAATAGTTCAAGTTGCATGTGATGATACCATGCAGATGATAATGTTACTGCAACTGAGTATATGATTGTTGATGGAAATAAAAGTTAAATTAATATGGATGATATTCTGAAAGCATTAAAACATATGGAAGATGGAAAAGCTGCTGGATATGATAAGAGTTTCGTCAGAGATGCTGAGGGGCAGTGGAGGTATAGTGGCAAGCCTGCTATACCGGCTCTAATAAATCCTGGAAAAGCCGTAGGGTACCTAATGTCTGGTGTAAATCAGTCATTGTACCCCACTATAAAGAGAAAGGTTCATAGCAGGTTTGCACAAATCTTTTCTCTGTGAAACATTGGCCAGCGGCCAAAATGTTTTCTGTATTTTCGTAGATTTAGAAAAAGCTTATAATGGAGTGAAAAAAAATGATCTATAGAGAACTCTGTCTATGCACGGTGTGAGTAGCGAATTGATACAGGCACTACAGTCCCTATACAGGGGCTCCAATGCTTGCGTCAGAATAAATGGGGCATAGACTGACTGGTTTGACATCCGCAGGGGTGTCAGACAGGGATGTGTATCTCCACCGTGGCTATTCAACTTATTCATGGATAGCCGTCTGTATGATTTGAAAGAGTATGAATGTGGACTAAGGATGGATGAACTGTTTGTCAAATGCCCCCTGTACTCCGACGACCAAGTAACTTGCGCCGTCGGCATGCAGGCTGCAGGAGATGGTAAATGAGAATGACTCTATTAAGAAAAGGGATATGAAAGTAAATGTCGGTAAGACTAAGGTGATGGTGTTTGAAAAGGGCGAAAGCACGACTGAATGCGATATACTTATAGAAGGTGAGAAAGTTGAACAAGTGAAAGTAAATGTGCGAAAAAATTAAGTTTCTTTTATAAGGCTACTGCTTCTAATTTTTTATTTTATTTTATTTTTACTATTTCTTGTTATAGCGGCCATAGAAGGAAAAATTCTGTAAAAAAAAATCAACACTTTTACATATATGTAGGCAGTTTCCAATATACAGCTTTTTTCCACTTAAAGTTCCTAATTTAGTATGAGACACCGAAAACGATGATGAACATTGTATAAATATTGAAATTACTTGTTGCAGTCTGTTTGAAAAGGACGAAAGCATTGAATGCGATAAACTTATAGAAGGTTAGAAAGTTGAACAAGTGAAAGAGTTTGTATTCTCGGGTAGTCTGTTTACAAATGTTGGTAAACATGATAGAGATAGCGAAAGGAGAGTGAATGCGAGGAATAAAGTTAATGGGGCCTTGCTTACTATTATGAATAGTAAAAGCGTCTTAAGACAAACGCGCTTGACTGTCCATTATAGGTCCTGATCCCTCCGCTTATGTATTGTAGTGAAATCTGGGTATGGCAGAAGAAATATGAAAGTAGAAGCAATTTAGTGGAGATGCAATTGCTGCCTAGTATGTGTGGAGTGTCTCGGAAAGATAGATGTAGAAACAGTGATGTCAGAGAGCGGTGTGGTTTGAGGAAAGATGTAGTGAGTAGAGTAGAAAGAGGTATGTTGCGGTGGTTTGGCCATCTAGAAAGGATGAATGAAAATAGACTGACAAAACAAATCTACAGAGTGAATGTGTGTGATTGAAAGGTCGTTAAGGATCACTTTAGAAAATTCTATGCAGACCATATTGGTGGCATATTAAAAAAGGGCCAAATTTTAAGTACCCAAAACTAACAGCTTGCATGAAAAGATTGATGGATGTCAGTCAGTGTGGTAAGAGAGATATGCAAGTATCATACCATGTGGAAATCTATAGTCTCTGCCTACTCTTTATATTATTATTATTATTCAATAACCTCAGCTTAGACGTAAAATTAGGGTTTTGTTTTCCTACTGTTGCTGTGTGTATTTACACTTTAGAATAATTTTAAACTTTTACCTTTAATTTTTCCTTAAACTTTCATCGATAGTTAACACAAGGTCCTTCAAAACACTATGTAACACTTGAGAAGCACTTTATTTTTAAATTTGTATAATTCAAAAACAATTTTTCCACAGATTCAAATCTACAACAAGAAAGAGCTGACGAAACCACTACATGAAATTTATATTGAAGATACCTCAAACAGCGAGTCTAGATCCAACCCAATAATAGCGATAGATGTTTGTGAATATCAGCATAGACACCTTGTAATTGCTTCTACAAACTCCACTGTGCATGTAATTTCATTTCAACATCCATACAGTAAGGTTTCAGAGGAAATATGTAAGATATTTTGCATAAAATAAACAAATGCAAAATTAATATGTGGATATTTATATTAGTTATCTAATATAATAAAAAATCTTTAATTGTCGATCATTTTTATAGTAATATATTTTATTAATTTTACACTTGTCTTTTAAATCATTATTTTCATTACTAAAAAGCGTCAAACTTATTATAAAATATTTGGGACAAACCATTAAGTACCTACTTTTTAAAAGGAACTTATAATTTGTCATGTCCGTCTGTTCGTCCATATGTCACAGATATTTTACATATAAAACTACGGATGCAATTTAAGTATAGGTGTCTTGTATAAGCCGCTACTTCGGTCATTAAATAAGAATAAATATTATTAGGGGGGTACTCGATACATGTAACCGAAGCTGAAAATTTTTTTTTTCAATGAACCAACGTGTGGTATATATTTCGACACTTATTTTTAAAAACGCAAGGTTTCTAAGCGATTTTTTGGATCAAATGAATATTTTTGGAAATAATAATTCTGAAAGTAGCATAAATTGTGTCCCCTTTATCTTTTAAACCGCATGTCAAAAAAATATGAAAAAAATTACAAAGGTAATGCTTAATAAATACTTTCAACGATGAATATTTTCAACATAATGGATATATTGTTTTTGAGTTATTACTGAAAAATTGCACTCGACAAAAGAACATAAGCGCCATAAAGTTTTTTGGCCGCTTTTCACATCGTATTTTTACATTGTGATACTGTAGTGTGTTTTAATTGTATGTGACCCACTTAAAATTTGATACATAATATAGGAGAATACATTAAAATAGTATCCTTTTACACCGATTTTTTTCTAGTCTGTCCGTTTTCCGCAGTGTGATATTGTTGGATAGGCCTTTCAAAAATATTGCAGAGTTGTAGATAATTTTTCTACGCAGCTATCCGTTTGCGAAATATTCAACTTTAAAGTGGTAATTTTTGTTAGAGGTGAGTGTCCTCCCTTCCCTATCCTGAAAAATCTGAAAGAAAATAACGGTAATATATATAACGGACTTAGAAGTAAAACCATAACGCCCAAATCGGCACTGTTAGTTTAAAAAATAATAGTCAACGCCTTGTTTACCTGGTTATAGGCGACTGAAGTGCTTAAACCAGTGAAGTGCCCAACTGTGTACGGAAAACATGCACAAAAAATGTGATACAACGTAGTTTTTTTAATGGTATTGCATTTCTTTGTAGTAAAGGCTGCGAACTCCTATACAGCATGGTCCGACATGCTCTTGGCCGGTTTTTTTTTTACTATTATTCCGAGAGAAACATGGTCGCTCCGACCATTTCATAGTCTGTTTGATAGATTTTGCAATATTGGAATAATGGGAACATTTTTGACGCGATAACGTCTTTTCTCTCGTTAAGTACAGTGTTAGCTGATCAAATTTCTTGTGTTACAAAATACCGTCACATTTCAATCACTAATTTCTACGAGACTAATAACGCGATAACAACGCTTGATTCATAATAGATAGCGAATGTCTGTAGGTATGTGTTTATCGTGCAGCGTTGTTTTGCCCGTGACGTTATCGGGCTAGTGTGAACGCCTGCGCGTGATTGTTATGATTACCGCTGTATATATAAAATTATAAATTAGTGTAACATGAGAACGCGTTTAGCTAGGACGTTGATGTAAAGAGTTTGGAAATAACAACTATAATTCTAAGGAAAACAATAAAATGTTCATAGAAATGCATATATGTAAAAATCTATACCAATTTGAAAATCTTACTTATTTATTATCTCATATGAGTCGTAAATATGCGCGGAATTATAAAAAAAAAACTAAATTCAGAGGAAAGTTCGCATCAAAAGGAATTTAAAACGTCCAGGGTCCAGCAAATTCCAGATTTATTGCTATGATTTTATCCCGACGTTACCACGGAAAATCTACGACGCAGACCTTGACTACGTCTGTGTATTTTTTTATGGAAAAAAATATGGGTGTTTCCTTTCTACAAACAGAATGTCAAATTTTAAATGCTTTTAATGTTCGTTCTATTTTTTTTTTTTTGGTAGAAAGTGGCATAGAACTGTTTAAACGTCACTCTTATGTCATCCGTATATTTTTATTTATTTTATTAATTTTTTATTAATTGATTTTCTTTGAATTATTTTAATAAACGTCAATTTTGATGTTTCTTATCTGCCGTGCGTACTGTTCTTCTATGTCTTCTATTCAGAACCTAATATAAAAATAAAAACGTAATGTGGAAGCACAAAAAACCGAATTTATAAATATTACATAACTGTAAGGAATTTAATAAAAATTTGAAAGTAAATTACAAGAATATCGTAAATACACATAAATTAGACATTCGGCATGAGAGTAATAAGTCAAACAAGTCAAATTCATATAAAAATTCCATGCTATTTTCTTTCTATGATAGTAATAAATCCCTAAACTACGTTAAAAAATGCGAGTTCATCTCGCGTGGAGAGGATTCTCTATGTAGAGTATTTATCATGTCAAAATTGAATTTTGACATGCGCAGTAGACGGTTGGTGGTTTGCGCACCGTGGTGATCCAATACAAATGTGTCTTACAGCGCATGCGCCAAAAAAAAAAACGCCAACGAACACGGCCAATGATAGCACTGGCCACTAATCGCCAATTCGTTCGTGTACGAAAAACGCAATTATGTTACAGTTGTTAATCATCGTAAAACTTCATGGGCATGCTGCAGTCAAAAATTGAACTATCTATAGATGTGTGTATGTGTATAGAGAAAATATGGCCTTTACGGAGTTGATCACGTGACTGTATAAGACCCTTGTGAAGCGAATGCATCGAATAGTAAAATAGCGCTTCAATCCACGCACGGACGACGATGCGTGGACGCACAACGCTGAATAAAGCCGAAATAATGTTGCCGTAGTTTGAAACACGACAGGGAAATTTATTGTCTTTATGTTCCGCAAATGACTATCAATAAAAAAAACGTAAATATAACATAGACTGTGGGAACATACCCTTATCGATAGATATGGAATATTGGATTTAGAACGAAAGGAGGTAATTAATGAAACAACCATTTTCTAAAACTAATTTATTTACATAATACGTATTACAACGTGGTACTTTTGCAATTTCTTTCTTAAGATATAACTTGATGTTTTTATGATTAAAAATAGTAATATATATCTAAGATCTTAAATATATTAACTCTTATTTAATTTTGTTTCCTAATAACATGTTTTTTTTTGTCATTTGCAAAACAAAAGATAAACAACACGTAATCAAATAAAAATACGTGTTAATATCTTGATAAATATGAGAATAGATAATAAAAATATCTACATAAAATAATATATATACTTTATACATATGTTTTTTAACATAATATTACTTTAGATGTAAGACATATGAAGAAATTTATAAGAATTGTAAAATACGACTAACATTCTAGCTTTTTAAATAGGACTTCACAAAGTCTATCTAACATTTTTATAAAACGATACAAATATGTCTAATTAGGTATTAATTGTACTTTAGCAAACATTATTTGTAAATCCGAAATAGTTGAAAAAGAAAAAAAAAAAACAAATGGTTTTATATCGCTCATCTTTTCTCAAACAAATCATGAAGACTTTGACACCTACTAGGGTAAACACATATTTTCTTAATCCAATGAAATTACATTACAATATTCCATCGAACATTATTCACTTTCCCGACTAACTTCTCCGTCCGGCTTCATGACCCTGGACACGCATATTGTGTGGCTGTCGACCGCTCCATCTATCAAACGACTATCGCAAAATCTAAAATGTGTTCCTATTCCGCCCGCAAGTAAGGGAAGATAAATTTTCTCTTTAAAAATCCCTAAGAACGGGTTGTATTCGCGGAGTTAATGATCGGTGGCGTTCGGGTTGGTATAAGAGAAGCCCCTGAACGGCTCCTGGTCCATGGAGCGTAGCACCTGCGGCTCCACGGCCGTCAGCCGCGGCCTTTCGCCGGTGAACGCGCGGTCGAAGTACTGCGTATCCAGCGGGTGACGCTGCAAATGATGTTTGATTACTTATTAAAAACTTCCTTTTTGATAATTGCTTGTATTGTTTCAGTCTTTTGTTGCAATTTACGGGATGATTTTTACAAATTTCACGTTTTATGTAATCATTTTTCGGGGAAGGTCGATTAAGATTTAGGTAAATAAGGTATTTATTCATATTTTCGTTACAATTCAGATCCTGAGTGGATTCCCTATAATTATATTGAATCAAGTGCGAGTGAAGTAAAAAAAAGGTACTTGTATACAAATCGTGCTCAGGAGATATCTGCCTATACCCCTCTGGGTAGCAGGTGTGGTTTTAGGTAGTATGTTATGTATAGGGTTGCCACTTTTTTTTTTGTAATTAAAGTACATTGGTTGTAATACACAAGAAAAAAAAGTACACAGTATCAAAATAAAGTACAATTTATTTTTCTTTATTATAACATTTAAAAATATATTTTTTATTGCTTTTTGCAGTTTGCATTAAATTAGTATCTCGACTAAACAATTGCACAGCATCATTACAATCTATATTTAAATTAAATTAAATGAGTAATTCATTTTTATCAAATTTAAAATGCTTTGTTTCTTTTGTCTCGCCATTTGCTATTCATAACAGAAAACACTCTTTCTGTGAATGCGGACGTGGCGGGAATAGAAAACAAAAATAAAATTACTATACACAAGTCTTAAAATTATCATGACTCTATTAAATACTTGCTGCCATTTTCGTGCAGTCGATAGTTCTGCAAAATCCTTAGAGGTACATATCTGATTATGAAGTTGGTTTAATAAAGCAATTTCTCCATAAAGATCATCCATATGTAAATTAAGTTTTGCAGATTTAAATTTTCAATAATGTTAATAATATTATGACATTAAATATTTCTCTTTAAATTTATATTACTAAGTGTAAATAACCAGTTTGTCTTATTAAAATCGAACCATTTATTTAGGTACTCTAAGGCTTTGTCAATAAACAATAAAAAATTGTGTGAACTTTTCTAGTCTGTTCCGATGATAACAGTTTAATTTTTTGCCTGTTTCATAGCCAAAGAAGAGATCTTGTTTTCTTTGTGCCAATCCATCTCTAAGATTAACCATAATTCCAGAAATACCTAAAATTTTAATGTAGTTGCCTTCTAGGCATTTAACAGCTTTATTAAATAAATTTAATAACTAACTACAAAAATGCAAATAAATTTCAATCATATCATTCTCAGTTTCATTTAGCGTCAATAAATTTTGTAACACCACTGGACACCAGTCTAAATTTAAAATGTAGGCTCTAATAGGTGACCAATTTAACAATAACGACAAAATATTTACGATAAAACTTTTCAAAAGCATAAATAAATCACATCATGCCAAATAAAGTATTTTCGTGTACTTTATTATAAAGTACGGGTGGCAACCCTAGTTATGTATCAACTAAATTATCTCCAAATTTCTCTTTTAAAAAACAGGAAAAAAAATCTGCCAATTTTGTATTACTTAAGCATATTTACAAAGATATACTTTTGTTATAATTACTTTGGCACAGTTGTTCTAAAAAAGGAGGCTACTATGGAACATTTGAATGCAATATTTGCGTAAAATCCATGATCGATTCAATCCTATATATAAAATTATTTAATATTATTAACGAAGAATTCTTTAAGTTTATTTCATTAAAATACTCTAGAGACTATTGCTAAAGGAGAGTGTAAAAATTCTGAAAACACAGATGCGAAAGGAAGTAAGTAAAGGCCAGAAAATTAAAATGGTATATGAAAAGTATTAATTAGAAAGAGATATACTTTGGAAGTTATGCGACCAATTACATGGCGCCGGTGCCTAGAGACAATTGTCTCTCATTTACAATGAAATACAAGAGGGAATAGCATCTACTTTGTCTGTACGTACCAATGATTAGGTAAGTGGGTATAATCAAATTTAGGATCCGCGTTGAGATCGGAGTCTGTCCACGTCAAGTTATTACGATTAGTAACAAGCTAGTTTTGAATGCTTACAACGCGAGGTTTGAACGGCGTCTCCAGTTCGCGGCGTTCGAGACGGTCCCAATTGATAGGCCGGAAGAAATCCTGGTCCCGTATGTCCCCGTGCATGCACTCCGCGCCGCCCAGCCGCGTGCAGGCGTCTTTGTCCAGTAGCTGAAATGTATAAAAATCACCATAATATTATTAAGTATATCTCTGAACAAATAATTGAACTACTATGCAACCAATCTTAGAACCGATAGTAACATTATCATATATTCTAAGTCGTAGCGTCAGAAAAAAGATGGTAACCTCATTCTTCGGAATGATAGGTTATTATGTAACAATTTGTTTCGGAAGTTTAAAAATAACAGTTGTTTTAAATTCCGGAAATCCGGGAAAACGACCTCGCAATAGGTTTCTCCTTCATCGTGACAACGCCGTTAAGTATAAAACGTTAAGTATAAAAATACTGGCTCACACACTTTACAAGCCCGACCTCGCGCCCATGCTATTTTTATTTATTTCCTAGAATAAAAGTAATAGTTCTAGGAAAGCGGTTTACGAACGCCGAGAAAGCAGTGACTGTATATGAAAAGGCCGTCGAAGCGACCCCAAAGTGCGAGTAGATAAAGTGTTTCCCATAGTAGTTCCATCGAATGCTGTGATGTATTTGATCTCAACGGACACTATTTTGGAAAATATATATATATTTTTTTCAAATATTCCATTTAGTTATTTAAAAGGGATGTACCGGCGTGAGAGATTCGTGAAAGTCGAATCTTCACAGCGATTAATGAGGAAAATGTGAATAACGTCAAATGGCTAATTGATAGTCGATGTATCATCTATGGGAAGGTGTTCGAGTTCGAGTACATTTGTGTATAAACCCATTACTAAAACGAAAATTGTAAATTACGAAATTTATAGCTTAAGGTAGATGCCAAAGAAAAGTTTGAATTTGAATTGAAAATGTTAAATAATTTTATTTATTACTCTTACAAAAGAAATAATTTTAAAAAAATCAAATAATCACCCGGGTAAGTATGGTTAACGATTCTGTGGAGAGGAAACGCGGGTAAGACGGCATTTCGTTGCAGATAGACCAGAACAGCTCGTCCTCGTCGCAGCCACTGAACGGGCTCTGCCCTATCAGCATCTCGTATAGCAACACGCCGAACGACCACCAGTCCACTGCCTGGTTGTACTTGAGTCCTTTATAATCTGAAAACATTTTTTTTTCTCTTCACAAAGCATTATAAAATACCTACTACAACAGCTTTTAGAGAATATTTTAAACAATATACTTAAACAGAATGGAATAAATCGTGCATCTTTTCGCAAATATTCGTAAACTCCTTTTTTGTAACAACTTCGTCAAATAACTATAATAAAAAGATATTGAAAATATACTTATAAATAATATAAATCAATATAGACACAACCCTAATAAATGCTCGATCAGATTGCAAGCGCAAGCGCGATCAGGTCGTCGGCCGAGCGTCGCGTAACGGCGCGGTAATACATCAGCTGTTCTAAAGTTGTCAATACGACATTTCTATGTAGATGTTTTAAACTATTTTTCTTAGAAGCGGCTACTTCAATGACTATGGTTTCTTTGGCAAAGCTGTTCTAAAAAAGAAAGAGATTGTGATTATTTGCGAAAAGATGCATGATCGATTTCATATACAGTGTACCCATTTATATATATATGTTATATAGATAGCATTTAAAATTGGTCATAATTTCTTAGTGAAGAATTATTGTATATAAATTGCACTTTGTAGTAATTAGTTGTATGTATTACAAGTTCTAAATGTGTATTTATATAATTGCACACGAATAAGTGCTAAAAATTGATTTTACCAAGTTTAAGTATTATTTGATTTCAGAATACTTAAGTATCATGCTACTTTATATATTATAAGAACTATTAGTTCTTTTAAAAACAGTGGATTCAGAATAAATTACTGTTACAAAATGAAACAGACTCCATCTGCTCGAGGATAGCAACCCTTAAATTTAAAAAAATCCTGTAATTAAAGTACGGAACGTCCCACATAAATGTCATTTAGTATGGAATAGCAAAAACATAAAGTATACAAGGACACAACGCCATGTCATGTTTATCAAATTGCAATCAAAATGTTTCTCTATGTCTATAGACGGAGAATGCATAGATACATACATACATTTTGATGTATCTACTCAATGTAACCTAATGTGCTATACTCTTAGATTACATAAAAATTTCTAAATACTGTAGTTTTTAAAACTAATGCACTTTTCTATCGTTGAGTATTAAACATTTTTATTTTTAATAGTAAATTTGTTTCCATTTCTTCAAATTAACTATTACTATTACCTTTATTATTTATAAAAATAACGGAAGTTGAGCTGACGACTTTGTATTTTTGTTTTATAAACGTTTCTTATTGTATTTCATGCCTTTAGTAGATATGCAATAACCGACCTCCGGCGCCATGTAGTCGGGCGTGCCGCAGAAGGTGTCCGCCGTCTTGTCCAGGTAGATCTGCAGCTTGCACATGCCGAAGTCGGCGATGCGCACGTGGCCCTCGTAGTCCAGCAATATATTGTCCAGCTTCAGGTCCCTGTGCGGAATAGACATAGCGAATTTAATTTCACATTTTTAACGCTGTACCGCTACACAAGTTTTTAAAATGTCTAATGAAATTGTAGTAAGTAGGCTTGGATTAGGTGGCATGTGAAGCATCCAGCCTTCGTGCTCAATCTCACGAGTGTCTATTTGTGTTCGAATTACAGTCAAACTCACGTCTAGAAGCCATTAGGCGAAAAATAAAAGGACATGTGATAGATAGTGAAACGTATAAAAGTGTTGACGAGGGCTTATGCCCAAAAAGTATACAAGCTTCGATAGTGATAGAAATGCATTGTTATAAGTAATGCGTTAAATATACCATACTGAAATTCGTAAGGAGAGATATTGAAGAACCGATCAAATAAATGGATTCGGATTCACCCTATCTTTTGAATTGAACTCCTGGACGTCATCAAAGGTCCCAAGGGATATCCCCTCAGCTCCGTTGCACAGTGGTGGAGGTGCCGCAAATGAAGAAAAGAAAACAAAAATAATATAAAGATTATAAAAATGGCAACACTCTTTCAAGGTTTGCCCAACGAATATTTCGACGAATTTTACAATAAGTATGAAACATTGGCCGCGCTGAAGAATTGGAGCGAACAGCGGAAACAAGTGGGCCTGTGTCTGTATACGGCGGGCCCAGCTAAATTCTTATTAAAAACTATTGACACTTCGGTAATGTGTCGAAAAAATCGGAAGAAATCATAAAGGGGTTTAAAGGTGAATTCAAATGCGAAGTAAATTACGTACAAATATTTTATAATACAAAACAAGAAGAAGACGACCCAGCCGAGTACTTTTTATAAACTAAAAAGACTAGTTACAAAAGCAAAAATCAATGAAGGAAACACAAATAGAACGCGGACCCACACTCGCGAGATTGAGCACGAAGGCTGGATGTTTCACAAGCCACCTACTCCTAGCTTACCTAGTACAATATACATATCTAACTACCTGTTCAGGCTTCTCACGGATAAACAAAGACTTGTCAATGTTGGTCTGTCGTAAAATGAGGTAAATAAAACATGATTTCCTTCTACATCGATTTTGGTATAGAGTATTTATTTGTAATACACCTCTATGAATACCCAAATATTTATGCAGTAATTCAAAATTTACATAAACCACCGTGAGTGTGCGCTTGGGAGGTACGTATGTATGAATATGTGAATCAGCGGCCATATGATTATCACCCTTCGATTCATGGGGTCACAACGGGCAATGAGTTCTAATTTATAGATCTTTGGATCCATCACTTGATTATCACACAACAGACAAAGAGGCAGTTCAAGTATTACATAAGCACCGAAAAGAGGCTCGGGGGGGTTGCTTATTTTTCATGACTTGGGGAGCGGGAGGCTCTGGTCGTCGATTGCGTCGGCAATATTTATTGATTTCACTGTCAGTACTTTTTTGGGATATCTAGTAGATTCTGATTTCAACATATAATCATAATCGTCCACGTTCGAAAGCCGAGATGATATTTAGGTTTTTCCGAAATGATAGATCATTGCTAACTCGCTCTCCCGCGTTGTCAATTATGGTTAGGTAAGAAAAAAACCGAAGTAGAGGAAGTGGAGCGCGCACTATTCACTGTTTAAATTTGCCTGTTGTAATATCATTGGATTTGACGTGTTATAAATTAATGTTTCATCACTTGACTGAAGACGTTTAATTTCAAATGGCCAAATTCTTAAATAAACCAACATAATTCAACATTGTTTATTATGTCAATAGCATAATATTTAAATATGATGATTTGTTTGAATAAATATTAAGTGCGCATTAAATTCCTATAACATTTATAAAATTGCTTATTTAGTTTTTCTAATTTCTATGGAGTACCTAAGCTTAGAATGTATTTAAATTGCATTTAAACTCGTGCCATATCACAAATCTAAATTTTGGCAGATTTTTTGTTATCGTTCATTTCATTCATTTCATTAGTCTTGAGAATTGATAAATTTCCAGACAAAACTTGGCAAGTTTTCAAGGGTTTCAATATTGCTTAGTTTCTCATAAAAAAATGTAAGGTTATCAAAATACTGCTAATAACGTGTACAAAACGTCGGGATTATATTTTCTTCGAATGTGTAGACAAGAATCACAAAAAAAAATATTTTTACGTTTAGTCAGTGACGGATATCTTTTTTTAAACAAAAAAAAAACATAGTTCAAACGAGATATTGATCCGTTTTTCATGTGTATGACATCTGTGAAACTGCATAACAAACGTTGGTTTGTCTATAAAATTTAGAGGCATTGTTTGGTTACAGTGTTGGGATCGCCTACATTAAATAAATTCATTTAAACCATAACATCGCTCAGGGGCAACATAAAACCTATTCGCACATAGGGATCGTTCAATGATCACGCGAGGGTCGAAGGGTTGAGGGGTTGTCTGGTGAGATATCAAGTGTATTTATTTATTTTTCACTCCGCCCGCCGCGGCAATACATTTGTATTTCGGTGTCGGTGTCAGAACCGGGGACGAGAGAGCAAGCTCGGGGCGGTACATGGATGGGATCGATGTAAAAAAATGAAAGAACTTATTTTAAATGCTTACGCAGATGAAGCGGCGAGTACTAGCCATTATTATGTATTGCTAATAACTAAAAGTAAACATACGAAAATTCTATAGATACACACCTATACACGATGCCCCTTTTGTGTAGGAATTTCAGGCCGGAAACTATTTCGGCGGCGTAGAACCGCGCACGCGCCTCCGGAAAGCGGCCGCTCTGCTGGATGTGGAACATCAGGTCGCCTCCGTTCAGGTACTCCATCACAAAGAATAGGTGCGACTGCGGATAGTACACATTCTTAAATCGTCACATAGCTATAAGTATATTAGGATTTATGGCTTTGCCTAGCTTGTTGTAACAATAAAATAAATGCTTATCTCAATGTGTAGTGAGTGTTGGTAGATGAAAACGAATGCAGAAGTGTGCAATTCAATAATTTCAACTCATTAACTGATAAAATAAAATTCTAATGAAGTATATTTCCAGATAATGTACAAATAAATTATGATATGAATTTGCAAAAACGAAAATTACATTTACTTGACCTCTATTCGGAGTCTAAATATATTTTTGTTTGGGACTTCTATAATGCTATTATTTTTTATATTAGATGGTAATACCAATACATTTACAAAAATCAAATTCATGTCCGTATGTATGTAGCAAATGTATATTAAAATCTTATTTCCCTTTGCGTGAATCTTGTCTTTATCAACTACGTCAGTTGACGATTGCATTTTTTGCATATGTTATACACATCTGTAAAATAATTATACAATTGCAACACCTGTCATCTCGTCATTGTCTAAATTTTCGTCTGATGAAAGAACAAGTGAAATCGCCAAACAAGTACAAATAGGACTCGCATCTTGAGGAATTCCGTACAGACTTGATTATGTATGTAGATATTTATTTCCTCTATCGAGAGTCTAGATGAGTTTTACCTGTTTTCGATACCAATACTATTCAGACAGGGGTGCCTGGAATTCTGATATTTGCGTTGATTACGTTGAAAAAAATTTTTAAATATTCGAATTTTTAGAAATCTCATGTTTCATAGCAGAAATTGAAAAATGTTTTTCCATACCTCAGTCTACATCACGTTCCCATACTTCGAGTACGGATGTCAATTTGTAATCGCTTTTTTTTTTTAATGTGGTATTAAAAAATTAACAATTTTCAGATTTTTTCCCTTGTACCATAGTATTACTTGTACTATGGTACATGGGGAAAAATTTACCATAGTACAAATTTGCCATAAACTCATCAGCTTCTTGGCAGATTTCATGATTCTAGGTCATCGGGAAGTACGCTATAGCTATCGATTTTTTTACGAGTGTCAACATATGCTTCAAAAATAGCCGTATTTTTTATCGCGTTGACTTCGTAATCAGATTGATACATTCACGGATTCTTGAAAGAAAGCGGCTTTGATGGGTAGACGGACAACATGGACCTCGATGGACAGACGGACCACAAAATAATTTTAGAAGGATTCCTTATGGCATATGGAACACTAATAGTAATTATTATAAGGATATGAAACCCATAGTTCAAACATCATCATGTCCCATCGTGCAGTGGTCCGTAATACAACACCTCCCCATTCTGGCCGTACTACACAGACGAACCGTAAGATATAAATCTATCGAGATCTCCGGATAGATCACTCAGTCATAAAATGTTATCGGAAATAGAAATAAATAACTGTGAACAAACATCGCGTACATCACTCGAAATAACTGGACGCCACGCGGTCTTCACTAAATATAAAAGCAGCAATCTTTACGCAAGCATGCCGTAAGTAAAGATTTCTGTTTACGTGCACCGCTGTCTGTGTCGAGGGGCGTCGAAGATTATGACCTGAGTAGCTCACGTGAGTTACTTTTAAAATCAAATATTTATAATGTGCAGTTTATAGATCGACTTTCGAAATCAACAATGCTTCAGATACGTTATAAAGTTAACAAACATTGAAAAAAGTTTAGATGCTTTGAAATAAGGAACGCCAAAATAAATGAACAGAAGTGTTTTGATGATGAACTTGTTGTCTATTACACATTATTTATGGTTGGTTCACTTTTAAGCTGGCGAATCGGAAATTTTGATGGCGGGGATTTTAATTTTTTGTATAATAGAAAATACAAAACATGTGAAAGTGACCTTTAGTGAGCCAATTCTTCGTGTTATTGATTTTAACTTAGTCAGTTGCAGTCACGCTATTTATAAACTTCTATAACAAAGAAAAAAATATCACACCTCTTTTAAAACAGACAAATACATTTTACATACATATGGGACCGATTAAAGCCTCTAAATATTCTACGTAGATTAATCTGCACAAACATTTTAAAATGCCAGTTGGCTTTTTAAAAATTAATCCTAGGTTTTATTTTAATCGAAAAAGGAAACTGTTAGGCGCGTACGATTTTTAAAAATAAGCAAACGCGTGTGCGCGTTTTAGTATGCAGTGCCGCGGTATGTTAGGGTCGCGGCGGCACTACACTCCACGTCAAATTCATTTGTCATTGCGTCATCTTATTCACTAATGGTGCTTTTGTCCATACAAAATCAAAATATATACTGACATCCGTTTGGAAAGTAGCGAAGAGGTGGCACAGGTAGGGATGGTTGGTGCCCAGCGCGAGGACCTTCCGCTCGATGAGGGTGCACTCCACGTCGTCGTCTTCCAGTACCACATCCTTCTTGAGACACTTCACGGCATAATAATATTCTGTGTCGCGGAGTTCAGCCAACAGTACCTGTTATACACATGTGTTATTTTTAAAATGTACGAGTTGACAGGCGCTCTACACTTTTCATCTACGCCTATGTGTTTTGTCTGTATTGTGTGCTCTGTCTTTATAAATATGTGTTTTGTATGTGATTGTGTGCTCTGTCTTTACAAATATGCATTTCATATTTCTAAGACATAACACTATTTAAATTCGAATGTATTTTCTTGAGCCGGCTCTGGAATCTGTTCCAGCTAAAGATAAATCGGACACAGTTGTGTCTCCTTTGAAGATCTCCTTTTTTACTCAATATATGACATTTTGTATTCATGTTTATAAATTATATGTTCTTAGGCATTGCTTTAGCTAGAACCGACTACAAAAACAATTGATTAGTTGTTTTTGAAGTCTATTTAAACAACTACTTAAATAGGTTCTAAAACACGGTTTTTATTTATTCTTTTTTTTTTGGAAAAATTATTTTATCACATTTTTTAGTTATCGAATAATCATACCTTTATAATTCATTTAGTTACTTTGCATGTGACCAGACATCTCTTTTGTTTTTGTACGGAGCAAATGGAAAAGTGGCTCCGATGCCGAATTTATTGTCCGCTGGTAATAATTCCAGTGTTTACATTCTTAGCTGAAGTGCACTTACTAAATTATTCTTATACGAACTACATAAATTATACTTATTCTTGATTATATAAAAGTTCTACAATTCACACACAGACCATATTTTCATTCACTTCCATATTAAATTCATTCGCCCTGTTTCTACTGTTGTCGCTAAACGGTTCCGATGAGTTTCTGCTGGGACTGTCTCGTTGGAATTACATATATGAAAGAAAATATGTAGGTAAATTAGTAATTAATTAATTATAATTCTGTGTATACTAGGTTTTACTGATAGTCATTGATGAGTAGTTTCTGACGATAAATCTTAATACTATTTGTTAGTATTGAGATTTGTCACCTCCTAACCGTTAAAGAGTGCTCTGGCTTTCATCATCAGCTCAACAACGTGAAATGATGACATCCAGATGCAAAAATTTTAATAACTAAAAAAAAAAGCTCAAATGCACTATACGTGCTTATATATTTGAGGGTATCCTTCGATTTATCTGGGATCTTATCAGGAGGTCCTCACTTGGTAACTATGAGATCATCTTGGGAATATACTCTTTCGAATGAAAAAAATAAATAACGGTTTACAATTGACGAAATTATCGCTGAACATACATATCTAAAGAAAATATAGAGACGAAAATGAGAACATCCTTTTTTTTATGAAGTCGGTTAAAAAGGATACCTCCTGAATAAAATCGTCGATTCATGCCTGCGCGTTTATAAATTCAATTTCAAAAAATAATTTAGGATTAGATTGAAATTTAAGTATGATTTGGTTGGTATATGACGATTTCTCAAATTATTAGAATTGACAAAAACGTTCTTATACAACGATCATCACCTACTAATTTTGGTGTTATAAAATATCAGTAATTTCTGTGTTGCGAATACCAACATAAAAACGCTCACAAATATATAATTTTAGTATGTTATAGAGAATCATATCTCTGAATACTCAGATTTGGAAAATAAATTAGTAATAAAATCCTACACCCGATCACCTGCTTAATTTTTTAGATTTTGTTTGTTGATAACATTATTTATTTTTCTCATACCGTGCCACTTTGTACGGTATCAGAAAGCGCTACGGATACACGAGTGAGTTACTAATTAGAACGCAGAACTGAGACAGTATCTATTCATAATAAATAAAAAATGTAATAAATCTTTCTAGAAAGTTCAACACACAAAGACCAACTCGCTCGAGTTCATTGAAATATATACCAAACGTATTGAGCGACTTACCGCATTTCTAATTTTGCTTCGAAACTTCAAAAATATCGCTGATTTTCGTTAGCACAGCGGTCTTATCCTGGTAATGATCTTTTTAAACAGAACACATCATACGGCCGCCCATAGATGAATATGAATATATAGAGACTGGCGAGCTTCATACACTAGAGCCGGAAGAACGAGGCCGGTCTGGCGATGTCGCCGCCCGATTTACCCCTAATTCAGAGTAATCTCTTTGTCTATGCATCGTCGTGCAAATTTTCTTAAAGCAAAAGGAATACATACTAATAAATGGCATTCAAGAGTTTAGACTCGATGTATTCCAACAAACAATTTTCTAGCCATACACGAGCACGTCGTGCAACGCATTTGCTCGTCGGGTTGACGCGCGTCCGATTGTCTATGCGCACGATCGGCAAATGCGTTGCACGATGTGCAAGACTCGATTCGAGTCTTGCACGTCGTGCATGGGTGTACCGAATAATAATAATCATGCAGGACGACAAGCCTGTTCATGGTCCGTTGTAGCTTCACACGAGCGTGCAACCCGCTCGCGCCAACAGTGTGCATTTTGCGGTGGCAAATAACAACGGCCTAAATTATATCATCGACATTTCATCGGGAAAATAATTTAAATCTTTTGATATATACGTCATACAAAAAAGTGTTTACGAGAATTTCGCGAAAACGTTACGAATTAACGCCTATTCATCTCGGCCAGATATATTGTCGGTTTCGCACACGAAGCTATGCCGTAATAAATACGTCTCAGCGGCGAATTCTGTCAGTTCAAAATAACCGTGTACGAGACCCGAAGCGTAAGACGATACGGAGCCAGGTTTAGCTCATAAAACATAACCCAGAAAGCGGGTGACACCCGTGCGACATGAATCTTCGTTTAATAACGCCAATTTATCATTGCTTTCTCCGTACTGTTGGCCCGAACTCAAAGGGGCCACATCCCGGCAACCAGGAAGCTGCGCGTTGCCGTCGCTCTGTGTAACGCAACCACTCCACTAGATTTCAGAACGCTCGCCGCCCGCTCAAGCGCCAGCTGATGCTGCCTAATTAAAATATATATTTACATTTGAAATATTAAATGCGTACTTTTGAATACTTTAAGATAATAAAATGATGAATGTTACAAATCCTTTGAAAAAAAAAAGAATACTTCTGGCAGTTTTCTTTCTATATTTTATTCATAATCTTGAAAAACGTTTTTAAGAGAATATTCGTTTCTATTCACAAATATTCCAATGTTTACTCCTACATTCGAAATTTCTATCCAAAGGCTGTGTAAGTGTTGATACGTTAGAACATTACATGTTCGTTTTTCTTTAGTTTTCCTAACTTTGCCGCAGAATTATTAAATCACGAAAAGTCAGGACGTTGACAAAGTTCAATATCTAGATTCTTTATAAAAAAGAGCGCAAATAACGATTAAAATAAATCAATCCCATAACGCGAGATACGCGAAGGACGATCGAGTGCAAGTGCAATACGTCGAATTCGGAACTACGACACGTGCCAGCCGGTGACGTGCGGGGCGCTCACGGCGCTGATGTCGCCGCCCGAAATAGGGCGCGTCACCAAAATGTGAGGAGAACACGGGGACAGATAGTCATCTAAATGGTGGGACACTGCGACACGGACACCAGGTGAACCGCGTCGAATTGCGCAACAAACACTGCAGATGGCGGGTTGCCATTACGTGCGGCTGCTAATTATAAATATATTTAGAAAAAAAAGGGACTGCGAAACAATGAAACTAATTAACGTTAATCTAATAACGTAATTTTGTATGTGCCACTTGAAAGTTTTCTGTGGACGACTTTTTTTATTTATATTAAGTTCTAAAAAGACGAGACAAGCATTTATTTCTTGATGAAGCTGCTTTTGATGCCACTATTTATAGTCATTTGAATGTGTCACATCGTGGTCAAACCCTGCACCTCACTGACGACCTCTGTGAGGGACGTCTTAACCTACAAAATATGAATGTAACATCAGTATTGTCCAGCCTTTGAGAGAGAACGCACATAAGGTAGGCAATAAGAAGATTCAGCAAACTGCAGATTCATATGGAGTTATATACAGTAAATGTTAGATGAACATTTAGGTGCCAAATAACTTTTTATTCGATGCATGACTTGTAATTTTGTGCGATAAGTTCGCAAAATGAGTCAACGTCACTCATATGTTTGTATTTGTTTGTAAATAAATGTACTGGACATCGTCACGGATGAAAGACGGATATGCTGTAGCCGATTTGAAACTAAGACAATCTGCGCAGTGGGTGCGTTTTAATTTTCAGTTGTTTACCTATAGAACTGAGGAAAGAATGAGGAGTTGTAAATCGTCTTCGAGCGGACAGTTCAAAATGGAACGTTTGCTAAAGACAATTTAAAAAAAAAATCAGTTGCAGAAGATTGATCAATCGGCAATAATTTGCCTATTGTCGTTGAAAAAATTCGAGAGAAAAGTTTTCATAATAGAATCGACTATCATCACAATTCTACTTCATCTGCCCTTCGCCAGACAAATACTTTTGGGTATTCGACAACTCCAAGTATTAATAAAAATTATAACAAAAAAATGAAAAAAAAAAACCGCAGCACCGAATACGTGTTAGAAGTAAAGTTTTAAACTTAAAACGGTATTTTTGACAAAATTTTAATAGTTTAAATATTACTTTTATATATATTTTACTACAAAAAACATTATAATTCTTTATAGATACGAGTATAATCAAACGATTACAGTGTACAAGCATAAAAAACGCAAATAATCACAAAAACAATGATAAATATTAATTACCTATACAACGTGTCGTACCTCAGTTGTTCATGCGTATTAATTCTATTGTTTTGGAACGTTGTGTATACGTCGATTTGTTTTGTTCCACTCTCGCGGCATGAGAGTTTATAGCTTCTCTTTCTTCTTCTTCCTATGTTATATCTTTCTTCTCTCTCATGTAACGAAATGTGTCTAAACGTGACGAGTTCTTGAAATTTTACTCTCAATTCTCATTCAATAATGGATTATCTAATCTCGGCTTAAGAAGTTTCACTTCAAAAAACTCGATTACGATATAATAAAAACATCTGGATAAAAATAAACAAAAAACAAAGCAAATGATTTCCTTTAACTTCTTATTGTTAGCTGGAACAGAATTTCACTACAGCAAAATGGCAAAAAGATGTATAATGTACTTGCATTAAACTTTATTAATAACTTATTAACTCACTAATTTGTAAGCCGGAGTGGGAGACGTATGTACGGTCCATCGGTTCATCACACGGTACATTAATATTAAGAAGATTAATATTAAATAGATGGCGCTTCTTGTTGTTATTTGTCAAAAGTTGAGACAAATCGCTACTAATTTAATCAATATTTTTTTTTATGAATTTCCTGCAATTTGCTACGTTTATTTAATATTCTTGATATAAATATATGTTAATGGTTTGTTTTAAGCGTTTAAAGATCATTTTCTGTTAACTGATTACGACATAATCTAGAATGATCAGTTGGTTTAAAGTATACTCTTCGTAAAGTATTTTCCCACTTACGTCTGAGACGAGGATTTTTGGGAAACTCGTAATTACCTATTTCATCACACTTTAAAACAGCATAACGGTCCATTATTTGATTATTTTATTCAAATCATAAAAACAATGAAATTATCCGATAATTGTTTGGTAGAACAAAGAAAGCACCAACTAGATTAATTAATTTAACGGTTGCCTTCCCTATTAATATAAAAAAGTAAAGAATAAGTTTTATGTTCACGCGAACTGAGCCACAAGTAAAAAAGCGTATATTTCAGCAGAAGATTAGTTTATATATTACTTATTAGCTTTCCATCCGCGGCTTCGTCCGCGTGGGACTCGGTCTGTCAAATAAAGTTTCTATCGCAACTCAACCCCCTCCCTAATCCACCGGCCCAATCTCCTTCTATCCCTTCCCCTGCCCTCATTTTCTTTCAGTTTTTTTTTATCTTGTGTACTTGTTACTCGTTGGTATTGTACCATCCATAGGCTATCGACGCTAGCATGCCAACAATTATTATTTGCCTTATAACTTATGAGACAAGGGTCTTTAAATAAGAATAACTTTTCTCATTACATTTGGTTTAAATGTAATAAAACCTATATTCTTCTCCGAGCCGAGTACTATTTATACGTGAAAACAGTATTAAAACAATTCTGACAATTTTAATTTTCTAATTTAAAAATCGTTGTTTTCTCTTACAATTACCTTTTCTTTTCGTCTCCTTCCATTTTTCATGCATACCTTCTATATATAGACACACCAGGTTCCATTGTTTTATTATATGAATGGATTTTAAAACCATCTACATACATAATCACGCACACGTGATTATGTATATGAACGTAAATGTAGGTAGATACCTACGTGTGCCTATATGATAATTTATGGAGAAACGAGCTATTCTTAACTTAGGTATTATGATAATTTTCACTTACATTTATTTTTCAGATTCTAGTTCACTTTCTTAAATAAAAGCTTTTTTAATAATATTATTACTGTAATGTTTTTTCCACATTTTTTTTTTGCTCCATGGTAAAATCGATAATACATGACATAAGCGACGAACTTGGTGTGATTATAGTACTCCAGTGTAAAATAACCAATAATAGAAACTGGCAAAGTGCGAGGTGGTCTCGCGATAAGTATTCGGACCAGAATGAATTCTTTTTTGTAATTACAAAATATTGGTGTGGTGGTACCGAACCATCGGTGCACGAATGTGAATCGCGCTTGGCGGACTTCGTCCATTCATGTAACTAAGAGTTTCCATCTATATAATAAAGAACATGAATCGCATATCCGTTTTAAATTACGACATAAAAGCGAACACGCACATGTTATGTCACTGCAGTTACGGACGGGAACTCGATTAATTTTACGACTGCGTACGCGCCGGCGCCGCCCGCCCGCCCGCTTCATAAATAAGGCGATGCTTCATGGAACGCATCAGATCTGTTCCTCATTGCACTGCTTTTATTTCGGGCTGGGCTGTCGACCTCATAACGGTCGGCTAGGCATTCGCTAATTCGACAGCTTTACGCTTTGATGTCGGAGTGCGTCATTCGCGCACATCTCAGCTCAGTCGTATGATTTTCATTCACGCTTCGATTTGTACTTCCTGTTTTTTTAGTAATTCGGAATGGTGGTTCGGAAAGGGAAATTTATGTAAAGCTTTGAAAAATAAAATTAGTATTTACAACGCAATCTTTTAGTATAGTGCAAAGCCGCAACACCCCAATTGGGAAACATATTTTAAAATTATTTCATGAAATAATTAAAATTTCTAACGTAACTATACGTAAGTTATGAACGATATTGACTCGTCGCGTTCTTGCACTAAGACGTGTCACCCACCCCCACACCATAACGACGCCCGTCTTCGCGACCAGCTCTCATTAGCTAGGTAATAGTTGTAATTATTCGCTATATCAATTATAGCATTTTTTAAATAATCATTTTGATTGTCAAAATACCTACCTAGGTAAGTAAATTAAAAGGTCATGTTCCGTAAATTAAAACGTACCTAATATTGCATAATTTTAAATTCATAATAAAAATTAAATATTTCACTGCTTACCTGAGTATTTAAACATACTGCATTATGCTTTTAAAATGCCTTCCGCCTTGTCGAGTGCACAATCGAGCACGTATACGCAAAGTACTTTTTAATCGTTTGACTATAACTAAAAACTGTAACGGCTACGTAGGTACTATTTTCGGGATTTTCCTCAATCAATCTCAAAATATTCTCTTGTATTTCAACATTAATAATATTTGCGCCACGATCTACAGAAGTTGGAGGTCTAAATTTTCCAAAATCGCAGAAACGCTGGGCCGCACTTAACGTAGTGTTCCAATTTACACTTATTCCGAACCGTTCACGAGAGGCACGCACTGCTTCTGAAATGTTGTTATTGTACATTGCAAGTGTTCGCACCATTTTCGTACCATGTTGGAATATCTGTACGACATTATTAGAGTGGACAAACCGACAACACAGGTCAACGCGAACCGGCACACTAATCGGCACACACGTGCACAATGCACGTGGTTTTTTAAAAGAGATAGCGATACCTTATTCACGCGCGAGTGAACAGTACAATTCGCAGCGAGCGAGCGGCGGTAAACGTCGCCGCCGTTGCCTGCCAGTACTTACAAAATATGATCAAATTTTAGAAATTTTATAAAATAAATTAGTCGAAAAAAAATTCAAAATCTATTTAGTTGCTGATATCAGAGTATTTTCTAGTTTCTTATAATATTAAAATTATTATGTCTTATTAAAATTATATTAAGCCTTAAAAAAATAACAGCACATACTTTTTATGTGTATTCATAAATATGTATAGATATAGTTACATTGAAAAAAATCTGTCAAGTGCAAGTTGGACTCGTGCACCGAGAGATCTGTACTACAACTCAACATATTTGTGTTAAATACTTAAAAAGAATTATTTTCATTGATTAATTTGCGGATTCTTAGCACGAACCCCACTCACACTTAGCCGACTTTTTTATTGTTTTTCTTAAGAATGCACTATGACCGCGCTAAGTTTGATGTAGTTACATGATAGTAAAATTTGAAAAAGAAACTCTATGCACTAAATAAGTGAGTGTCAGTTTATACTGTACATTGAAAAGAATCGAAACGAAGAAAACTATAGACTTCTTATAGATTTTTCTGTAATGTGTAACTTAGGAACTATTTTCTGTGATTTTTTTAAGATTTTAGGCGTAGTAGTTTCGGACATAAAGGAGGTAATTGTCAATTAACATGTATTTTCTTAAATGTGTAGTTTTGTTTAAGTTATTTTGATAGAAAGCTATACATTTGAAACCCTCATAAGAAGCGCTTTGAATTGATATGTGACATGAAACTTTTTTCTAATTTGCTTCCCAAAAATGACCCTCATTATAAAAAATCATTTATTCTTTATTCAATAATTATTTAACACTGGGAAGTTATATACCATCGTAAGTAGTACTACATTTAGTACAGTAATAGTACATTTAGAATCTACAGTAGTAGTACATTTAGTGAAAAATTTAAAAACGTAACATATATGCAATTAAATATTTTTTTCAGTGCTTATTTTTGTGAGAATCTGGCGGGAATTTACTTTCAATAATCGAACTCATACTATGTGATTCTAGCACTGTTATTTATTACGATTACAAAAAATTTTAAAGTCCCCAGAATGTTTTGAACTTTTTTACGATTTTTGGTGAGTCTGCTTGTTTACGAGCAACAGTTTTTAATTGGTTTGCTGAGTTTTAAAAGAGGACGGGGAAGCCTGAAGACAAAGCGAGGACAAGTCGACCGCCGACCGCGGCCACTCAAAAAAATGTTCAAGCAGTTGTAAAATTGATTCGAGAGAACTGAAGACTCACATATGCAGAGCTCTAACGAGAATCGGTTATTGGATCAGCAGCAAACTGCAAACCTTTATTCACGAACATCTTTCTGTCCGTAAGCGTTGTTCGAAATGGATGCCGCACAAACTAACCGATGAGCAGAAACAATTTCGGGCAGATTAGTGTCGAATTATAATCGAGAAATGCGACGAACGCGAGATAAAAAGCATGTACCAATGTACTCGCCGATGACGAAACATGGCTGTACTACGTAACACTACGTACCTGAAACAAAGCGACAATCGACCATATGATGTTTTGAAAATGAACCAACATCAACAAAATGACGCCGTGCGCGAAACACACAAAAATAAATAGTCGCTACGTTTTTTTTGAAAGACCAGTCATGTAGCCATTCTGCTGCTAGAGGATCAAAAACAGTTAATTCTGAGTGGTACGTGACAGTCTGTGCCCCAGCAGTATTATCAGCTAGGTGTGATAAGCGACCAAGTCACGAATGTGGCATCTTCTTTGACAGACGATAACGCCGCGCCGTACACGTATGCAAAAACACTTGATTTTTTCAATTCCAAAAATGTGTTTGTCCTACTTCACTCGCCATATTTCCCTCGCTTAGCCCCAAGCGATTTTAACTTGTTCCCTAAAATCAAAGATAAATTGGAAAGCAAGAGATTTGAGAGCATGGAAGATTCACTGGCTACTTATAATTTCGAAAATTTTAAGGTATCTGAAAAACGGTCACAGGTTATTTATTCAACAAATTTAAACGTATGGGATAGTGTATACATGCTCAGAAAGAATATTGTGAAAACATAGATATTAGTAATAAATATTATAATTTTTGAATATCAAGTTTGTTTTTTGCAGACCCCTCGTATGCAGGCTAATATGGTGCATTACCATGGCTTTTATCTAAACAACCGTTTCTGTGATAAAATACACAAATGAGTAATTTAAAATTTGGGTTACTGAAATGTAAATATTCAGTAAAAAGAGTTCTTTCTATGACTTACAAAAACTTTATTAACATTTATTTGACCTGTACATTAAAAAAGCTACTTCGGAAATACTGTAAAAGACCTGGGTTTAATGAAAAAAAAAAAAAAATCTATATCTTAAACGAAAATTATAATAAAAATATATAGTTTTTAAACACTTAGGAAAATTCATATTTTTCTCATGCTGACTTCAGGAGTATTTAATTTCTCTCGGTTCACATCAGTGAAAGGATATAAGCCCGGAAGACCTAAACCTAAAAAATGATGTGCGACCGAAATAGAACTCAATATATAAGGGATACTCTACGCAGAATATAAAAGTTCCTTATTTCGTTTTTAAGTATTAAAGAAGTGTCGTGTAAGGAATATAATGATTTTAATTTCGATAAATATTTTCTTACGTAATGTAAAATCTACATACAACATATTGCTCATCAATTATATATATAGATTATATATAGATCAATACCAAGGCGTTTTTTTTTTATTATTTTAAAAAGGGTTTGTGACCGCAATATTACTATATCGCTCAATTTATGATGTATTCTAATAGCTCAATAGACACCCTTTTTCAACTATTGTTCCCTCCATTAACACATTACTGCTTGCCCAGTGCCCTCATTCTGGATGTTTCTTAACCTAGCAGTTAAATTCTATTTTAATTTTATATTTCCTGATCCCGTCTGACACAGTTAAACTGATCGTTATTGTGAAAATAACTGAGTGTAAATTTGTTAAAAAATTAGGTTAGTACAACACACAGCTCGTTGTTGCAACTTTATGTGTCATTAAGAAAAATTGAAACAAAACATTTGTTAGAAATTCTCCAGTCGTTAATTACTCGATGATTTTTAAGGATTGTAGTTTTAGTAACTTCAGTTAAATAAGTGGAATTTAATTATCATTTATGATGAATGTGGTTCTTTTATGATCACATTCAGAGTGGCGAATATAAAAGAACCTTCATATCAAATTAGTTCTTTATATAATCATTCTATAATTATTTCGGCAAAAAAGGAAAATATTTTCAATTTTTATACTATTTTCAAATAATTAGATCGATTTGAATAATTTATGTAGAAATACGAACGTATGCAGGTAAAGAGTATGAATGAAATTCTCGCAAACCAATTCGCACACAGTTTGAATTGTCATATCAATTTCGAAATTTCTAAAAATAATATGCAATTCTTATATTAATAATACAGAAGCGTTGAACCGACGTCATATTGCTAATGCTGGTTGTTAAAAAAAATCCTAAAAATGTTATGAGAATATTTGTCACTGAGTTATAAATAAATCAAAACGAAGATTTGTGGCGTATGTTGTTGGGGTATAGTGAATTACAATTAACTAAGTTCAGTTATAAATTGTATGATTTCTCATTTAGCTATAATATTTTTAGTTGTACATGAAAAGGTGAGAGAGTTGAACAAGTGAAAGAGTGTTTATTTTTGTTTTTTTTTTTCAAATGACGGTAAGATATTGAAAAGGCATAAATAAATTCAGGAAATAAGGTGAATGGGGCCTTGCTTGCTGTTATAAGAACAGTAAAAGTGTCTCACGACAATCACGGTCGGCTACGAGTATCAAGGAGGGCGTCCTACTGGTCTCTGCGCTTATGTACTGTAGTGAAACTTGGGTGTGACAAAAGAAATATGAAAATAGAATCAATGCAGTGAAAATACTATCTTTGCGTGGAATGTGGAGTGTCTTTGAACAATAAATATAGAAACGTCAGAGAACAGTGTGGTTTGTAAGACGTAGGAACTAGAGTGAACAAAAATGTTGGAATGATTTCACCATCTGAAAGAGGTGAATGAAATGAATCGACAAAAAAAAAAAATATAGAGCGAATGTGTGTGATTGATCGATCGGTAAGGGTCGCCCTAGAAAATCGAATTCCGACTAAGTCGTTGTCATATCAAAGGAGAGACAATTTTAAAACGCCCCAAATCGACAGGCTTTCACGAAACGATCGATGGATACCGGTGAAGCAGGAATGTGTGCAAGGATCGTATGTACCGTGTAGAAATCTGTGACTTCTGTCCACTCTTTTAGAAAATAGGCTTGAGATAATAAATAACTAAAAAATAAGAAACTTCCTACAAAACGCGTGATCGTAACCGTAATTTTCAAAATTCACACGCATCGGCCTGGCGCATCGCGCAGGCGATACAGCCGCCGTGCACCGCCCGCGCCGACCTTTGCCTACGGAGCGTTCACGGCGGGAAAAATATCGGGCGGGCGTGGTCGGGCTACGATGCAAAAACAATTCACAGAACGAAAATAAGTGTAGCATATTTTCTATGGACGTGTCCGTCAGCGCGCGGCTGGGCCGCCGCCGCCGCCCGCCGGCGTATAGGCATGCGCGAAAAACTTCATTTTCTTGGCAGAATCCCTTGTGTTATTTTCTCGCGGGTTATTTTTGTACAGTACATTCGCTTGCTGTGCTTTTTTAATTATTGATCATTACTTAAGGGTGTCTAATAATGAAGTGTGTTGAAATACGGTTCATTTGTGTTAAGAACTCATTTTATTAACAGAATCATTGTGATTGAATAAAACGATTCAGTATTAATCTCTCGTTCATCGCGAATTTTTACATAGATGACGCAAAGTGATTTTTTTCATCAACAACTTATTTCGATTTAGACTAAGCAATGAATACTTTAATTGAATCAGGAGCGAAGGGATTAGTTTAAAGTGAAATTTTAAGTGTAGCGATTTAAAAATTCGAGATGTAAATAAATTTGTTGTAGCGCGAAATGGATCATTTTTCGTCCCTCCAGCAAAGAAAATCTATATATGATATTTAAGAAAAATCATGACTATCAATTAACTATTTATAAGCAATTACGTTTAGTCCTTGTGATATTTTAATTTTTTTATTTAAAAATGATTCCTTGTTAATAAAATGTAATACATAATATTGTAGTGGAGTCCATAATAATTTTAGTCATGGTATTTTACAGAGGACAAAGAAATGGTCTTCCATACATCAGTTTACGTCACAGTCCGTACTTCAGCGGCAAATATCAATTTGTTATTGTAAAAAAGGTATAATCACAAATTAACAATTTTCATATTTTTTCCTTCCTATGCTTGTACTTGTGAGACCTTGTTTATTGTCAAATTCTCTAACCGTGGATCAACCGGAAATACGCTATATGTTTTGATCAATTTGCTAGTATCAATATTTGCGATAAAAACGGCCGTATTTCTTAATTGCGCTGTCTTAGAGACTTCATTTTTTAAAGCTTCAAAACTTTGAACTAAATATTTAATATTAATTTCAATTTGATACCTTCATATATTCCCGAAAAAAGCACCTTGATAGACAAACGGACGGACACGTTATGTTCCTTTTGAGGTAAGAACTATAAAATGATCTAACGGAGTAAGTTTGGGACATTAGTTTCAGAACGTCCGCTTTATTGACTGTGGGTTGTGTTCAAAATTTTAGGGTTCTGAGCCAAAATGGCATAAACGGAACACTTATAGTTTCGTCATGTTCGTCCGCCCGTCCGTATGTCACAGGCATTTTATTCAAAAACTACAAGACGTATATTAATGAAATTATAGTGTAGATGTATTGTATAAGCCGCTACTTAGTTTGGTAGTTAAATAACAAAAATAATAATTTCTAAGGAGGCACTCCATACAAGTGACAGAAGTTGAAAAAAAATCTTTCAGCTAACATCAACGTGTGGCACATAGTTCGACAGTCCTTTTAAAAACAATTTAAGGTTTCTAAGCAATTTATCTGATTACGTGAATAATTTCAGAAACAATGGCTCCGAAAGTAGCAGAAATTGTCCGTCCGTCCGTCCCCGCCCCTATTTTTAAATCGTATGTCCAAAAAATATGAAAAAAGTAGCAAAGATAACACTTAATAAATGCTTATAAAAAAAAATATTTTGAACACGATCGGATATACTGTTTTGAGTTATTGGCGAAAAACTGCGCTTCTCAGCAAAAGGACGTAAGTGCAATGAAGATACGCTCTTTTGCTGACGCTCTTTAGTTTACATTAGTTTAATGGTATTAAGTGACATACCTATTTATTTTTCTATTTAAAGGCAACAAAAGTGGTTATAACTATACTCTGCGGTATACATAAAGCATAACAACGTACTTGTTTCATCTGTAGTGCATTTGTTTGTTATAATGGCTGCGGAACCCTATAATGAGTATGATGTGACATGCTCTTGGCCAGTTCTATGATTTCGTTACCTGTTTCCGAACATCAATAAGGATTTTTCCAAGCTGATGAGATGAAAATATATAAACACGCCTAATATTAAAAAAGTAAAGCAGTACAACTACATATACTAGAATGGAGCAGCTGACGTTTTTTAGGACTGTATTTAAAGATTCTATTTGAAGAAGAGTGTAGTGACCTAGGTAATGTAAACTATACTAAGCTGACTATAAAATTAACCTAGATAAGAATGTTTCGAAGAGCCAATTAGAAAAAAAAAAATTAAATAGCGAAACCTGTAAATAGCGCAGTGTAGTTTCACTCTTCTTTGCTTAAGAGTTCATTGTCTTTTTACAGACTTCAACAATGAACTCCATTTTTTGTAATCACATCCCTTCGGTTTACATATTACATCGGCTAAATATATTTTACAAATACTATTATAATACTTAAAACACATAATTTTAAACTTTTATCGAGTTAATAGTTTTTCGCGACTAGCGCGTATGGCGATCCATTAAGTACCTTGAACCCTACGCTTATGTATGGTAGTAAATGTTGGATATAGCTGAAGGAATATGAAAGTAGAATAAATGTAGTGGAGATGCGATTCCGTCATAGTATATATGGAATAGAAAATAGATGTGGGAACAGAGTTGTCAGAGAGCAGAGTGGTTCGAAAGAAGATGTGGTGATCGGAATAGAAAAAAGAACAGTACAACGCACGAAACTCTGCCGCTCTGAATTTGTTGCAAATGATATACTGCGCAGCTTTCCGACCATTCCTTCTTCTCCACCGCGTTCCTATTTTATGTCGTAGCGACGCTTTCGTAACGAACTTCACAGCGGCAAAGTTTCGTGCATTGTACTGTATGTTGCGGTAGTTTGGCCATCTAGAAAAGATGAATAAAAATAGATCGACAAAACGAATTTGCAAAACGAATGCTTGTGACGGAAGGGTCGATAAGGGTCGACCTGAAAAATTTTGTGCAAACCACATTGGTGGCATACTAAAAAAGGACAAATTTGTAATCACATGTAATCGAAGAGGGTGCACGGAAAAATCGATGGGCGTCAGTGAATCATGAGAGATATGCGAAAATCATACTATGTTGAAATTTGTGGTCTCTGTGTATCTTCTAGACATTCGGCGTAAATTTCTAATGATAAAAAGTTAAATATCGTATTACAAATGCATAGTTCTAGGTTTACTTATAGCGAAGTTTTATCAGAATCTATTTCAATCATTTAAAACAATCTACTTTACGCGAGGTCGTTCAATCTGGTTTAAGAACTGCAGCACCGTGAAAATATAAACTGAAAAAATATAAAGAAAAACACTAAGTGCAAACGAAATAATGCTCAAAGTGGTGTGTCGTATTAAAATGTTCACAGGAAAATGTCGAATTTTGGGAATGAACGAGTTAAATAAAGATAAAAACATTGTTAGCTACAGCAGACACTTCAGGGTGACGAATCATAAATGACTTGCATTTTAAGAGTATAACGAGGAGGAAATCGTATAATAGAAGATATATAGGCGAATAAAAGTAGAAATATAATATACTAGAAGACGAAATAGAAATATATGGAAATTTTGGCATAAATGATGAACAAGAAAACCTAACAAATTCAATTATGTATTTTTAACTTCCCGCTAAGAAAATTGAAAATTTTCTAAAATTGTCGGGAAGTTATTGGTATCACCCCATTTTGCAAGAATCGAGTTCTCATCAGATTTCGACGTTCCGAGGGTCTAGGAAGCTTCCCTGAATATCCTTGAGATGATGTCCATATGTCTGTGTGGATGTGTTTGAGTGTGTGTTCGTGTGTGTGTGTGTGTCAATGTGTGGATGTATGTAAACCTCTTATAACTTTTAAACGGCTTGACTGAATCGAGCCCACTAAACGGAGTTCCCAAAGAGTTTCACCAAACTTAGATTTCCTGAAAGTTTATGTCAATTTGGACCGGTAGATTTTGAGAAATTTTCAAAAAACTTAGAAAAAATTTTTTTAAAGTTGTTATTTGAAAGTAACTTTAAAATGGCTTGACGGATCAATTCTAAAATCTAACCAGCTCTTGACCCTGTAAAAACACATCGATTGCCGCAAACCGGGTTAAAATCGGTTGATTCGTTTGCGAGAAATCGTTGTCGAAAAAAATCGAAACAAACCGTTTTTTTTTTTTTAAATAACTACGAAACGGATAAAATTAGCGGGAAGTTGCAGAGTTGGCCTTTAGGGTCAAATTTTTTTATGAAATTAAAAAGTTGTGTTTTTTAAAATATTACGAATGTAGAATTTTGATTTTAAAACAAAGTCGTAAAGGAAAAACGAGAAAGTGCAACATAGTTTGAAGATAAGCATATCGTTCGAGCGATCCATCTATCGAAGCTGGTATTCGCCTAGAATTTAGGTCGTTTGGTATATCGCAAAACAAATCTCTATAATGCTCTGTGTGGGTCTTGGAAATTCTTTGTTAAAACAGCAACATGTTTATCGCTCTCCTATTTCCCAACTCGAACAGCGTTCACCGATAAAAAAGCGGATACTTTTGGAAAAACATTTTTTTTAATGTTCCTTTTTTCCGTTTTGGGTACACCCAGGGTCGACTCGTGCGAATAATCATTATCGGACGTGTCAACTGAACTTGTCTATTTTCGTCAATACCGGTGAGATTGAGATTGAAACGTCAAAACGATGTCTAAGTCGTTGTTTTTGGCGAAGTATTAAAGGAGATACGGCGTAAGAAAAGAACCTTTTGAGAAATAATATAAAAATATTTGATTATCTACAAAAGAAACCTCACAGAGTTGAAAGAGAGGATGATTTATTGTGTCATAACTCCGTAAATCGGTAACTGTGCCTGTATACATTTTTGTGAATCCCGCTAGACGTTAAGAGCTAACTAGACGTTATGAAGTCCTCAAACGTCGGCCTGTCTGTTTGTTTATTTCGGTGTGTTTCAATATATACTAAACAGTTTTTGTTACAATTCCCATCTGTCTTATAGACAGCGTGTTTTCTGTGAAGTAGGTAAACGTTTTTGTATAATTCTCAAGTATTCTGTCTTTATTTAGCCAAGCCGACGTGATCATTTTGAACGAGGCCGACCAACACCCACCTGTAATTTGTACGAAAGTAGCCTGTAAGCCGGTAAGTAGAACGTAAATTTCACTAAGTGTTCTGTTCAATGCAGCACTTCTACCATAAATTTATCAAGCTGTTCTCGTTTTATACTGATTGTTTTGATCAATCTTTATAAAATTTCTCGAATCACCTTCACCGAATTCTATGAACTGCGTGTTTTCGTGCAAATTATTTGCTTGCAATCGCCAGTGAGTACAGACTCTGCGCCGAGATCAAACCATCGACAGGTGTTGCTACATGTTTCACACCGTTTCATTTTTGACGTGACAACGTCTTATAAATTGGTTTGCCGGGTGACACTTCAAGAAACTGCGTTACGCTCCGCTCACGTTATGCGCTCACAATGAGAGCGAGTGAGAGGCACGCGTCCCTTCCACTCGGGCATGGTTAGCCCGCCTAAGAGCGAGAGAGACAGACATAAAACACTTCCTTTCATTTCATATTTCTCCTATCATCACCTATCCTCAACAAAATCACTCAGATAGGAAGAAGTTAAGTTGTAGTAAACGCTGTTTCATTGTACGCAAATATATTGCAAGTTATTGTATGTATATTTGTATATAAATACGTATGTGTGTAAAGGTAAAATAAAATTTTGTTAATATGAAATTCAGTGCGAGATTCTTTGTATAAATTAATGTTTTAAATATAATTCTTTGTATAAATAAATGTTTTAAATTGTTACTATTATTTCATCCTTCTTCCTACTATACGAATGAATATTCACATTAAAATGATTTTATCACTCAAAGTCGTTGTCACGTAAAACTTTCGCCCGTATACCGACTTTACAGGCAACCAATTTTTTTTTTTCTTGTATTCATACGAGAAAATCGAATTTCGAGTACAGGGTCGAATTTCTGAGGGCGGCGCAGTGGCTGCGTGATCGAGAACATTGCTTTCCAAAAGGAAGGTTCCTGGTTTGAATATTAAACACGGGCGAATCCACCGGTAAGTTTCTGACTTAAGAGGAAGTGAAACCAATCGGTCCCCGCTTCGAAGAGAATGTCCTTGTATTATTCACCACGGCCGTTGGGTGGATAGCTTCATATCTCAGTAGCGTGGTGATGAGTGCCTGTCAAATGAAATGCGTGAGGAACGACACACGACACAAGTGTTCCTCTCAAATAGTCGTATTAAAACTTCATCAGCCTACTTGTGCGTCCATTATAGAAAAACCATGTATAACAACAAGGTGAAGAGGTGGCGAACGAGGCATCATTTGCACTCCAAACAAAGCATTTTTTTTAAGCTGCAAAAATTTCGTATGACCTACCACTTCTTATGGTCGAAACGTTTTTAAAACTATGTTTTTAAAACCGAATTTATATTGTTATTAGCATTTCCGGCTTACGGATTTGCCATTTATTATTTACCAATATACTGTAAGTATTTAATTTTTGTAAGTTAATCCCTTTGTTTGTCACATCTTCAAATAATCTTCGGTATCAGATTAAACGTTATTTTTGTGACATATTTTTCAGCATTTTATATGAAACTAATAAAGTATACATATAACAGAGTCAGAGAGGGTCGAAACTCTGTACATTGAAGATATTTGGAAAAGAAATGTTAGGGATTTCTAGAAGAGATAACAGAACACATTTCGACAGTATTTAGAAGTTCTTCCTCTGTCTCTTTGTCTGTTTATTTATGCGCGTATCGCGTGAAAACAACTGAATAGATTTAAATGCGGATTTCACTAATGGATTAAGGGGCTTCTGAATCCACAAGTCGAATGTTTCAAAATGGATAAGTAAGCATATACTACACTTAAAATGGACGACATTTTAAAATACCACTTCACACAGTCACACACACGCATGCACGCACGCACTCACGCGCGCAAAGTCGATCCGTCAGTCGGTCTTAACATAAAAGATGAAATAATTCATTCTATATTCGTGCAGACGAAGCTGCGGGAGAAAACTAGTATGTATAATAAAATAACATCTGCCTGTTGATCTATATCAAATAATTATTATGAAACTGCAATGAAATCAGCTTTTTGCGTCATAATTTTTTTTAAGAGTAGTCGTTGTGTAGATTGAATTTTGTTCGTTTAGTCTGAATTACGATCCGTATTGCGATATTGGATCGCGGCCCGGATCGAAAATGAACACGGTATCTGGATCACGATCGCCATCTTATAGCGGTGGGGATTCCGTTAAGAGGCGGGATTTGGACGGAGAAACGGGTCAAAATGCGAATTGAGAAACGAGACCGGGACCGCGTTTAAAATGCAAAAAGCGATTTCGATGAGTTCGAACATAAAATTTATTTTACGACCGTAGACGTGTAAAGTCACGGATTATCCTATTATTATCTAACGAATTTAGTAATCCAATACGAGTGCTTACGTAAATAATTATAAATGCGAGTGCGTCACTGAAACGATTACAGTGGGTTGAATGGATTAGTATTTTTAGTACATAGATAATAACAGAATAGCAGATAAAATAAGATTGAGTTTATCTTCTAAATGTATTATAAGTATATACGTACTTAGATATATTGTAATCTACACAGTGAAAACTATAAAAGTTTTTAATACTATCATACTACCCGTTTCCCACCGATAATACATATTTGTATTATTCTATGTTATTTAACCAGAGTCAAAAGAGACATCAAAATTTTCAAACTCCTATCGAAATATGTTCATCCATTGCAGATATTAGCGCGGACAAACAGTCAGACAAACACCCAATTTTATTGTATAAATATTGTCGCTTGGAATAGACTAATCCAATTATAAACTGTATTTTAGTATTCCATAAATATATAGACTAAATCCTATACACATAAAATCTACTATGTCTTTCTTGAAGCTACAATAGGTAATCGGCTCTTAATTTAAACGACCAGCAACGACGACGGCTTAGCATGACGCTCTTGAAAAGTGTAAAGGGCCATCCTTCTCGCGTACATCATACCACGTCAAGGGGCAGAGAGACTTCTGTAGGACGTCATGCTAGGCCTACTGGGTATTCGGTAATGCGCTCGATAACTCATATTCACCTTGCCGAAGCTGCCCTTGCCGAGGACTTTGATGAAGTGGAAGTCGTCGATGGTGTACTTGCGGAAGCGCGGGATGGAGCGCGCCGGCGGCGTGAACCGGCCCGTCCTGCGGTACAGCCCGTACGCCGTGGACGCCTCTGTCGGAGCAATTTCATCATCAGTCCCGATTTTGTGATGTCGTGATCGGGTCGGGTTCGTGAGGTGATTCGTTTGATTTCATTGGCTGATGCGACGATGAATAGTTTGATTGACATAGCTCTCAGAGTTCCCGGCATATTTGCTTGATATGCATGTTTCGCACAAAAACTACTGTACTATCTGAATTGTAACTTAAGCTTTATTATTTTTTTTTCGATTTATAATAAAAATATTCAAAATAGCGTTCGATTAAAATTTTAATTCCCGTCTTAATGCGTCGATATGGATGAAAAAACGTAGAAATGCTACACGCTCTTGCAAGAAGATGAGGTAAGGTTGACAATGTGACATAAGTCAGCGTAGTCGGTATTTAAAAGTACGGGCATTGTTTTTGGAGGAAAAAGAAGCTTAAAACGGAAGCAAGTCGATATTGAAGATGTGCTTTAAACTGCACTAGGACAAAGCTTTATAAATAGAGCATGAATTATTTAACGTTACCTAAAAGCATGACGCTCGGAGAAGTGCATCGTTCTTATATCTACAGTAAACTTCTACGAAACGTATCGAGTCAACTGACAATCACGATTAATAGTGCCACAGATTATCACCAATACTTTGACAGTTGCCAGAAATCGGCAAACATTCATTAAAAAGTGTAAGTTCTGATTAATTCTAAACTGCCTTTTTTTGTTAAATTATAGTATATGAACAAAGGATAGTGGATCTCTGTCTCACTGATATGTCCCTCACATAAGCCCAAAAGTGCTCCTCCCTCTCTTCGAGCGATTTGCACATATTTGGGGCGTATAAGCCTAAAATAAAAATCCATGTCATTCCAATTTTAACTAGGAGCTAGAGGAGCCTTAGATTTACACATTCATACATTTTTTATACATTCAGTTAACCTTTCTGATAGAATGAAGCCAACGCTCCAGCATCCTCGTTGGCTCTGATCAACGCCAGACCGATAAGTCTCGAAGGATCTGTGTTTAATGGCCCCACCTTTCCTTTTAGTGTCATTAATGCATAAAATATCCATTCGCCTGTCTTACATTAGTTCCCGGGAATTATCAATTTTGTCATTCATAACTCCACACACATTTAGAGTACCGAAGCGGACTTCCCTAGTTCGCGTTTGACCCTTCCGGTGATCTAAGCGTGACGGGTTAGTTCCCTCGATCGACCCTAGAGCCTCCCAATTCCCCGACATAGAAATTTGTTCCCCCAGATGCAATGTGACTGCCTGGGACAAAGAAAAAACGTATGTATGTAGAAGTCCATTCAATTTAAATTTGTGTTTATTTCGGACAGTCATACATTGTAAATTAATAACTGTACTTACTTCCGACATTTTGGCAGAGCATATATTTACTCATATTTTCAGAAGACAATGCCTCATGCGCAGGTTACAAATTTTTGTTTATAGAACCGAATTATTGCAAATTTCATTCATTCTAATTAAGGATAACTTCGCTTAATGAATCTTCATCATGATTCACATCAATTTCAATGCCTTGATGAGTCGAAGCAGCATCTAGGATATTCTTTGTAGTGAAATCAAAACAAAGCAGTTGTCATTCGAAGCGGAAACTCGGTGGAAGACGGTGCGTAATAGTAGAAGTTAATCGATGTTGTTTATCTTGAGTTAACTTCAAGTAACCTCATTGAATTCTTATTTTTGAATTTATAATCGATAACTATTGTATGTGAAATTTCTAAATGTATATATTTTGTATGATATGAAAATAATGCACTACTTTTGGTAAATATTGATCAAAACAGAAATTTTTAATTTTTCATTATCTTATATATGGAAATTGCAGAATATACAAAAAAAAAATTGCATAAAATTCAATAGATGACGCTTTTCGAGGTAAAAAAAATAGGTAACTCCGAGAACTCTCAGTGTCTATGTAATTTTAAAATAAAAATACCAGGTGAAAAGTATGTATAATGAAAAACATTACGGTGGATTTCATCAACAGAAAAAGACGCGATTCGTAACCGTCAACCGTAAGACTTGACAGCTAGTCCATGCATTACCTGTCAAATCTTATGTTCAGTTTAGCAATTTTAGCGTTTTTTCCTTTGCTGCAACCCGCCGTTAGATGCATTAATCTCTACAGTCATCCATGCAAATGACAGTAGAATTTTAGAGATGAACAGTTAATAGATGCCTAACGCATTCGACACTCAGAACGACATAGAATTATTGACAAACAACGCACGCACACGCAGGGAGCACGCGACGGACGCAGGTGCAGGCGACCTAAATAAGACATTGGCAACGGGCTCCGGCCGAATCACCTCGCAGCGGTGAGACTGGGTGAGATTAGTGTTGTGATTAATTATCGTAACCCGTTTGGGTTAAATTTGAAGATATGAGTATTTGATATCCATATTTTATATTGGACATTAGAGCTGATCACAATCGAAGTGTTCAACTACATTTTATGTCATCTGAGGCTAACATCTATTTTAAACGTCTTTGATTGATTTCGCAACAATATTATTTTATTTATTAACAGCTTATTGTACACAACTACATAAGGTTTCATTTCTGTATGTCAAAAGTATCCCTTTAATATAAGCAAATAATGTTTTATTTTATTGTATTATTGTATTTTTTAAGCGTTTTTGTGATTATTTATCATTGCTTCATTTGAAGCTATAATCCAAGTACAGAAGCTCATTTGAGTCGGATTCATTTGTACCTCCGACCAAAATCTTCCTACTAGAAGATGTCTTTTTTATTTAAACGCTTGCATATTAAGCTCAATTTTGTGCTGTTTTCAATGTTTTCCCCATTTTAAATTAAAAAAAACCCTAAAGATATCGCGAGTAACCCAAGAAGTATTAGAAGATATCGAGGTAGTAGCTTTAGTTTAAGACATTTAAAATACAAATACCTTTTTTATTATATTGCATATTAACATATCTTGCTAGAGGGGTTGTATGAAATTTTTCCCAAGTAACGTTCAATATGAGCAATGCCGGCCCAAGCAAACTATAAGGCGCCCTATTGAGACAAATAAGGACTTGAATTGCACCCCTTGAAACAAACGTTTTGTAATAAAATAACACAAAACGTAAAATAGTAATGTCATTTTTAATCATATAACGTAGGTCCAACGTGAAATTCTTTCTTATGCAGTTTAAAAATTGTTGGAATCAATTTGACATTACTTAAAATTTTGCTAAAAATGTGCTTCACAATTTTTTGTTGTTATGTTATCATAAGTTTTATACGCAAAACGAATGTAGCACTATTTGTATTTGAAAATGTTAACGAATACTTTGAGAAGTAGTTTGGTTTTTTTTTCGTATGAGTGAAATAACTAACAATATCTCTCTAAAAATATTAGAGATGGATTTCCCCCAGCACAGCGAGCGTATTCAGCCACGGCTACTGCTTGTGTGGTTGTATTAGATGTGTTATAACGAGTATTATTGTAAAATAGAAACAAAGAAGTGGAGTTCATTAGTGGTAATGCGAATATTAGATAAGATTTCGTTGCATACATTAAGTTCAATCAGTACATTGACGTCATCTCCTGTAATCTAAATTATGGATTATACTGTCGGGGAATCGCTAATGCCCATAAGTATACATATTGCTATGCTGCTGCTCTGCACAGAATGAAAGAGCCAGTTGACCGTCTCAATGTGAAATAAGAGTCAACGTGCATATTAAGATTTGTATTGTAAAATTTAGGATTTTTAATTTAAACAATAACGTCGTGATTGTATTGTGACACGTTGGAAATTGTAATCGACAGACCGTAAATTACCCCGGGAATAGGGTGAAAACGTCGTACGATAGAGATGTATGTGGTTCGGCGTGGGATTGTAAAAACAATGTGCTTAGTTTAAATTGTGCCAGTGGGGATGGAGCGCAAGAAGAAGTGGTGACAGGAGCATCCCGAATAGATCTCAGAGGAGGTGCGCCCGGTCATTATTTTCATGCTGTTCCGGCATCTCCGCCGCGCGCGCCGTGACATAACGCCGCGAGTGGGTACCCAAAGTCTCGCGTAATAATAGTAAATTGTGATATATTGCGTGTTCCTCCCTCGACACGGCTCGGAGTTTCGCTCGACCGGCTCGACTAAAAATATCGGTATTCGGCCTGTGACAGAGCAATATCAAGGTCGGACAGTTTAATTTTGGCCCGCACTATGAGAAAACTCGTCGATAGAGAACTCTACACGCAACTCGGCCGCACAGCGTAGTGACCGCACCGTCGAAGCTACCGTCCGTCTGCTGAGACTCGGGGGTGTTGGATACATTAAACATGTTGCCAAAAGCCACCGAGTATGTGGTGTTTTGGCACGACACGACCGCGGGCGGCGCATCAAAACATTGAGATAGCCAATCGAATAAGTGATTTTGAACTATGTAAACGTTGAAATGCATAACGCCAAATAGCCAAACTATTTATTCGACTGGGGTCAGGACTTTAAATGTTGTCATTCAACCTTTCGTGTTGCTGAAGAGTGTTTGATTTACGTGTCAAATTCAAGCGCGCGCTTCGTGTGACGCTGTCACACCGGTGATGACTCGGTTAAAGTGCCTCGATTTGAAATAAAAAATACCAGTTGGCACCCGAAATGGAAGTCGATTTCTCCGTCGTTTAATCCTTATGGAATCCCACGTTCTTCACGTGGGACTTCATAAGGATTTGCCCATTTCGTACTGAGTCCTCGGTTCGTAAATTTCCTTGTAGTTTTTGATCACTGTACGCCCAATCTACATTTGCACACATGTTATGCTTCAAGGAGCCGTTTACGAGACACGGGAGCGCTGGCAGACATCGGGCGCTAAACTTGCGAATGCGCGAAACTGATTTATTGGCGATCATTTTGAAGTATCTCACAGGCGGACGACGGTGAAGTTGTTAAATTAATATAGGTATGCTGACGCAAATAATGTGTCTCTTTTGGCCGGGGACTCGTGGACGTGAGAAGCTGATAATTCTTTGTAGGCGTTTAATATTTAATGGGTTTCAAACGTCAAAATTTTTACAATAACATTGTCGAGGGCTAAACGAATTTGCGAGCGACCAACGCGTAGGTGTCATAGCCGCACATTGTTAGTCGCAATTCTAAAGGAGTCACCAGTACGTCGCCGGCTTCTTGGATGGAAATAAGACTTCCGTTAAAGAGAAAATTATGGAGAAGGAGTGGATCATCGGAACTCTCACTCACTGAAGGAAATGCAACAGCGGGAGCTGTTACTTCAAATCTCCATTCTATGATATTGTCGTATCTTACTAGTAGAGCTGGCCCTTTTTCGTGCTGCAGCCAAGTTGAATACAGCATGGCACTACCGTTTTTCTCAAGTATTGCATAATGAGCTGTTAATTTAGGACAACCGCGTCAGATTCTTAAAACATAGTTCACTTAAAAATAATCACATCTAATGATTTATATAGACTACAGGCCCGTGTTAAAAAAATGATGGGTCATTTGAACCACCAGATGACCTATGTAGAACGATATAAGAGCATAAAATAATAAGATTCAGCATTATGCCGTCACTTGTAAGCTGTCCAACTGAGTGCAGGTGAGAATTCAAAAGTACAGGTAGAGTGAGTATATTTTGGTCATATATTTTTGTACGGCATTCTTACTATCGATAGATCCATGAAAAATAATAAGACAACGCGTAGTGCCGTAAAAAAATGGTGCGCCAAAAAGTCGGATTTTTTTTTGATTTTCCGACAATTTCCAGGGTGAATTCGGTCATTTAATTTTGTACGGCATCAGTTTCATGCTATTTCAGTACTGCTTCTAATACATTATTCCGCAACGCCGTACAAAAATCATGCGGCAAGGGGAAAAAATCGAGGGTTGCAACCCCCTCTCTTCTGTGGTCCAAGGGGTGATTTGACACAACATCAAATTAATTTATTTCGAAAGTATTTTATGCATAGATAATATTTTTTCATATGACGTACATTTTCGTTGGTTCAAAGGGGAAAAAAAATGAAAAAGAAAAAATGAAAAAGAAAAAATTCATATAACGAAAAGTACGGCATTTAGATAGTTTATTTGTACTAATTTTCATAGCCTTTTCGTGATTCTAGGTTTCTAGTTAGAAACTATGTTAAATATGGGTTTGTATACTATCGATTTATACCAAAATATAGACATGTTGCCACTTATAATTCCAAAATACAACATATTATTGAGAAGTAGGTACTCGCACATTTTCGGTTGAGGCAACTTAAACTGTTCATTGAAACCATATTTTGTATTATCATCATTATTAAATATATCAAATTTTTCTTAAAAATAATTGTTTTATTTCTTCACATCATTACAATGAAACAAATCAATTATATATATGTATCAATAATGTTCGAAGTATATAGTAAACCAAAAAGTATACAAAACTGTTGATACTGTGATTGACAGTTTCAATTTTTGGATATAATATACACACCGTTTCACTTCAGTTAGACGTCATAGTGATTTAATCATATTATCAATTGTTCTCTTCAAAAATATGTTAATGCCGTACTGTATCAGATGGCCATAAAGTACCCTTTAGATAATAGCGTCATTTTCATCAGCCTAAAAGATATGGTGTGCATTAAAATGTACGGCATCATTTTTTCCTAATTTATTTATGTTAATACTATTTAAAACATGGGATACAATGTAGAAAACTGCTATATTTCATTAATGTATGATATTTAAATTTCTTCAATAATTTGAAAAATTACAGTTTTTGTGTTTCTCTATAATTTTTTTCAGAACAGTTTCTTTTGAACGGCAATACTATATAACAATTGTATTTTACAATATCATGTTAAAAAAAAAGTTCCCGTACAGGATCAAATGATTTTACACCTTTATAAATCAAGAATACGATGAAATTAAGATAATTATTGATATACATTCAAATGAACAATCATTTTTTGACGGCATTATTTTTAATAGTACTTTTAAGTGTCAGATAATGTTTTGGAACCAAAGCCGTACTTTTTCAAATCACCCCTTGTACCACGGAAAGAGAGGGGGTTGCAACCCTCGGTTTTTTCCCCTTGTCGCATGATTTTTGTACGGCGTTGCGGAATAATGTATTAGAAGCAGTACTGAAATAGCATGAAACTGATGCCGTACAAAATTAAATGACCAAATTCACCCTGGAAATTGTCGGAAAATCAAAAAAAAAATCCGACTTTTTGGCGCACCATTTTTTTACGGCACTACGCGTTGTCTTATTATTTTTCATGGATCTATCGATAGTAAGAATGCCGTACAAAAATATATGACCAAAATATACTCACTCTACCTGTACTTTTGAATTCTCACCTGCACTCAGTTGGACAGCTTACAAGTGACGGCATAATGCTGAATCTTATTATTTTATGCTCTTATATCGTTCTACATAGGTCATCTGGTGGTTCAAATGACCCATCATTTTTTTAACACGGGCCTGTAGTCTAATAATAACTACTATAAACACAATATGACTGTTTTATATAACTTTGTTTGTTTAACGAATTGCCATGGAAGTTTTCACAATCAGTTGAGCGTAACTTCGGACAACGTATAGGCTTTATTTCATCAAAATCAGCTCACAAAAATTATTTAATTTTTAACATGGATATATAGAAACGAGAAAATACACAGTCCCGCGCTCAAGCACGGCCGCAGTAAATGAGTGCTAAAATATACAGTTTAGCACTCATTGCAGTCAGTGTAGTTTTGTCGAACCTTCCGTTACGACGTTGAAGTGTTCTATTACAAAATACAAAAATAACAAGTAAAAAGCTATAAAAAAGGATGATATTTCTTATTTTCCATAAGCAAAACTTAATTTATTTATAATAAGTGCTCAATCACGTATTATAATTAGTATTCGATGAGTATTTTGAATTTCTTTATTAAAAGTAGTATCAAAAGCCAAGATATAAACCGACTTAATAGAAATAGACCTGAGAAAAACCGATCTCGAATCAGTTCAATAATCATTTTCTAGGTTGACGTTTATTAAAACGTACATTTTGCAAGTCGTATTACTGGGATTGAGTAGCGAACATCAATGAAGATCTTAGACTTTGTGAAAAAATAAAAAATCACTTTAGTTATTAATATTCTAATAAAGTAAACACTTGTTCTTTGTTCGTGACAGCAGAAACATTAACGATTGTAATAATACAGTAATCCCTATCGGGAGATCCTTATTTTTATACGCTTGTAAAGTTCTTTAAGCTCTGTTCTTCTAAATAAACATCTTTAATAATGTCAACTCAGTGATTACAGCTACTTCTTTATATAATGTTGGGGAAAACGTTTTTGGTATTTTATTTACAAATTCAAGACAACTTTTTATCATAATTTATTTACAATAAATTATATTATATATATATATATATATATTTTGTTCGACAACTTGTTGCCATTTTGTAGGTAGTGACATAATCCTATTGTTATAGACATGTTGGGATTCTGATCAAATAACTGCGAGGAGTAGTTTTGACAGTACTTTCTTTCTTACTTTCAAAACAGGTGAAAATGTGAGGGTACAAGGTCAAAGCTACATGGTGGATGCATTATTACTTCCCAACTAAACTCTTTCAATATCTACTGAGTAGCTAACGATGTGCGTGGTCTAGCGTTATCTTGGCAAAAAACCACACTATTTCTGTTGATCGATTTTAACTGTTTTTTTTCACTTCTTGCTTGAATCTAATCAGCTGTTGGTAGTAGGGATCGGAATTAATGGTTTTACCGGGCAATAAAAGCTCATAATGAATAATGCCCTTCCAATCCCACCATATATATATAGCATCAGCTCTGTGGAGCTTGCTTGCCTTTTTGACCATGAGCTTTTTCGCACGTTCTTCTCCTAAGGAATCCATTTTTCGTAGTCAATCTTTTCAAAAACGGTTCGGTTTCGTTACGTTTCAATAGAAAATCACAAATGACTGCACGATTCATTCAGTTTCTTTCAGTGCGCTCGTGTGAGGCCCAAGTATCAAGTTTTTTTTATATTCAGCTTTTTTCAAATAGGTAAAAACTGTTTTGTGGTCAATCTCTAGCTTTTCAGCTATGTTATGAGAACTAATATGCCAATCTTTCTCTACTTTTTCCAAAACGATATCGATTTTATCCGTAACAGGTCGACCAGAGCGACGTCCATCTTCAACATTAAAATTAGCGGAAAAAAATGTTTGAATCAGTTTTGTGATACTCTTGCCGACACAACATTAGGTTCATAGATATCACAAATTTTTTTTTTGTGGTTTGTGTCGCATTTTTCCCTTTTTTGTAATAAAACTTCTTAATGTATCGAATTTCTACGTTAAATTTACTCATTTTGGTGGACATAAAAAAAAATTAAAAATGACGGGACGCCGTTTTAACTCTTTTTCAAAACGTTATCTATTTAACGGTATCAAAAGGAAAATCCCTTAGTTGTGTTGTTTTATCTAGTTAGATACCAAGATCACAACTAAAGAGATTTTACTGCAACTTTTTTTCTTATAAAAACCAAAAAACTCTTTCCCCGACCTAATATAATATAATTTTGTGAATAGCTTAATTCGGATTCGTGATAGTCGCGCGATTGTCATTTTTTGTACATGTTTCACTTCTTTTAAACTTAGACCCACAGAAAAAGACAGTAAAAAGTCATACTACGGTTTTTATTAAAAGGACGATAGATTTTGTCGAGATTTTCCTCATTGAAAGAAAAGTCTTGATTTGAAATAAAAGTGATACTGAAATGACAGAATGTAAAGGTACATACAAACTAATGACGTACTTTTCTTCTATTTGTTCCTTATTATTACAATTGTGCCCGCAACTTGTACGCGTCGAATTTGTAGTTAAAAATCACTGATCTATAAAAAAAAGAAGATACACAGTCGCGTACTATAGCGACGACGAAAAATGGCTCAAAATGGACGTTTTGTCTCTGTCTCACATTTTATGATATCAATTTGCAGTGCCAAAGAAAAAGAAAGGAAGGAACATTATTTATCATATGACATTTCTACCGTAATGTCATAGCATAAAGTTAATTTTTAAATGAAATGTGGACAAATAACGATGATTTTGTTACTAGAAGACAATAAGTTTTACTTTTTTTAAATTTACACTTGTTGTTCTTAAACAAGATATTAGTGAAAGAAATGTTTAATATTATTTTAAATCTTTATCATTGTTTTTTATTTGAATATAAGAAAAGATTCATAGCATATAAATTATCTTCATAATAAAGCTTAATGCAATAATCACCTAAAATAAAAGTTAATATAAACGCTTAATTTATCGGTGAAAATATACATGAAAGAACTTGAAAATTTCTAAGGTGTATAGGATGTAGTAATATAAAACATTCTTTTTATTTACATATTAAAATAAGGTGATGATTCATTAAATATTAACATATTTTTGATGAAAATAGTACCTATACATAATTTGTTAAGAAACAAAATCAAATATAATAAACATTATTTTTTCTGGAATGTGTTTAATCTATTGTATGACTTAACTTTAAAAGTAATTTTGAGATATGTATAGATATAAAAATAATACTAAATAAAATAATAAAAAAGGCGATTAATTAGTATAAGAACAGTTTTTATTGTCAAGCGACCGAATAATGTGACAATGCAAGAAATACGAGATCAGTATTTCTCAGGTCTATTTCTTTAAGTCGATTTATATCTCGGCTTTTGATGCTACTGTAAATGAAGAAATACAAAATACTCATCGAATACTAATTATAATACGTGATTGAGCACTTATTATAAATAAATTAAGTTTTGCTTATGGAAAATAAGAAATATCATCCCTTTTTATAGCTTTTTGCTGGTTATTTTTGTATTTTTTAATAGAACACTTCGAAGTCGTAACGAAAAGTGCGACAAAACCACACTGAATGCAATGAGTGCTAAACTGTCTATTTTAGCACTCATTTACTGCGGACGTTTTTGAGCGCGAGACTGTGTATCTTCTCGTTTCTATACATCCATGTTAAAAAGTAAAGTAGTTATTATAAATCATTATATGTGAATATTTTTAAATGAACTATGTTTTAAAAATTCTGACGCGGTTGTCCCAAATTAACATATTTAATTCAAAATATGAAACAAATAAAATTTTAATTGCCTATATATGTAATGAATTACATAACTATAACATAATTTATTTATGGATACAAGAAAAAAAAAATTGTCGAAATCCAAAATATTTTCCTTTTCACACCTTCGAGTTTAATCTATCAGCTTCTGTTAACATAACATTACAACTTTTACACATTTCAACACAATGAAGTTTATTATGTAATCAACTATAACATAAAACTGGATGTATTCCGACATGAAAGACTGCTCACAACTCAGAACACGGAACAATATTGTGAAACCCGTTTCGCTTACAGATCTTCCCCCATCTTATTATTAGCTTCCTATCCAGGTGAATTTGCAACGTGACGCAGGTGCGCGGAGGCGGCCAGAAACATTTTCAGTTGTGTATTTGATAAAGAGTGGTCTAACGCCGTATTGGCTTCTTGCCGAACACGTTCTAATATTAGAAGAACAATATCTACCGATCTGCGCTTCGACCACCTTGACTAATGACTGTTAATGATATTTTTGTTTGGTTTTGTACTCGCCTGGAATGTAACAAGCCCGTATTGATTTTATCATTCGGTTTTAATTTTATCATACAATTAATCAAATAAAAAATTAATCATATTTTAGCTAATAAATAGGCATTTTTTGGCGATAGCCGGATTATGAGAGATTATTTTCCTTATTTAATCATTTTCCTTGTAATATTCAGCGAAGCGATTTCCGCTTTCGATCAGATGTTTTCCAACGATTATTTTTGCTGTGTATTTATTCATTTATATATAATTCTGTGAATTTGCTATGCGTTCGAAACGTCCAAATTTAATTTCTATAATATCCGCTGGACGATAGTTTATTAAGCTTCGGCTCACGGGCGGTTGCAAGTTTATGACGTGCGAAATGTCGTTTGGTATACCGCCAATAAACTTTCAGTGCAAAGAACTCATAGATACTTGCTCGTAACCGATTTTAACGTATCACGCGTCACGTCAATATTATGTCGATTATTTAACTCAAATACGCCCCTTTCCTATGCATATTGTGTTGTTTAAAAAATTAAACATAGACATCAAAACCTTGTAATAACTGAAACAAACGGTATTTAAGAAAAAATATTTTAAAAAATCGAAAAATGGATGTTGGTACGTTTGCTTTAAAATTTCTCAATTTAATTAAAAAAAATCTTTTTAACAATGTACACACGCAAAAATGTGTTTTATGATTTAAATTTTCATAATAGCGGAAAGGTTTTTATTTTTTACCGGTTAACGTAATACCGTAATTAAATAATATATTTAGGAAACTTTTAAGCCTTCAATAAAATTGTGAAACCATAAACTATATAAAAGAATATAGACCAACGGCAAAACAATCCTAATAAATTGTTGTGTTGATGCAAAAATGCTTTCAGAAAATGATACAGTCATTGTTTAACATCACAACATATAAAACGTATAACATATTTTTAAATTCCTATACAAAATGTTTCGGGAGTAGATTCAAATATTCTGCGAACTGCAAACGAACAATGTTGTAAAATAATGGTATCCTGCAACACCGACGATTAAGTTGGCTACTGTAGACAGGGAAGATAATATTTTAAAATAATTCAGCATTCCGCTTCAATATATAAAGCTTATTAACCTGCACGGATTTCGAAAATAGGTTGCACCGCATTATCCTGTCAACAACTACTTATTTAACTTTGAAGAAAATGAGCCTGCTTTTAAATAACTTCGGGATATGCAATCCCAAACGATTTATTTATAAACGTTTTGTATTTGGTTTTTGGGTTGCCGGCCGTGCCAAAAAACGAATAAAATATGTTAATTGAAAGTGGTTCCTGAAGCAAATTAATAGGAGAAACATACATTTTTTTCCGAGAACACATAAACTGATGTCAAACGAATGGAAGTCGTAAAGCGAATTTGCGGTAAGCGTGCTACTTACCACACGTTATGTGGAATTAATAAATAGTGACAAACAAAAAACGACCTGTGTTATTTCAGAGTGTTAAATGCACAGCCTGAGAACTTAAAACCAATGATAATATTAATCAAAGAAAAAAAAATGCAATTTTAGACGTAATGCAGCGAAAAAATGCAGCGAAGCGTATGAAAACATCAAAAATGTACAAATTCGACAAAATATGAATTCAATCCAAAGTAATAAAATATTGCATAGAAGAGATTGAAGAACACGATGCATATTGTGGCTGTCATTGGCTTACCGAGTTCCTGCTCGAGAATATCGCTAGCGCTGTGCTTAGAGGGCCCGCCACCGGAGCCACTGGCGCCGTGGTCACCACCTGCATATCTCTCGTTGTATTATTCAAGTCTGCAATGTCTATGGGGAACGTCTATTCATCCGACCATGGAGAATTGAAATGGAAAAATAATTATTTTACCTATATAATGTGGGGATATGTGAGGAATGTTATATCGTCATATCGATCTTTTCTTTATGCTGTGGATTCGATACGTCGATCGATCCTAATATCGATTTCAGGTATGGTGAGTATTTTAAATCGCCGCGCCTATTCCGTTGTCGCTGACGTAATCGCGAATACGTGCGACCGTAGAACGGGAAGGGGGCGCCTAAAATAAATCGAATAATACGAAAAAAATCTATAAAAATAATTTACGCTTCTATCTATGAGACTCTGCCAAAATCGATTCGTTGCGTATACCGCAGGCGCGAGTACGAGACCGCACGGGACTGATGAATAAAATTAGGTGTGACGTTCTAGCAGGGAGCCGTTACCAGATCGATGGTCGGCATTAGTCATGGGATCTGGCGGGCGCCGAACGGATTGGCAGCCGCCGTCGGACATGATTCTCATGATGATTGATGACGACTCGATAAGCCGTTTCCGTTGTTGCCAATTAATGATACATTCAGCATGAGAGATTTCATCGTGAATTAAAATCAAAACTTTCATCGGTTCCATCAGTCGATCGCAATTATTAAAATAGTTTCGTGATTCTAAATATCACTATTGATACGTTAATCGTTTATCTAGAAAATTCTTAATCCAATAAATGAACGCTTTCAAAATTATTCTCATTGGATGTAATTTGTTTTATTAGAAAATATGATCTTACACTCTTGTGGCCTCTCATTTAAGAAGCAAACAATTATAATCCTGTTTATTTTTCCAACAATAACAGTGATATGTATAACAAAATATCTCTTTAGTCCATGTTAACATAATATATTCTCCAGTACAGTCATATTTTCTAGTCATTCATAGATGTTAATATAGAATGAGAATTTCTAAGCTTTTCCGATGCATGATTTTATAATGGTATATTCAAATTCCCGTTAGCTCATTCTTATATTTATTATCATAGAAGTCAACGTAATTCATCTATATGTATTACTAAGAATGTTTCTGGTAACAGTCATTTATATTCAAAACCAAATCTAAATAACCAAAGTCCAAACTATCATATCAGGTAGTTGCCCGATTCATCGGAAAATCTACATGAAAAGGCATAATTACATGAACGCTGTAAATAGAAAGTGCCTTTGAAATTTTACTCCAGTGTTTGTTCAGGTAAAAATGAGATTTAAATTGTTTGGCGATGTTCCAGTGGCGAGATCTGCTTAATAATATTTACAACTACATTTCCGTGTATTGACTTCGAGATTTGAGAAACCGTCGATTTCTTCAACGAAGTAGGATAAAAATTATACTTAAGTATTATTTTAGAAATAGTACAAATAAAAAAAGATTAAAGAATTAAAACAGTATATCAACTGGAAACTTAGATGTTTTATTATGGATTGAGAATACTAATAAATGAGCAGTGCGCGAGATAATCGGAAAACGATACGAATAATTCTGTACAATAAAGAACTGCAAAAGATACGGCAGTAATAAATTTCTCTATTTAAAGACTTCAGACGCAATAGTGACGTCTGAACTAGAATGGTGCATGATAGCACATTTATAATAAAGATTGAAACAGTCGGGCAGATTTGTACAGACTCAAGTTTTGAGAAACGAAACGCACCTTTTCTAGACGAACGAGTTGCCAGTGCCTCCACGAGCAGTCGCTGGTTAACTCCGCATAAGTTTGCCGTTAATTTTTCACATTTTCGATGACAATTAACGTCACAATCTAAAATCAAAATTTCGAAAAAAAAAACATTTTTCGAGATCGGGATATAGGATATGTACATGTTTGGTTAGAAAGGAAGATTGACAATGCTAAGCCATGCAAAAGCGATCAGGCGAAAACAAATACAGACGACAAAGCAAGGTATAATAGTGAGAAAAATATATTTATACCTTGCGATTACCTCTGTTAATAATTGATTATGTTTGTGAGTATTAATTCTATTTCTATTAACATAACCGGAATATCACAGTGCTGTAGTATTTCATTTAAATGACTATCGGTCTCACCTTTTTTTTGATGAAAACAAATCCAGCAGGAGAAGTCGGAGCAGAAGAATCGAATCCTGAATCGTTAGATCCTGTAGAAGTTCTCCCATCCGGATTGTTCTCACAGTCATAAAACTGAGCAGACTCTTCACTATCTTCTGATTCGTCGGCATCATCATCATCGTTGTCGTCGTCAGAAGACTCTTCTTCAGATGAACTCTCAGACGAAGTAGAGGAATGTATAACCTGAGGATTTTTTTTCTGCAGAGGTCTAGGTGTAGCTATTAAGGGTCTAAGAGCAGGTTCATCTTTTACGAGCCTCTTCTTAGGTGAAACAAGTAACTGTACTACACCGTTTTCGGATTTTTCATTTGAAACATTTACATTCGTGCTTCCATTTTCAGGAATTAGATTGTCAGCCTTATTTGTCTCTCCCGTTCCTTCGATCGTCATACTACTATTTTCATGTAAAGGACCGTTTTTATTTGGAATGTTGTTTGCAATAGAGTTATTTGGCACGCTTAATTTTGAGGCATCATTTATATTTGCGCTTTCTTCACAATTTTTCCCAATGTTATTTTGTTCTAACACTAACTCATCAGAAACAGGTCCATTTGGTATACTCTCCGGTTTTGGTATTTTACATGATGTTAAAGAAGGCAGCTGATTTTTATTTAATATTTTTGGTTCATCGACAATAGTTATTTTTGCGTTGTGAACTTTTGCATCAAGCACAGTGGTATTTACTGAGCTACTTTTTGTTAAGTCCATTGTATTATAAACAATTTCCTCTCTTTGTAAAACTTTTTCTAAGTTTGACACTTTTTCAATGATATCAGTCTGTTTATTTGAAATTACTTCGGTTATTGGTTGGGTTATAGCCTCTATTTCAATTTCTTTATCAAATAAACTATGACCTGTACCATTTTCTTGAACTGTTTCTACTAAGGATGTGAGCGATTGACATTCACTTTTTACATCATTTTCAATATTGATAACATTCATTGTATTGTTTGCGTTTTGTTCTTGAATTGCAGCATTGTGGACATCTATTGTGTCAGGCAATGGTTTACAATCTAGTTGAGTTTTATGTGTACTATTCTCTAATACATCTTTAGAAGACATCTTTAAGTGATCTGATTCATCTTTTTTAATTCCTAACAAAATAATTTCTTCGTTTCTAACAGTTTCTGGCTTTATAGCTTCAACACTGTTGTTATTGTTACCTGGTTCGATATCTACGACGGCACAATTTTCTGTAGGATTTAAATTTAAATGAGGAACTTCGGAGCATTTTTGCTCATTTTGCGATAACAAAACATCTAAATGGCAAGTTTGCTCATTTCTGTTATCTATCTCAGATTCTTCTTCAGGACTCCAAAATATTTCCTTTCTATGTTGTAATATATCGTTCTCGATTTTTTCTTTCCTTTTCTTTATATAAATCGTTTCTCTTTTACCAATCTTATCCCAAAAATCGCAATCTTCGGAACTATTTTCACTACTTGCTCTTTTTTCAAGAACTGGTTTTATTTTTTTAGTTTTACTACTTATTTTTTGATTTTTAGGAAATTCATTGACCGTTTCATTTGTTATAGATATTAATTTTGATTCATCACTGGGGATATCAACTGCACTGCTGAATATGATTTCTTTTTTTGGCATTTTAACTTTTTCTTCAACGATTATATTCTCCACTCTAAATTTCAAAGGAGAAGCAGGCTGAGATGTTTCTACTGACGACGTAATTTTGGGTTTTAATTTAGGCTTTGTTTTTAATATTTCCGATTTGCAAGATAATCTGTTTTCTTCAATGACAGGTAAGTCATTTTGTAAGGACTCTTTAGAAAATTCTGTTATAGAATCAAGTCTACGAATATTTCCCCCAGAAGATGATTTTTTCAAGCTCCTCCTTTTTGGTAAGTGTTGAAACTCTTTGGAATCCATAGATGATTTTAATCGATTATGTAAAGAATGGTCAGATTTAGTAGTTTGTAAACGATTCGGAACTTCGTTAATAGTTTTTTCATTTGCATTACCACTAAAATTAAATATCTGAGTTTTATCATCTTTAGTGCCTAATTTACTTAAATCTAATGTCGCTGTACTTAAGTTTTCGTTTCTAATTAATGAATCTAACAAATGTGCTTGCTCAGCTAAAAGTTCCATCGAGCATCTTCTGTCTAGTGACTTATTCAAATCTGTATTGGACATTGTTGAAGATTGAAGCACGTTGCAATTCTCAATATTTCCCTGATCAGAACAGTCCTTTTTAACAGTTATGTCATTAGAGCTCTCTTCTTCTTCCTTGGATTTAAACTTTTCAAGATTTTTTTCAACTCCGGGCTTTTTCTGATTTTTTTCTTTATGAGCAGTATCTTTAGATATTTTGGTTTTGGAGCTTTGTTTCTTTACGCTTTCTTCTATATTTCTTGACTCTGAAACTGATGCATTTTTTATGCTTTTTGTAGCTTCATACTGTTGAGGAGTATTCTCAGTATCTTGAGCTTTTCGAGGCGAATCTCTTTCTTTTCTTTTAACAGTATATAATCTTACAACTGTTCTTCCTCTATGTATTGTACTTCTCTGCCCTGGAGATGAATCGATGCCCGTTTCAGGCTTTCCATCAACACGCGGCATAAAAGGACCGTTATCATTTGAACTATTATTTGTCCCATGTTTACTGTCTAAAGAACCTGACGTAGTTGGTGAAACGGGTGGTCTATTTAATGCGTGTTTCGCCCTATATTTATCTCGAGATACATCAATATCTGCCGTATTAATATTTCGGGGTCGTGGCGAATAACTTGTCGATGAATAAGTTTTATTTGTTAAAGGGATTCTTCGGGGGCTATTGATCCTCACCGGACTAGAGGTGCCTCTTTCGGAAATCGTACTTAACATTGGGGAATATGCTCGACTAGAAGATATCCATCTCGACGACAGTGGTGCACGCCCATAGCCTCCAAGCGAGGAATGGGTGCTGTAACTACCTCCTGGATTCAAATATGATGCACTAAACGAAACACCGAGTGGCAAAGATGATCCACTGTATCCGTAAGATGAACCACTGCTATAAGAAGGCATTCCACTATAATACATATTGCTGTTTGATAGATCCGAATAAAATGGCATCGCTCCGATCACACGCTAACGCGATCACGCGCGACCTCGACGCGGGACGGGCGCGCGCGCAGACTGTTGCGGTCCACTCGCCGTTGCCGCAGTCAGGTGCGCCGCCCACCGCCCCCCGCCCGCCCAATTCGCACGACGTGGTCGCACTGTGCCGCTGATTGATCGACGATAGGTTTACAATAATAGAACGGTCTGTCTTTAACATTATTTACTTCCGCAGTAAACTTGAAGGTGCTTTCATTTTATTTTTAGAGATTAGTATATCGCATTATATTCTCTTACCTATATATTTTCTATTATATTGATCAACTTTTAGATTTGATAATTGTATAGGTAGTTTTTGTATCCTAAAAATGTTACAAAGTTTTTCGACTGTTCGTTTAAAAAAATTGCAAAGGCTTATAAATAAAGTAATAAATTAAATAATAAACAAACATATTACCTATTAGTATCAGATATAACTACTCATTCAGAAAAAAAAGGAGTGTTCAAAGAACCTAAATTTACGTTGTCTTTTTTGTCTTTATATTTAGAATTAGCATAACTGGTTCGGCTATTTGGACAAAGATGAACTACCTATATAAATAGACGCGTAGGCAGACAATCTATTATACAAGTAGTCAACAGCATTTTTAAATACTTTTTTATTCCTTTTTTATGAATTCGTTTATCTGCACGTATGGCTGATAATAACATATATAAACTTCTCATGGAAGTACAAAAATGTACCTGAAGTATAAGATATATATTCATAGTTACAAATTCAGAATTAAATACATAAGATGTTAAAATATACCTTTTTTTAAATAGATCATAAAAGTGTTTATATTTCATTTATATCTCTAAAATATTCCATAATTATTCGTTACGAGCTCATATCTCCCAATCACCATAATTAATAATCTTACTTTTTATTTATATTACTTATTTATAGAATTTCGTAAAATAGCAATTTAATCATAATAAAATCGGGTTAGAAAAACGTATACCTAATTCATATGCCGAGACTTTGGTATCTGTTTGTATGATCTTATGTTTGCATGTCTTAACCGTTATTATGAGGCTATTTTTGTAAATAAATAAACACTAATATTTATATCATTTTTAAAATTACTTTCTATTTCTTCCCATTGTCTTCAATGAACAACAAATACGCACGAATAACGCTCTATAATATTTTTGTAAACCATTCAAGTGTAAGCAGAATTTGTGTAATTTTTAATCCCTTTCTCCCCTACCCTTGTCGGCAAAAGTAAGCAAACCTCTCACCCCCTTCTATCCTTCCGTAAACATTAGTTTTTTTAATTTTTTATTTATGAGCAGCAGTAAAAATACAGAATTGAGAGACTACAAAGGAATTTAAAGCACATTTCATATTCACTCCAACAAAATATTATATTCTTAAGATATGAAGGTTATTTACATAATTTGTCCCATTAAAATATTGAAAACAATAGTGGGAAAATGGATCGATTTTGAAACATCATAGATGCAAAGGGAAGATGCACAGTTGCCTACTATTTTAAGATCGAAAAGCGGCTTTAAGTGTACACGATATCTCGGTCTCACATTTTACAATACTATTTCACAGTACCAAACAAAAACAACCGAAAAAACATTATGAAAAACTGGCCAAGAGCATATCGAACCATGCTCGTTATAAGGTTCTCAAGCCATTACTACAAAGAAATACACTACAAATGAAAAAAGTATGTTGTTACACTTTTCCATGTTTCCTGCACAGAATAGTTTTAAGTACTTCAGTCGTCTATGACTAGAAAAACAAGTAGGTATGTCGGCTATTAGTATAAAACTAGTGTAAACTAAAGTGCATCAGTAACAGAGGGTATCTTCATGGCACTCATGTCCTTTTGTTGAGAAGCAGAGTTTTTCACAAATAACTCAAAAATAGTATATCCAACCATGTTCAAAATCAATTTGGTTGAAATCATTTATAACCGTTATCTTCGTCATTTTTTTTGGATAAACGGTTTAAAAAATAAAGAGGGGGGGGGGGTGATAATTTCTAATACTTTCGTAGCTATTATTTCCTAAATTATTCAAGTAATCCGAAACATTGCTCCCATAATCAGAAGGTTTTTGGACAATGTTTATGATTATTTGAATAATTTCAGTTTAAAGTGTTAAAAAAAAACTATCGAAATATATGCCACTAGTTGATAATATTGATATAAGCAAACATCAATATTATGTAACTACCAAAGTAAGTAGAAACTCATACAAGACACCTACATTATAAATTTCATCAATATACGTCTAGTAGTTGTAGTAGTAGTTTTTGAATAAAATGCCGGTGACATACGGACAGACGGACGGATATGACAAAACTATAATCGTTCCGTTTTTGATCTTTTGGCTCGGAACTCTAAAAAAACGGACATTTTAAAATATGAATACTACAAAAAGACGATCATCTTATTACTGAAACACAAAAACAAATTACATGTGTTTTTCTAAAACAATAAATCGGCGGAACGGTTTAACATTATTTTAAATATATATTTTTGTTTTGACGTGAATAGATCTTTAAATTTCTTTCAATAGTGGGAGGCATTTCAGAAAACTGATGATAAGAAATTCGAAGCATATGTTTTGATGCTGCAGCTATATATCTATAATTTATATAAAAATTGACACCATTCGATAGCTAAACGATCAATGAGTACGTTGCGTCTAGTGAGGACTGTGCAGAATCGTGTGCGGCGGAAGATGAAGAGCCGGTATTTTGATGTCGTTTCGTTGAGTTAAAAATTTCTTTGGAGTATAATTTTTTACTTGGAGAAGCTACGATTCTCGTTTGAGTTTCAATCGTCAGCTCTTGTCGGTTGCGTATAAAAAACATTAATGTAAAAAAATTATAAAAAAATGTATTTAGAGATAAAGTAACAAATTGAAATAAGTAATGAAATATCAGGCTATAATCGTCAAAAGGCCAAAACAAAATATAAAGATCGTAAACGGTTGCAAAGCGCATTTCAAGAACAATCCAGGGATACCCATAAAACACTATATAACTGCCGGGGACGTAAAGTAATGAAGACGTCTCAATAAACCGACGACGGCGCCAGTACTCCTGTACTTGGGGTAATAGACACTACGCAAGTGGATATGATGTAAACGCTCCTATATATATATTAGCGCTGGACCGTACAGACATCGATTATGAGCGAACACCGATTATTAGATACACATTTAGCGGCAGCTAGTGCACGATTCACTACTACGTTTATAACTACATGAAACCCGAAGTACATCTTAGTATTAAAAATACATATGATTCGTTCGAACAAAATATTATCAGTTACATGCTCGTATTCACCTTAAAATATACGGCCGGGTCGACGACACAGCCAAATCTCAATTTTTTTGTTTGAATACATGAACAGAATCGTGGATATTTTTCTGAACAAAGTAAAAGTCAATGTGGTAATAACATGAGATTATAATTAATATAATTTTTTTATGTTACAATATTGATTCAAACATACAATAAAGAACTTAACAATTTTTAAGGTTGCCGACTATATCGATACAAATGTTTTTTATTATTCATATCATAAAACTAGGTGGCAATCAATAAACAATAAAATATTTTTTGATGAATAGCAATATATTGTACACTGTATGTAATCTGTTAAAAAACAAATCGAAATATGACTCATATCAATTTCCTTTGAATAGTTTAATTTATTATACTATTCTTGTATGTCTTTTAGATGTAATTTTAAGATTGTATAAAAATTAAGATTTTGTACACAAGAAATTCGACTCTATTGCCATAATAAAAGGGTCTTTAATGGTAGGCGAAATAATATTTCTGTAACACAAACTTTTTGAAGAAAAGTATGAGATCGGTGTTGGTTAGGTATATTTGTTTTAAGTCGGTTTATATTTAAATTTTGATGGTAAGTTCAAGGAAAAGAATATAAAATACTGTATGAAATTACTCATTATAATACACAAGTGAGAATTCATCAAAAATAAACTAAATTCTGCTTATAAAAATTAAGAAATACTAATTTTTTTCAAAGCTTTTAATGTGCTATTTGTGCATTTTTCGAAAATCGTAACGGAAAGACTGAGGAAATATGACACCGAATACAATAAGAAGTGCTAAATAATATGTTTTAGCACTCATTTAGAGCGGCCGTTTTTGAGCAGGGGTCTATGCATCTTTGTTTTTTTAGACATCAATGTAAAACAACCATTAACTCATAACACGCCAAATTCAATGAATCGGAACAACATGAGATCGAATAATTTTAAAGAAATGAATGGCCTGCGCGGTAGTTCCACTACTTCTGTTCTTTCTAACTTAACCATAAACCACCGCTTGAGAGCGAATAAGCAATTAGGGGAGTCTATGAGAATAAACAAGTAGAGTTTTAGTGTGTGTGAAATGAAAATATACTACATTTTGCAGAAATATCAGATTATGCAGTAAATAAATATTGCTGACGTAATCGCCATACAGACTCCACCTCTTTGTCACCCGCGTCATCAAAAATAAGCAAAGCAAACACCCCCACCCCCTTTGATGCTTACGTAATACTTGAATGTCCCCGAGTCAACTAAACGATTCTTCATGACAGCCGGATAGAATTTCAATCGTTTGACGTTTTTAGTCAACTACGACAAAGCCGCAAGGATCGGCAAGAATCTTACATAGATGTGTGTTTGTATTTACGATATGTCACCGTAGCCCTTAAACTAATCATCCATACTTCAATCGACTCGTTATAATGATCCGGGCTATAGGCTGCATATTCACCGACTTCGAATAAAATTATATGGCAAATCTGCCAATATTGAGCGCACCAAAACAAAAAGCTTTTACAACTATACCGTGTGATATATCAAATGATAGAGCTTGTAGTGAGGATTTTAAATATTTATATGTAAAAGGAAATAGTTTGTTCAAGAAAATAATGGAAAATTGACCTTCCTCCTAAGAACACCATAACGAAATGACGTAGCTCCATCGACTTTGTGCTCGTTTGAAATGTTTTCACAAGTATTCTGATCATAAATGGTGCCCAATTACTCGACTACAGCAAAGCTGAAAGGAAGGGTTATTATTATTGTTTCAATAATATACAAACGTATGTATGTATGGTACTTTGTATCTATAAACAAAACAAACATAAGCCTTGGTTTTGCGGTTGGAATAAAAAACTCTCCGCACGAATGGTATGATGCGATTACTTTTTCAATTGCTCGTTTGATTTGTTTTTGTTGCCTACACTTCGCTAGATTGATCCGTACGTTTATGTTGTTAACATGGAATCCTAATCATTACGTGGTCCGACATTTACTTGGTCGGTAATCTAAACTCGTATCCAGGATTATAACTTTTATTAAAATAATAAATCTAGGGGAACGATTTGGACAAAAAGGAATTAAAGGACAGAAGGTGTTGCTTGCTCATGAAGTAGAGGAACTTATTAACTTTCTCGGACAATAATTACTGCTGTTTTATTGTATTGTAATGATATAAAATGTATTGTTGTATAATGCTCAGGATATTGTGACATACGGCCACGGTTATTCTCTGAATTTGCTATGTCGATGTATTAAATTAAAATGTATATGTAAATTGTTTACTTTTTAGATAATAAATATTGAATAATTTGTGGATAAGAACGTCAGACAAGAATATTTCTTTATTTCATGCTTTTAAAAGCGCACTTTGTTTGTTTACTGTATTTAGTTAAAACAGCTATAAGCACAATCTACTAAACTTATTTTTGAAACCGACACAAAAAAAATATGTGATATTTTTTTATGCCATTTTTTTTATGAAGGATTTATGTATATTTTATCAAAGTAAATCTTTGTACATAACTCTCCGTTCAATTAAAATAAAAATTATATACTACGATTTGGTTTGTAATTTCCTTAAAATACTCAAATCCCTTGAGTTATTAGATAGGCAGTGGCAGATCCAGGGGGAGTCATGGGGGTTATTAACCCTTTCTCCCTAGGCTGGATCTTCGTCCTACTATTGTAATCGAAGTAGAGCCAGTCCTCGTATATGTAACTTCCTCTGACTTGAAGGCTGTATCCGCCCTAGTAGATGAACTATATTAATTTTTGACGACTTATTTAACGTTCTACATTGGCCATTTACGTTTTCATCTAAGCAATTATAATAAGAAAATGAAAACGCGTCATCGTGTGTTCTCACTGCGGAAGAAATATCTAAGAAATATCTGTTACTGTCATAAGATGTAACCTCACTATACACTCGGCTGACCGCTCGATTTAATACAATATCTTTCATAGAACTAAGAGTTTTTTCTTGGAAAAGTATGTTTAAAAAGTAAATCTAATCTATTTCCACTATTGTAAGTATCTTCTATACCTGGTCTGATACCTTGAGTTGAATGAGCGAGATAAGCGTGCCCCTAACGACGGCGAAAACGCATTATTGAAAAGCATTTTGTATCGAGTCCTACTGGTCATAAAGATGTATATAATATACAACACGTAATATACAGCAAGAATAAAATAGATTTATTTCTTTATCCACATAAATATGTAGGCACTTGCATCAATCTAAATGGCTGTGTAAATGGTTAATAAATCAACCACACCTTTAGGAACTACAGCCGATGCAAACGAATATGGCTTAATCAGAAAGCTGATGGAATGCGCCCATAATCAATATTTCAAAATGGCGATTGCCCATTTATAAAAGCGGCAATACTCAATATATTATAATTAGTTCGCGGTACTGATCACTCGTGAATATTCTGACAAATTTTCAACAATTTAATATGAAATTAAATAAATTTACATTTAACGTTTAAGTTATAATTCAATTTGTTTTAAATTACCGTTATATTCATACTAAAAACATTATAAAATTAACTTTCGGAGAAGTAATGAAAAGTGACAAATAAATCATACTATTTAAAAGGAAGCTTAATAAGATTCTTATTATTTTTCTAAATGATTTACAATTTTCGAAATGGACCCTATGAAAAGTTATTGGTTATATACCTGTCACATAGTAAACGCATTCCTTTCTGAGGCAAATCTCTTTTGCTCTTTTAAAAAACAAGTGAGAAAAATTGATCTGGTTAATATGTAAACACGTGATTTTTCTGAACTAACTAATAATTTTATATTTGTTACTTGATTGTTACTTAATAAGTCACACATTCTCAATTTAAATAATAAAAATATATAGAAAGCCTCGTCAATAATGACGAAACCCACAGAAACTGTAACAAAATAACAACAAATTACTTTAGTTAAGGAAAAATTACAGTCTCACATTCATAATTATAGAGGGAGCTGTAGTTTTTTGCGTTTGAACTCCACGTCCCATATCCATTCATGGATTTCATAACAGATTGTAATGAAACAAAACGGGATAGTAGTATAATCGATGTGTACGCCCCTGATTAACGTTGTACTTTTTTTTATATTTATAAACAGTGATGCCTGTAGAAAATATTTATATTGCCTTATTCCAGAAATTTTGCCAAAATTCACTTCTACTATATGATTCATATCAGTTACTAAATTTAGATAATTCATTATAAAAAAAATTTGTTGTGATCAGTTTTACCAAATAAAAAGTTATTATTATTGTTAAAATCGCACTCTACAATTATTGGCAAGTGAGAAACCACACGATTATTTTAATCACCTACTCTTTCTTTCTTTGCGTTGTGTGTAGTGAACAAAGCGGTGTTTCGACTGATCTTTTTTAGACCGGATACTTTTCGCTTCACGCTTTTAGGCTTATATTCGTTATACAATGCGGTCTGCTATGCAAGGCAATGGTAGTTTAATTTTACATTTTTTTTAATTTAATAATAAAACCTGGTAGCCCTGTTTATAAAAAAAAAAGTCTAGCGATCGCATCCATCAAAACGCTTGCCGACAGTCCGTTTGCCACACGTACTTTGTTTTTATCATTAATTCAAATGAACACACGCAAAAATTTTTAGAATGGTTTAAAATGTTCCAATATCAGTAGCAATCCGACGCCGATACAAACAAAGTTTAAGTGACAACCTATGCACACGTAAGGTTATTGAACGTCTGTTTGTCCATCCGGGTTAATCCTTAAAACAAAAGAACGGATATTAAGTAAACTTTACATAGAGCTAGATTAACTGTTTGAATGCGACATAATTTTTTTTATGTCGAACAAATTTTTTACGCAAGAAATACGTAAAGATCTAGAAAAATAACAGCGATTATCAGAAAAGGACCAAGAGCGGGATCGGAACCGGCAAGGCTGAGAATAAAGTTAATGATTTAAATCAATGTTTAAAGCGAAATGGGAAACAATTATAATTAAATTTCAATTTATGCACAACAGGACGGAAAACAACTTATACGAAAGTTAACGACTTTTGAAAACCATCGATATCGACAGCAACAAATATCGTTAGAGCTTTTCGCGTAACCAGAAAATAACTGATATATCAATTGTAATAAATAATATTCGAATTTACATTTTTCTGTCGTGGAATTGTTACAACTGAACATGAAGGTTACATAATTGCAATATCAAAAATGTCATCGTTAATATTGACTACTAACTTTTGAATAAAAAAGGTACTTATGTACAGTACAGAGCACGAAACTTTGCCGCTATGAATTGGCTGCGAATGATATACTGCGCAGGTTTAACATTAACTGACCCTTCCTTCTTTTCCCTCGCGTGCTAATTTTATTCCACTGCGACGCTTTCGTGATTAACTCCACAGCGGCAGAGTTTCGTGCGTTGCACTGTATCCGGTAACATTTTGCATTTGTTCTGAATGAGAGTTGCATTCTGATCACTGCGTATATAACACTCGTATATAACTTTCGCGTTCAGCGCATAGCGGACATAATCTTTTTGTGGATTGAAATTTAATACAACGACACTGTGGACGAAAAAGATCTGTTTGCACTGTAACAGTTTATCGAATTTTCCCGCTAAGATAAAGACGTGCTAAATTTGACGATAATACACCGGAATCGTTTGAATTCCTTCGAAAGGGTTATCGTCGGGAACTTGTCTTAGCCTCTACTATTTTTTTTGGTTTTTGTCTCTACTTTTTAAGGAAACTTCTGACAGCCACCGCTAGGATGTTTATCTGGTCACGAAGGCTAATTGGAAGTTATATTTCGAAGAATTGGAAGTCACAGAAGATTTCGTTTTTAAACCCAAATGCAACCAATGGGATTTGTGCGACTGTTATAGCTTTCATTAGTTTTTAATTTGATTACATGTCAAAGGAAAATTGTAGAAGAAAATAATGAACAGTATTTATGGAATTAAAAAAAATCTAAAAAAACGGTTAACTCTGCAGACGATCTCGAAAACTTCCCGGTATTATATTTATTGATGTGTTTTTGGGGTCTTCGAATTCAAAAATTCAAAAGAGGGTTTGAATTTTTGAATTCGAGGGTTTCTCTACAGGCCGTTTTAGGAACGGCCTGTAGAGAAACTCTCAGAAACGGTATTTTGACGTGACAACGTCTTATAAATTGGTTTGCCGGGTGACACTTCAAGAAACTGCGTTACGCTCCGCTCACGTTATGCGCTCACAATGAGAGCGAGTGAGAGGCACGCGTCAATTCCACTCGGGCATGGTTAGCCCGCCTAAGAGCGAGAGAGACAGACATAAAAAGTGAAAGGCACGCGTCCCTTCCACTCAGATAGGAACAAGTTAAGTTGTAGTAAACGTTGTTTCATTGTACGCAAATGTATTGCAAGTTATTGTATGTATATTTGTATATAAATACGTATGTATGTGTAAAGGTAAAAATAAAATTTTGTTAATATGAAATTCAGTGCGAGATTCTTTTGTATAAATTAATGTTTTAAATATAACTTTATAAATAAATGTTTTAAATTGTTACTATTATTTCATCCTTCTTCCTACTATACGAATGAATATTCACATTAAAATGATTTTACCACTCAAAGTCGTTGTCACGTAAAACTTTCGCCCGTATACCGACTTTACAGGCAACCAATTTTTTTTAGGAAAAGTGTTGGTTACGTTTTAGAATTTATTGGTAAAACAGTTTAAAATATTTTCAAATAACACTCTTTTCTAAACTCTAGGACCCTAAAACGTCAAGATCCGATGAAAACTCAATTTACAAAAATCGAACTGAAAACGGTATCTTCTTATTTCATGAAGATTTTAAAATTTTCGTAGCGGGAAATTAAAACAGGACTATTTTTTTTTAACTTCTAATCTACGATGACTTACGAACACATCATTCGATTTGGTTTCACTTTGCGTTATACAACGCAATATTTTGAAAAAAAAAGTTGACGATGTGTCAAAATATTAATCCAATAAGAATTGTAAAGTTATTTAAAAAAAAAAACGTTTTATTGCAAATTTTTCGTTAACGACATCTCTCGGAAACCTTATTTGGATGCGATTTGATGTAATCGATATTGTTTTTTAAGAAGAAAAGCTGACTAGATTTTGGAATTTATCGATAGTTTCAAACACTTTATAAAGAACACTAAATAGAGAAGTTTCCAACACCGCGTGCGCAATACATCATTCGAAGTATAAAAAGTTAAAAAGCGTTAACAAACTAATAACACTTTCCCTAATTCCTCTTCATTAATCTGAAGCATGATTTTGATTGTGGCGAACGTCGACATCGCAAATTAACATAGGTAGCGGCAGTATTGAAACTGATGTCATCCGTATTATCCCCTGTTTTTTCATGCTCGTATTATGGGGAGCAAAATTACGTACATGCGTGTTGGATCGTTTGCCTCATTGTAATGCAACCATTTTGTTTCAAAATTCTCATCTTCCCGTTGACTGAACTTGCTGTATTTTGATGCTACGTGGCAATGTGGGGCATTGAAGAACATTGCTTCCTGAGACACTGTGCATCCTATTTTCATACTGTATAGCTCAATACAATATTGAATAATACGACGTAGTGCAACGTCGACCAGAACCAGAATTGGAATTGAGATACATTTACGCGGGCGAAATTTCTGTCTTTCTGGAGAAAAATGTCTGTTACATAGTATAAGGACTCGAAATGTAATGTAACACCTTCAAAATACATATAGATATATATATTTATCGCTTCATGTCTGTTACACATTTTTTTAACCTCACTGGTTCCCGCTCTAATCGCCTGGCAATTAGTTTTACTCAAAGCTAAATAACCTTTCAGATGTCTCTAATTTAATGAGTCTAATTAGTATGACTTGTGTGTTAGACCATTTGAGCGCTTAGGTTATGATGCTTTCATATGCATTTATATTTTGTAAGAATTACACAAATAAATATATGTAAATTGATGAAATTACCGTTCAAACATAAATATCTGTTGGAGTCAGAATATTTATAATGTAATTGTCACATTTTAAAAAAATATTCACCAATTAAAAACTTTACTTAACATAGTCCAAAATAAGCAATCGATCGAGACAATTTGGTAGAAATAACAGAGATGCCATTGGAGAAAGACGAGACGAAAAAATTTTTGCTCTCAACAAATATTGCATTGGTTGTAGTAAATTAGCTTTTAGGGTTTTAATGGCAACAATGTAGTAATGAATAAAGTACATCTCTACTATTTATGCTTATACTATAATAGTTTAAAATTAAATAACATTAGAATGTTTTTACAAAATTGGGTTTTGCTAGTAAGGAGATTTAGCTAAAACATTTGTCTTCGTAAACATTTATTAAAAATCACCATGAAAGTCTTTTGTTTAGATAATAACAAAGACAATAAAAATATTATTTGTTTCAATGTATTAGATAACTACGAAAATAAACGCACGTATTTATATAAAACAAAAAACGGGTAATTTATTTATAAATTACATAATAGAAAAACAAATAAATTCAGATAGGGTTTTGGTACGGACACGATGCAAACCAACTTCATAAATTACTGAAAATATAGTAATGTGGTACAGTAACATTTTAATTTAATCACTTAATGATCTAAACTGTATTTTTGTAATTGAGATTAGTATACACGACAGGCTGTTAAAGATTTACCAAAAAAAATAATATGCAATATAAGGGTTATGCATTCTAAAATAAAAGAATGTACAATATAAAAGTCATGCATTCTAAAACTCCGTTATTAGTTCAGTGATTTTAAAATTATTAAATTTTAAGCATAATGAATGAAATCAAACATGTATTTCTGAATTAAGAAAAATAGATAAGGTATATTCTAGCTTCGCCAATAAGCATTAATCATATTAAAAAAAAAAACTATATTAAAAATAACATGTTTTAGTTGTCGGGACAGTCTGGTACATGGGGATACTTTTTTATCTTAAAAATAAATAGATAAAAAGGTGAAAATTAAAAAAAAAAGTCATAAAAATCCAAACTAATACAAATATCGTTAATGGTACTGACAATATAGAACGACGTAAAAACTTTTATGCATTAATTAAAACATTGATAAACTCGACAAGTTAATTTTGAATATTTAATAAATAAATCTGGTATTATAAATCTTTTTAGACAGTTTACTAGAGTCAACCCCTTAGTAACAAACAAACAAAGCAAATGAACCTTCACACTTCAGTCCCTGCCGGAAGAAGCCGTAGAGGAGAGCGCCGCAGTGGTCGCAGAAGGTCGGCGAGACGAACGAGCAGGGCCGGAAACGGTGAGGCACGTCCACCTTGAACCTCTCTCGGAGATACTGAGAAAGTGAATATTACCAATGTGTAAGCGGTTGTGAGTCGAATCCGATTCTAATTATAAGAGACGAAATATCAACAAAGATCCGGGTGACAAGTTTTAGTTCACATTATTAGATAATAAACTCGCTACAGGCGGAGATGGATGTTGGAACTCGATTATGAACAGGACACTCGGGAAACAATAAAGAAAAAGAGAGAGAATTGTGTTCAGTCTTGTCTATATCAATAGCTATGGGGTGCTATAGGACACCCAAACTAATAGACAATCACATTTGTAAGCCGATAATTATTGTTATATTATTACAAAATTATATCACAACGAGATAGCCATTTGTGATAATTGCTATTATTATAGACTTGAATCACGAATGGTGCAAGGATAAATCTTAATCTGTATTTCACACATTTTTTAGAAATGCGAGAAATATTTGTATTTCCTTTGTCTGTATTTCTCATATTCTTTCGAAACCTTGATTCTCAAATCACAAGTCTTACTTCCAGTCACATTCCCAACCATTATCATTAAATACTTTTTAATACGATGTGCCATCGTTCCCCTGGACACTTTTCCTTTTCCAGGGAAACGATGCCAGCTATATAACAGTTATTAAATACTCTGTAGCTCTTCCAGCAGTTATTATAGAAATGATACAGCAACCTTACTACTACTTCCCCTTCAGCATCTCTGACCACATATCCAGTAGTTCTTTTTTTGCTTTCATATGCTTCAGTGATATCGTATTCTCTTTCATCCTAATTTTATTTTCAATATCATGGAAATATTCCGTAGCTGTTTATTTTCTTCCGCTGCTTTGTCATATTCGAAAACAATTGTCATTCTTTTAATACTGTTTCACGTAATTTTCATCATCCAGCATCCACCATCTCTAGCCAACTTTATACCTAATGTCTGTGGGATATATATTAGGTATTTTGGGTGTCTGCAGAAAAATTTATAGTTTTACAGAAATCGTGTTTCGAGAAAATGACATATTTATTCTTCAGCGCCATTTTGTTATCCAATTCTCTTTAAATGATCTTTCCTCTGCAATGGCAATACCGAATACTGTTTACCTGTCTAAAGTATTGTGCCGACTTCATTGTAAATATCAATTGCGGCACTGTTCCTTTTAAATTTATCCTTAACTTTTTTGTATTCTTTTGAAAGTTTTCTTTACTCTCGTGTTTCGTTCACGCAGGTTATGCAAAAAAATATTTTGCAAATGTTATCCAAAAATCATTAACCTGCATTTATCTATACTATAATCACACGATTCACGATTGATAAAACTTTCGATTTTATGTAGCTAAATCATGGTGGAACGTAGCTTCGCCAATGAACAGCTCAAGGTACTATATGTATTATAGGAATTGCTCGTCATTTTTTTTTGTCTTCAAACATTTTTTAGCTATAGATTTTGCATCTTAACGCATTTGTAATAAAACTGCTGACGCTCTGTACTTAGATTCAGCATATTTATATTACTCTAAATACCTCACGTAATTATACCGCCAATAATTTTTTTTTTATTAATATCCATTTCATAACACATAGATTTCACTATGCGTACTAACAATCATTAACATCGACAATTCTTTTGGCTCTATTTCACAAAATCCCTTCTTAAACCATTTAACATATTTGTCCTTGTGATCATGAAGCATACGGTTTCTTTTAATCGTCGAAGCTCTATGTTGGACATAGTAAAAGGCTCGATGTCGCTAACGTTGACTTAACTTCTGCAATCTGTTAAACGTCTATGCTAACGTTAGGAGCCGTTCATTAGTTACATAAGGGTTTTTTTCCAAAAGACATTCTTACATAATATTTTATTTGAGAACAAAGAGTTGCCTAAAACATCTAAGAGGTCTATTTTTTATTTTTTAATGTACAATACTGGATATACATATTTTTATTTTGAAGAATTTCATTGCTTTTTGTTTCAATTCTACTTGTTCCTTATTTTGTGCAAAGTATTATTCGTTTGTAGTTTGTTTGACTGATTTGTTTTTCACTCTACTATTATTTAAAAACTTACTTTGAATCATAATAGGAATTTTCCAAAGTCTAGATAATTATCTGATAATGATATAATCGTAAACTAAATATAATAATAATGTAATGGTATAAGTTTTAATTATCTTTTAAAAAGTGAAAATCTTTTATTTACGTCAAATTATCAGTTTTATTGCAATCAATCCTTTTTTTAAACTAGATAAATCTTACGTAAGAAAAAGAAGGGTTACTCTGAGAAATTTTATATGCTTTTACATGAGGGAAGGGGTCAAAATAGCCAAAATCATCTTTATATAACTAATGAATGACCCCTTAACACACTTTCTTCACAACTTCTCTTCTTAATAAACTACTCATAACTTCAAAATTTATCTAATTTTTATTCTCCTCTCTTTGCCATGGCTAGCATTGTATCTTCTTGAAGTTAATTACAGTATTCGTCAGTTACAGGATAAGCTTTTAGCTCATTTTCTTCTAAAAAAATTATGATTGCCTGCTGGTAATCACCATTTCCGTTTGTTCTTCTCATGTCTGAACTCATGTGAGACCCTTTAATATCAATCCCAACCCACATCCGTTTAGCCATTAAACCCACTTAATATAGTCATTCTCTCATTAGTATCAGAGTTTCCTAAAATATATCTTATATTAACCTAATAAAAGTCCTTCCAATCCTCGACTTCGACTCTGATATTTCTCCCAGGCACACAATGCTTAGGTTTGAGTGCATCCATTCTCGACCCGAAGCTGACAAGCTTTATTACATAGTTTTAAACTATGTTTTGTAAATATTTACACACGCATTTTTTTTTTTGATAGGATGAAGTCAAAACCTGTGTATCCCCGCTGGCTGTAATCAACGTCGAACCAATAAGCTGCGATGAATCTGTGGTTGACATCATCATTATCCTACTCGCACACATCATCAACCCATTCCTCTATAAATGCGTTGATCTATTATTCATATTGAATACAGAGGAAAGGTAATGAGACGCCATTTTTTTTTTGTGATCAGTACGGAAAATTGACGAAAAGAAACACTTCTAGCATCACTTCAACGCTCATATGTCCGAGTGTTTGTCTTCCCGTCCGTTCATCTGTCGACGCGTGACAGTAATCACTCTCACATGCAATTTAACACGGAACGAAAAGAATCGAAATTGTTGTAATTGATGGAAGCGTGAATATAAAATGAGATTATGAATTACAATTTGGAAATAACTGATACTGATTCATTATGTGTAAAAGTTGTCTGTATTTTTTGATTAGTTAACTTATGAAATAATTCGCAAATAAAAGAAAAATCTTCAGAAAGAAAGTTGTTTTAGTATTAGTGCCTTTCAACTTCCTATACTAAAGGAATTAAAGTTATAAATATTTGGAAACTTTTTATTTTCAGTCCAACTTTCGAAAATTAAGTTTTCAACTGAGGTCAAATAATCCGCTCCTAAAGTACTATATGGCATTTTTTTTAAAGGAAATATCAAAATATGTGTGTAAATGTAAATATTCGGTAATTTTTGAATGGAACAATGCATTGACAAAGTTCTAATGCCATTCAATAAATTTGTTAATCACCATGATTGCAATACAATGTCATGATTTAGGTCTTTGAATTTAAAAAAATGTAAGTATTTTGTCATTATTTTCAAACTAATAAATAGTTTAATAAATTTAAAAACTTATCAACCCTAAAGATTTACAGACCGCGTTGATTGGCGACAATATCATTAAAATCGATCAACCGGCATGAGACAAATCGATTTCGAAACAACACTAATATTTTATCCTTTTTTTATATGCTGAAGAATCGAAATGAAACAAAAATTATTTAAAACTCGAAAATCTCAAAAACATAAATCCCTATACCGAAAATCTTCTCTCTTTTCTCTCTAAGGTGAAAAATCTCGTCTCTGGAGCCGGTCCGACTAACAGGGTCGATCGCCTTCCGATTTCTTTTTTTTAACAAAACAAAAAGCACAAAACCGACGTTGACGCATTCATCAATAGCGTCGCTTTAAAACGACGGATACCGAACGCGATCCCGAACACGAGCGAGTCGACTGAGCGAATTGAATTGAACTCGAGCGAATTAAACCGTTCGCTCCGTGCTCGGGAAATTAGGTTAAGCTAGCTAGCGATCCCAAAAGTCGTCCTCGCTCAGCTGACGACGGCAGAATGAAATAGAAACATCGCGAGAGGGTACGCCTCAGCGTGAGGCGGGACTACCACCACCTCATACGACAAAAAGCTTTTTGTAGCAGCATTTGTATTTTCATGAATGCAGACGCCGTTGCTAAATTCCCTCTCCTTGCGAATTAAAACGACGTTAATGTCATATTGACTTTACTCGTGAAATGAAATGTAATATACCCGACATACTCATTACGAGGAAATAGAAAATATGTAGGTGAGTATAGGTACAGATATATATACATTGAACGACATACATTGAATATATATATATATATATATATATATATATATATATATATATATATATATTCAATGTATGTCGATCAAGCCAAAATATATATATTTTTAATTATTAGCAATATACCGGTGTACGTGAAACATCACTTAAGAAAGTAACAATCATAGTAAGTAAGTTGTTTCAGAGTGAACAATTTTACTGAAACAGATATAGAGAAAAGATATATTTCCTTGCGTTCATACAGCTTAACTCTATATGACGAAAATATTGTAGTACAACAATAGTAGTTATTAGTCAATGAAGAATAATTTAATATTACCTACCAAGGTGGCGTCGGAGTTCGCCGGTGAACCTGAACACTTGCCGAGAAGCTTCGAATGACATCGTTTGTGCACAGCGGTTTGGCAAACCGCACAGCGATAGCCTTGCTTGCCAAATCCCCACAGGAATTCTTTGCAAAAAGCGCAGAATGTTGGCTGCCTGAAGAATTTCGCCACGAACCGATGGCCATTCACGACGTGCACTCTGGAATTGATAAACGATTAAGAAGCATTAAAATTAAATACATACCGGACAAAAATAATCTATAGTGATAGATAGAGAGGTCAACTTTATAATTTTGTTTCTTTTTTTTTTTGTTTCTAAATAATAATCGTGGGAGCTGAAGGATTCCGGTTCAACATTTTTTTTTCATTAGTAAGAAGCTACATTATCCTCTAGTGTTACAAACTATTTTTTAATATATCGAATATTAGCATTTTTTTGACTTTTTTTCGTTTTAAGTTGTTTAGATTTTTATGTGTCTATTCATTTTGCGATTTTGGCCTGATTTTATATATGCATCTGATTGTATAATTTTACGATAAGTTCTGTGTCTGTCTGAGCGAAGTCATAACAGGTTTACTTGTATAATCTACTAAGAACAGGTAATTGCATTTGCTTATGCAATTCAATTTCAAAACCACTTATCCGAGTGCGATCGGTATGTTGTGAATGTACTTTTTACGTACCCCGGTACAAGAACAAAAGGCTTAAATTCTTTATAGAACTCGCTCAACACCAAAGCGGAAAGGAAAATTCAATTCAGCAGTCTAACATTGAGATTAGTCATTTATCGCTAATTAGATCCTTATAGATCAGGATCGAGAGTGGAGCTGAAGTGAAGTCGGGACCAGGATGGAAACCAAGAGCAAATCAAACTAGAACCGAATGTGACGTCGGTTTTGAAATCAGACGGTGAGCCGTACAGATACTTATAATAACACTATAGCAATTATTAGAAGACAATCACGAATATGACATTCGATAAGGATTAGATTTTGTACGTACGCTCTGAAGTTTTGCTTCGGAAACGGGAACAGGATCAGAATCGAAAACGGAAACGGTAAAGGAATCAATAACAAAATCGAGACAGACATTAGTATCGGAATTCGAGTTAAATACAAGGGCGGGATACAGATCATGCATTGTAAGGCCGATCGCTTAAAATAAAAATGAAGGATGTGTCTATATATCCACATTGCCAGACCAACTAGCTTAAGCTTATAGTATGCAATAAATAACAAAACCTGGTGTTTATTTCCGCGACTGCAAATTTTGCATTCGATTATAGAAAATGATTTGTAATTTAAGTAAAACGGAACGTGCAATTTTTATGGGAGTTCTAAAATATGTGAAGACAAATTTACATGAATACGCACAACATGTATAGATCCTCACTCACTTCAACAATACATCAGCGTTCGTGAAAAATCACCTCTTAAAAGTGTCATGATATTTTATTAAGTACATAAAGTATGATGAAAGGTCTTTTAAGAAGAGATTTTTAAGCTTAGAAAAAAAGATGTGCCAATTGTATTATGCTAAAAGGCGGTTACGTCGAAAAATAAGATAACATTTAATAGAAAAAGAAACAATATACGCATTTTCACTTTTTATTGAACGATTTTCGTATATGGTAGTCTATTAAATTTAACAATATACTTTTTGGAAAACATTTGAAATAGACGTACTTAGCTACTCTAAAAAAATGTATTAGAAAGAGAGAGGAAAGGTACAAATAAGATAGAATAAGATAATATAAGGTAGAATAAGATATCCCGTTAAAATGGAAAGGGCCTCGATGATTAGACAGTTAAAAGTAACGATATTATATTAAACAAATGGTTTCAAAATTTGCACGGAGAAAAATATTAAATATCAATCATTAACAGGATATTGGACAATAACGTACAAAAGCTAATTCATTGATTCAACAACGTTCCGATTCTCGTATCGATATCTGCGTGATGAAGATTCAATAAGATCATAATTGTAATTGCTATCAGAAATGGAACGAGGATTGGATTCGATTTCAGGATGGAATCCGTGTAAAATACGTAGGAATTTAGCTTATATTCATGCCGGTGAAAAATACGAAAAATATCTAAGCATATGTTATTACATTACCTGACGTAACGTACACAATACCAACATTAACGTGTTCCATAACGCACATTTTGCTCGTAGTAATATTTATTACGTTTGGCCTTAGCAATAAAATGGAAATAAATCGTTTTCAAAAATCTCGCATGTGGTCGGCGAAAAATAAAGGGTCTTTTTATTAATTTCACCTAAATTACGCCGATCCAGACTGGGAATTAAAGAAGAAAACATAAAAAAAAATCATGCCTGTATTCCGTAAGCGGAATTGGCAAGAATCGCTTTAGAAAATCTCATGCCGATAAAATTAGTGACATATTTAAGTATCTAGGGATAAAATTTAAGCACTAGAAACCGATGAGCTTGTACGAAACGATTGACAGATGTTAGAGAGGAATGAAAATATGCAAAGATCGTATCATATGCAGATTTGCGATCTCTGTCTACCCTCCTGGGACATGGGCGTGAATTTATAAATAAATATAATCATAAATATACTACATTCTTTCGAACCAATCAATAGTTTACACAGATGTGCTATATGCGATAACCTAGACGTAAACAACGTTCGTTCGCATTCTGGTAAAACAATGATACAAGTCGGAGCATGAAAATAGTAACAGAAATTGATTTGTCTGGCTAACGGCAGAACAAACGGCGAAGCTGCGCGCGCGCACGAGGATTAGCACCGCTCGTAAATACGCGTTATATCTAGTCAACCGTATTAAAAATATATGCGCAAAGTTTTTAAATACAAAGAGATAGGTGGATGACCTTTATACCGAGACGTTTGTTTGTCATGAACGATCACGAAATCGTGAAGCTAATCATAATTTGCCGTAGTGTTTGCGTGTGCTTTAAATGTTGATGTACCACTTTTGTCATCGATTTGAAATTTGAATATTTGTAGAAGACATTTTTATTCATCTGTCCTCGATGAAGGATGTTCTTCTTAAATTTATGCATACATGAGAGAAATTGAAATTGCGACATTTTTTTTGTTTTTGTTTTTATATGTATATCTTACAGAAATTATTTGAAAAGGGCTTCTATTATTGATTACATTTATTTTTAATATTTTTTTAATGTCTTTTGTCTAACATCTTCATTCTCAAATATAATCACATAAATATGTATATATCGGTTCGTCATTCTATGCAATATTTGTTTCGCTTTAATTCCGTTTTATTTTTATATATGTATGTACGTAGGAATAATATCACATCTTACGCATTATTTATTTTACCAAAATAGTACCTAATCAAGGAAAATATTACATCTATTGATTTGGCATTTCTGCTTTCTTACTGCACCCATCAATATATCATTCATCATATTAGGTGATTTCTTGTTGAACGAGTTAAGATCTTTGCCATAACCTTTTAAAACGATTAAACAAAGAAAGACGAGACTTAATAGGCGCGCGGGTCGCACTCCCGCCCAAAATACGAGATAACGTCAATATTGTTTCTGCGTCTGATGTAACGAGTGAGAGAAATGCGTGGGCTCACACCTACGTGCACCTACCTAGATTAAAATAACGTAAGTGCCGAGCGGTGTTTGTGCGTCAAAATACGTAATTACATATCAGTTATAATAACACATTTACTGTTGAAACTGCAAACATTATCTTACGTGTTTAACGCATGCAATGAAATGTTGTAAATTATAAAGTTTTGTTTTTAAGAAGTGTCAATCATTTTTGATACAACGTCAAGTCATTTTAACGTTGATCATAAATCGTATTTCACAGCATGTATGTGTAAGGTAATAAAATTTTGTTAATATGAAATTCAAGATTCTTTGTATACATACTATTATTTCATCCTTCTTCCTACTATACGGATTTTACCATTCAAAGTCGTTGTCACTTTCGCCCGTATACCGATTTTTTATTAACAAATTGTTACGCTATATGACAATCTATTTCACTTTCAAAATAATGCTTTATATTGGGAAATACATACTACTTTTTTTTTAGGATAACAATTTACTGGCAGCTTTTTACCTATGCAATGATGTTCAATTACGAAATTGTACACGATATAAACTCAATCGAAATCGGACATTTTAATTATTTGAAGTGTTAAAAAAGTGTTAATAAAATTATCTTTAGGGTGTTTTCGTAAAAGTAATAAATGGTACCTGCGCACCATTTTATAGTAATAAATGCACCGTGTATTAATGGAAGTACTTTACTACTTGTGTGTAGTAATGTGTATTAATGTATATTCAATATGCATATTTCGAATATAATAACTACAATACGTTATATAGTAATGAGACACTAAGCTTTTATATTTTAGACCAGATGGCACAGGCGATATAGAACCTTATTTTATAAATAAGGATCTATATTGCTAGTGTCAGCTCACCACTAGTACTCTCTCGTGCTCGATCGGCGCCGACACACGAATATAAACGTAAAGAGGTGACTCACTTGTGTTGTTTGATGGCGCCGCGTCGTTGAGTGATGCGTTTTCCACGCGAACGCCGCACCTCGCCGTCCGCGCCGTCCCGGCCGCGAGGCTCGACGTAGCTGCCGCCATGCGACCGCTAGAAATCAATAATAATCATATTTATATATGAAAAAATATATACAAACCGAAAAAAACAAAAATTTTGAAAACGGACTAAACTGTATAGAATAATTTCTCCTAGCCCCAAACAGATCTATAACTCAATACAGATTCCTAACTAAATACAGATTATACTGTATATTTCTGAGTGTAAATTTTTATTAGGTATAAAATATTTTGCAAGATTTAAAATTAAAGTCGGTCAAGTGCGAGCCGAGTTCGTATACTGAAGGTTCTGTGCTCTTACCAACATCAAAAAGCATACGAACGAAGAGACCTCTTTCTCTTCGTTCGTATGCCTTTTGATGTTGGTAAGAGTTCTAAAATGACCAAATACGGCCTCCTGTTAATAATTCTGTGATAACGCAACCATAGCGTAATTTAATTTAACTGTAGCAAATCTACATTCTGGGTAACGCGATAAAATAATTTTTATTGCTCTCACTTACATTTTAAAAACAATATATTCAATCGTCTGGTTAACCGGCTGATGATGACGATAAAACTCAATTAAATTGTGACAGTTTTACAATTTCTTTTTGCGTTCTGCTTGTGTTCCAAACGCGATTACGCAAATTGTAGAAAAAGATATTTAAATACTGAAATATATTACATGTTGAATTGTCATTGTAGACCTAATAACATTTAGATATGAATATTAAGAATCTTTTTAATTTCTGTAAGACCTAAAAAAAATTTTGGCCCTAAATGTGCCCCCTCCGCCCCCATAATCAAATGCCTTAGGCTTTAGCCTACTCAGCCTGTTGATGAATTCGCTACTGTGGATAATAGGCAAGCTATAGTCCGTAAAAAACCAAGAATAATTTTGATGCAACGTGGGACGGGAGCGCTTGGTTCTGTGGTCAATCTCCTTTCAAGTCTGTATATCTGTCTGAATTAAATACTTGTGCTAGACACAAAGACAGCTTCGTGAATTATCTTATAAAAGTTATAGTTACATCTTGATGAGATTATGACTCAGACATGTGGCAAATTTCAGGGATTATTTTATTCGTTGAATTTTTCATTCCAATAAAATATTGTACGTAACAGGCAATGAAGCGAGTCAATGTTGGATTCTCATAAAGTTCTGAGCAAAATTTAAAGTTTCATTATCTAACTCATCGAAAAGTCAGTTTGAAAAAAGATTTCATTTGCACTGAACAAGCAAACAAACGGACAGACTAAAAAGTGGATTAATAATAACCTGGTGATAAAGTTGCTTGAATGTTTTTAACACTTTACTCATTAATTATATCGTAACCTCTACAAAGAAATTTATGTTTTTTAATTTTTATTTTAATGAATATATATATATATATATATATATATAGGCTCTTCATGAACCATAATATAGAATATATTTTTTAAAGATTATGTTTCACAATTTGTCTATTGACTCGACACGCAATAGAATATAGATACATAGATATAAATTATTATTTTGTAAAATCTATGGTCAGTGCTCGACCACAGGATTTCACAGATTTTACAAAAAGTTTCACTGTCAACCATCGGAGCGACAAAAGTTTTTGTAAAACTGGAAGAGACCTTTAGAAATGAAGATATTCCATCTGATCGCTAAAAGTAATTAATACTGATAAAATGACTACGAGCTATAAATATATATTGTTCCATCGCCGCTGCATTCTCGTACGATTGTAGGTTATTGTTGGGATGCGAATATTTGCACTATCTTATTAGTATTATAAACGCGAAAATTTTTAAGAATGTATGGATGTATGTTTGTTACTTTTCGCGCAAAAACTACTTAATGGATTTTGATGAAACTTTACAATAATATAGCTTACACACCAGAATAGCACATAGGCTATAATTTAGAAAGATATAGTGTGAATTATCCAAAATATAATGATAAGTGTCAAGTAAGTAGAAAAAAATCTGTCATCTGCGAGCTATTTTGGTGTGCGCCGCAAAAACCGTAGGAATTACAAGTATATAATGTACAAAAGCAATGTTTATCTTAAAAAGTCCTATAAAAAAGTCCGCGACAGCATATATCTATCTTTTATGTGTAAGCCATTATTGCCATTTGCCAAAATAGTGAACTATGAATACAATAAAAATTGATAATCTATTTCTAACGCATATTTGGTGGTAACAAAGTGATTCTTATATCAAAATGAATACTATTATCGCATCTGGTGTTTAAAGTAGATAAACTTAGTCTTTTATACTACGAATATTTGAATAGTTATGACGATAAACAAGGGAGTGCGCGATATTACGGTGCGGTCCAGCGACAGGGTCTCAAACCTTAAGGCTCGTATTAATAAATAGCTCTCACATTAGATCTTAAAACTTATATCAAACGATAACATCTCAGCTGTCAATATTAGTTTTAAATCATGGACGAATTAATAAACCAATCCTAAGTCATACTCATATGATGTCTAACTAAAGTAGAGTATCTTAAGTATCTGTCAAAAAGAATGAACATTTTATTTTGTCGGAACGAACTAGTAACGTTCCATTATAGGAAAAAAATCGAAAAATGACATCAGTAATACAATATAAATGAAAATTATTATATTTATGGCATTATATAATCATTATAAATATTATAATATATCACAATCATAAAAGTAATTATTTTATTGTTATGTTTCAATGCATTTAATGCATATATTAAATAATGTTAACTAACATATTTTTGTATGAATATTTTATTTTGTCGGAATGTAACGTTGTCGTGCGCAATTGGTGCAGTGTTTATGGTTGTTTATTGTGTTGAGAGTACATTTTTGAAAAATTTATAGAAGTTAATTATTTAATTTTTTGCTTCCTAGTATTTTTGTGTGCAGTTATTATTTTATTACTGTAATGGATAAAAAACACATATTCTCAGTATTAGAAAAAAAATATTTTTTGAGCATCTTAAGTAAATATAAAAACATAGTCGAATGCAAGGATACGAGCATTAACACCCTTAAATCAAGGCACGTAGCACAGGATCGGATAACACGTGAATATAATTCAAATCCAGATTGTATGTATCAAGTAAGTATCATCGGCAAAATCTGAATAATAATTTTTAATGTTTGAAGTATTTAGCTTTGACATATATAAAATATACACGAAAATTTCTAAATCATTTTTATTTTTTTTCGAGGTTTTTTGTCACCGGAGCGAAAAATTCATCATAAATATCATAATAATCATAATGATTATAGATATCAATATCTTCCATTATTCCCTCTTTTTGTCTATGCTCGATCTTAAGTGAACTAATGACCACACTCAGCTGATATTCTTCAATACGGTATCTTAAAACGTTACTCAAAGAACGCAAGTTACGTTTATTAATACGTCAATAGACAGATGTTATTTGACGGCACTCCGCTGATATGTATTACCACAAACCGAACTTAAGTAACGTTTATTAATGAGAAACAGATCTTAAAAACTATACTGAATACAGCTCTTATAGATAAGAGCGATTTATTAATACTAGCATAAAGGTAGCATGCATACATTTGAGCACGCCATGTTTTTAACACGGTCAGCTCTACGTGGCTTGCTCACGCGTTTCGATATCGCAAAATCTGCATGTTTATGCAGACCAAAATAAATAGTTTAACATAGTTTATAGGAGTATATTGCAGTAGCCACCTGTAACTTTTTCATTACCATCAATCATCATATACTTCTGTACCTATCATCCTTACAAACTATAGCGTTTATAATACCTTTATAGGTATTATATAGGCGTTTATAATAACCTTTATAGGTATTATAAACGCTATAGTTTACGCTATATGCTATACGCTAAAGGCTCTACCTAGCAGTGAGATCATTATAAAAAATACTTAGTTCCAATTTACATACATTGCACAATATAGTTGTTCGAACACTTACTGGAGGACGACTGGACCGATTTTCATGATTTTTAATTTGTTGGATTTGTCGCCGTCCCGAATAGCAGAATAATATAAAAACATTGAAAAATTGACAAAAAAATATAATACTTTCTATCATCATTATCACAATTTCCACTACCACGCGGCTGAAACCGCGGGGTGCAGCTAGTTTTAAATATTAAGGCACAACGAGATTCGAAGCGGTATTGAAACAAAAATTACATGCCGCGGACGAAACAGGCCGAGGATTGGAAATAGGAATTTACATTTAAGTAGATTGCTCTGGGAAAAATCTGGTATTATTAAAAACAAATAAATAAAATTGAAATGACTGTTAGCAATTTTAGTTTTAATCTTTTCTTCCGTTGCCAAAAATGATACCCTAATCAAAAACTTGAGACTTAAAAGAAACACATATATAGATAGTGGCCTATGTTGTTACGTAGTCTACTTATCTCTCTCTCTCTATGTATATATATATGTATCCATGTATGTGTGTGTGTGTGTGTGTGTGTGTGTGTGTGTGTGTGTGTGTGTGTGTGTGTGTGTGTGTGTGTGCGTGCGTATGTATATATTATAAACATATATCTCCTGCAAAACTGAGATCGGAATCGAGAGTGGAACCTGGATAAAAATATAGTTAAGAACTAGGTTTGATAGTAAAATAAGCAACAGCAATGTAGTCTAAAATTATTTATATTTTGACTAACTATTACATGATCAGTAAGAGCTAACTATATAGATAAGAGTCAAAAAAATGAAAATACAGGGCATCGTAATCAGAATTGTACATGCGAAAAGAAAGGAAAAATTAACAATGGAATAAATAAGAAATATATGACATTTATTTATGGGGCTAGGAACTGACCGTCCACGCAATCTCTATATATTACAGGAAGAATAACCTTAATACGAAGAAGACGAGCGTTTTACAATTTCAATATTACAAGGATGAAATTTGCATATCTTTCTTTCGTGTGGATACTTTGAATGACTAACACTTGTAGTAAAGATAGCATGGAGCTAACAGTCTAAAGTTTTCGCAATCGTCATCCATACATGTGTTTCTTATTAGCACCTGCAAAATCGTACTGCAAAACAGACAAACGTAGCTCGTCTTTTCCTGCAAAATCAGCGTACACACTTGAAACGTCAAGTAGACCTCTAGCACTTGTTTAGTATGCAGTTAAATTAAAAAGTTTGTATCGTAGTTACAATAATATTTAATTTAGTCATATGTAAAAATATGGCTATCAGGAGTAACTTCTGTTCGGTGATGGTTATGGTTTATATCAATTTCTAGTCCTTTCCATAGTGTATACGATATAGAGTAAACTATAGATACGGAACGTTATCCATTACATAATATATAAGCTACGAAAATATAAAATTATCTTAAAAAAATCAATAGTAATTTTTCGTGTTAAAAACATTTTTTAATAATAATGATTACTTTTTAATATTACATTTACTGGATGGACAGTTCTTCATAACAAAAAGTAGTTACATTTTTTTCTTAATCAAACCCATCGAATAAGGTATCAAAATAAAAGAAATTAAAAGGTGATTACAAAAATGTACATATGTCATATATTTAAATTTAATCAGGAATAATATCAACCACTTTAATTCAATCATTCGAATAAATTTGTATTCAATGTATTCAAATAGTCGTATTTTGGCTGTAAATCGGCCAAGTGTGTGTTGGATATCGTATTACGCATTTTTTTACCCGATATAGTCAATTGAACGGCTTACTTCAATTATAGTTTTCAATTGTATTTTGTTTGACACGCTATCAATAGCATTTGTAAATCATACATTGTAAGAAAATTAATGGTTCCCGCCTGCTCCCAAACATAATGCAAATTATTACTTAACTTAGGCTTTCAGCTCATAATGTAGTCTGTTAAACCGAATTACAGTTTATTAGGTTTTAGTAGTTTGTTTGCACTTGTTTCGGTCTTTTTAGTGAGTTGCTTATCTGTTGATTTGTTGCGGTCGGGTTTTTTTTTTTTAAATAATTATTTTTGTTTCATTACAGACTTCATAAGAAAAACAAATCCAAGTAGAAAGAAGTGTGTTGCTATTTTATCACTCTCTCTATACTATACTTTAAGGAGTTGACAATTAACAGTTCATAGTTTCATGCCTTTATTTATTTATCTGTATGGTTGCGTTCATGGTCAAAATTTGGATAAAAGCAATTTACTTCTAAATATTGAAAACAATTTGTTTCCTTATTGGAAGAATGTTTTGAACATAGATATTGATGACCTGACGCGACTTTTCATTCTTCTAGCCAAGTGGCTATATAAATAACATTCCCAATTTTGAATTGTGCACTTTATTAAAAGTTTAGTGTCAAATATAGACAAATGCATATAACCAAACATTTATTGTGATTGAAAACTTCCATATGCATCTATCTAATGTAGGAATTTGCATGGCCTTTCCCGCGCCACACGCCACGCCGTCGAAACGTAATTGAGATGTTGGCAATCAATCAATACAAATCAATTAGTATATTCTGATCTGCTTTCGATACACAACGCAGACGTTTGATATTGAATTCATCAAAAGACTTTTAATTATCTTCTAATCAATTCTAACTCTGTACATGTAAATTAAATAGATAATTTCTAGTACTTTGCGGAACTCGAGTAAGTTTTACCTAGCGAATTTGTTATTTTCAGAAAATCAAATATATTTCCCTGTAAAATTACTGTCGTTGTATTGTTTTGGTGGAAATTTGAAGGATTAATTAACAAAGTTCCCAATTTTTAAACTCTCATTCTTTAATTACAATGGATTTTTTTTATCAATCCTATTCTATTCATATTATTTATCTTTACATGTGAATAATTTTACTTTTATGCATTCTCTTAGATATTGTACAAGACCAACTAATTTATTGACGCATAACCAGAACGGTGAGACCATAAACGCAGACCCTCACCAAAAAGGGAATTCCATATATGTTCATCAATCAATACGATACGAAAATGACAAAAAAAGTTTTTTTTTTTGGGGAAAATCAATTTCAACATAAACGAAAATACAAAAAATATGACAAAAGACATTTTAAATATAAACCAAAAAAAAATGTATTTATAGCATGTACGGACACTTGGTTTATTAATTATATTAGTTAAAAAGATCATTTTCAGATATACATGGATACACTGCGATATGTTAATAACACAGTGGATATTTTACAATATTATGACACAACTATCAATATAATGTATGTGCTTATTTTAAGCAAAACACACTTTATTTACATTTCAATTGTCACTCAAGCAAAAAGTAATGTGTTATGTTTTGCATTTTAATATAATACCCATTAGATCCCATCCCAATAAAACCCATTTTGGGATTTAAAATCCAGACCTGTATTGAAATAAACCTGAACAAGTGTTTGATCCATTCAGACCGCTTAATAAATAAATAAGATATATAAATTTTAAAGTTTTCTATATTGTTAATTACTTATTAAGTACTCTGACATTTTTTTATTAAATTGGACCGCCACAAAAAATATATAATCTGGTAGCGAAAATTTTGTCGAGTTTGTTTCACATTGAAAGCCAATTTTTTTTCTTTTGTTAGATATAGCGCTAAAGTATCTGAATGCTTAGATTACACTTATCTTCTGTTACTAAAACTAGGTATTGTTATAAAGAAATTTATTAAGAAAAAAGAGTATCGTTTACTTAATTATCTCCAAGAAATAAGTAGACGATCTTCAAATTATTCCTCGTAATAAATAGTACGTATTATGTTTGTACCATAAAAATATGGGCTTTCTCAGAACACTTCTGCTCAAGTTTTAAAACTTGAACAGAACTTTAACTTTACGACTACATTCACAAACATGTTCTATAGCTTAAATACTTATTTACGAACTTAATGTAATTATCATTTAAAATACGTACTGTTTCAATTGATTATTTAAGCATATTAATTTTACATAAATTTGATTTAAAACATTTTATTGATGATAGTGGTCATGATAAATCATTTGAAATTCTACAGGAAGCAGAGAGTATCTTTCACGAAGTAAGGCACTCCAGTTCAACAAAAATGAGCAATCAAGAAAATTAACAAGTTCCATTAAAAATTCCCATAATCTGATGTTGTAGTTATGGGTACAATATTTATTTCGTGGTCAACCAATTACAACATTCTGTTACTAATATGGGTTACACATTGGTCGTGATTGAAATTCTTGAAATACATACAGTATATTTGAAGCTTTGTTAAAAATTTCGATTTAAAAAAAATCGCTTTGTATAATGAAAATATTGAATAATTAAAATTACGTATATTTTTCTAGAAGCTTCTTTGCTATCGTCTAAAAAGACCTAGTCCAGAATGAAAAAATTGTTTTTCATGACTGGTTTATAAGCAGACACTGCACGAGAGTAGAGAAGTGTCCTCTTCATACTCACCTCAAAATTAAATAAAAATGACAATAAGAAAAAGTTAAACTACGTTTATATTCGAATTTAACAATGAATTAAAATTGATATACATATTTCGAAACGCGTTTGAAGAAGTAATCAATAAAAAAATCCGAGAGGCGATCAACCCTGCACTTGCAAGCCATCCGTAAAACTTCTTGCTATAACATTTATAGATGTATTTTTGAACTTCTCGAGTTCAAAAATCCGAAAGTAGATTTAAGCTGCAGACTATCCCTAAAACTTTCTGCTACTTTCGAATTAAAAGCGTTCAAAAATATACTGTAATACACAATAATAAAATATATTTTTTAGTTTAAAAATTTTATAATAAAATAAATTTTGTAGTTTAAAAATAAAATGTCTGTGACAAAGGCGGACGGACATGACGAAAATAGTTTCATCATGTTTGTCCGTCCGGGTTTCATTTTTACCATTTTTTCACGGAGATTCAAAAAGTGCTGTTTTTAATGTTTCAACAACTATATCTTTCAAAAACGTTGTTCGTTTTTAATCCGTTTTGTGACATTCTACGCCGCTTTTAGACCAGAATAAGTTGACCACGATATCCCTACAGAATTTTAGAAGTAATTTTGAAAGAAAAAAACCATACCACGAATATTTTATTACCGATATCTTTCGAACGAACGAACCGATTTAGATGCAGTTTGCGGCGTTCAATGCAGTTTTACGCACACGTGTACGTACACGTGCACATACAGACGTACACGCATACAGAAATCACTTAGAAAATACATAGTTTAAAACGTCAAGATCCCTATGATAATTCGATTTTGTAAAATCGAACTAATAACAGTAACTTCCCAATTTTTGGAAATTTTCCACCATTCATAGCGAGAAGTTAAAAAAAAAAAGGAAAAGTATAGACTGAAAAAATAAACGTGATTATCTAATTATAACAAAAAACTAAAATGCTAATTATAAAAAAAATGCTAAAAATAGTATTTTTACCTGTCTATATGTTTTCGTACGGTAAACTACAAAGCTGCTTAACAAATTTAATGCCACTTCCACTAAAAAAAAATATTTGTATAACTCGGAGCAACATTTAGAGTCTATTTCATTGTAATCGTATGACGAGAGGAAAATGTTAAATTTCACGACTTCTTTTTATACAACATTGTAAGTCGTATCAACAAAGAAACTTCAAGTGTCGCTACACAACTTTAATGTTTTGAAGTTTTCACTGACCTTTTGTGTTAAATCATTTTTAATACAAATCTATGTGTCTACGTTTATTTACGGTTTATGTTTATTATATGTAGCTTATGTTTATTTACAAAAGCAAATTTTTAGCATTGTTTTTAATTTTTCATACCTAAATTTCTGTTACATTTGGCATATGTATGCCAAATGTAACAGAAATTTAGGTAGGCTTGTATTATGTAAATCCCATACATTATTACAATTTCTATTTCAGTAACTTAGAAACAAAACATTTTGAGAATATTTAGTTTTTTAAAAAAAAAAAAAACGGTTCAACTAATTTCATTGGAGATTTCATGAAGTTTTTGTCAAGGAGGTAATCAGAAAAAGAACTTTCGGGAATCCTTAAGAATATTCCTAATAATAATTAATAATTATAGTATCCAAATCGGGACATTGTCAAGTACCTACATGAAATACGCGGCTGATATTTTGAAAACTCGACGATAGGTAGTCGTTGATGACGGTCGGTGCATTTTAATAGCATTAAAAAATGTAATAAGAGGGGTCATAAACAAATAGAGAATCTTCCTTTCAAATGAAGTTCCATTACGTGTATTATATAGCTATGCACATGTCTTAAGAGACATACATTATGTTAAAGGAAGGGATATGGCGACCGTCTACATCGCTGACAAGGCGTGTCGATGCGATCTGTTCTATTCGTCTTTCAAGTTTCAAATAAGATCACTTCCTATTAATTTATCTATTTGTTCTTGGATTATTGAATACAATATATTTATTAATTTTGTATACATTTTACACAAAATTAATGAAAACAAACAAATACAAACAATTGTGTACGTTTATTTGTATAAACGTATACAATGGCGTTGTATACGTTTATGACAGAGGATTTTTTTTTCTTTTTAAGATGTTTAACTTGGTATACGTATAATATATATCGAGACAATGAAAACGGAAACAAATGCAAAAAATCTTTCTGCAAAAACAAAATGATTGCTACATATTTTTTTAAATTATACCGTTTATATTAAATCTATTAAGGACACTTTAAATAATATCGGTTTTTAATATTCGCTTTGTTTATTAAATAATCATATAAAAAAGAAAACTTTAATCTCTGACGCCTTGGTAAAACCATTCCTTGGGTTTAGTTGCAAAAGAATTGCGACACTGCATTTTAAACATCTTCTTTGGACTCAAATTTATTTCGAAGAAAGATATTCGCCATGGATCTGAATAGATATTAATCTGACAAAACAAAGTCAAATAAATCAATTTTTAATTGAACGGTAATGTTTCGGCAGGGCAAGGAGCTGTTTGCGTGCTTCTATTCGACATATCGCGTTTCGGGTAAGGAAATGTTTGCATGCTTTTATAAGTCTCACCCAATGACTTTAGATGCCGATGTATGGTGTTTTTAGAAGGTCCATAGACCCTGATAATCGGCGTGTGCTGGTATTATATTGGTTTTTTTTTACTACTTCCTTTGTAGCTTAAATATTCTATACAGGAGTAAGACCAGAGCTACAATGATCTACCAGCCTAAAATTACCACCGTTACAACGATTGAACTAACACTACACTGCCCGCTCGTTGGCTGTATCTTCGCCATCAATTTCACATATTTCTTTACTGCTGCAGCCGCTTCAAACTTTTATTTCCAATAATGCCTTAACAATTCACGAAATTCATGTTTACGGCACTCCAAGCATTTTATTATCAAACCGTCCTGCCCCCATAATTGACACAGACCGTATCATTAAAATAAAGTAAAACAGTCGCACTCTTTATAGAACTAGGGGCTTGTAGTGACGAGTTTCAACGTGTATAAAAACAAGCGTGTGCATTTCAGTCATGAGAACCGACATTACCTATGAGACACCCCCAGTATTTGGTACGATGCTCTCGTTACCATTGTCGGGTCGGGTAGTTTTTTGTGTAAAGCGCAGTCGATCCATACAGCAACCTATACTGCGCCATGTAGAACCAAAACTATAGCAGCCCAAAACTGTACCCGACGGCCCAAAAACATGTGTTATCTGATAAAGATGGAGTTACATATTCAATTTCATTAGAAACTAAATCTTCAGAAATAAAGCGTTAGAGACTCGAATAAAACATATAAATGAAAGCCGAAAGAAAAGCAGAGATAATTATTGACAATACCCTAAAGGACAATAAAATATCGAACACTCAAATCATCAGAACCGATTCGTATAAAGTTCCCTTAAGAAATTTATGCGCACATACCTGCATGCGAGTGGACATGCGCCTTGGAGACGTCACGTTAACGCTCAATACGTTTGCCAAATCTCAGCAGCAACATATTAATCGGGCGCAGGTGAGTAACCTTCGGTGGCAAATATCGAGGGCGAAGATTGCGACACCCGACGAGCACGAGCGGCACCAGACGGCGGCGGCGCCCGTTTGGGAAAGTGCGCCGGTCCGAGGCGAGTCTTCGTGAATTCCCTGGCATAGATCGGGACGATATCGCCGTGAGTTATACGGATGATGTCGAACGACTCTCCGTTAGGAACTCATTTTTCACGTTCGCGACGTGATGGATATGCACATAAATATATTTCAGTGTCAGACTTCGAGGTGTCGACGGTTGCGTGACGATTACGATCCGGTTGCGATACTCTCGTTTCTCTACGTGCGCTAAGATCGGGAGTCTGTTTGCTACATGAAAGGGCGGTCTTGCAGTCAGTCGGCGTCATGTCAAAGTTGTTGACAATAGACAATAAAAATTACTAATGTAAGTAAAATTTTTATTTCGATGATTAAGGGCCTCTTCCACCATCTCCTTTAAAATTTAAATTTAAGAGTCACTTTTAAAATAAAATTTGCGTTTCATGTCTTCCTTTTAACGGTCGTTCGGGCTAAAACGCGTTTACTTATATATGGTATGTATATTTACTTATATATACGTGTGTATATATATATATATATATATATATAAAAGTGTTTTTACTCCAAATTATAAAATTCCTCCAACACATTTACCATAAAGACTTACAGGGAAAAGACAAACAAGGAAAAACTTTGGTACAAACAACGGCACCGCGGCAGCACATCTAGTACTTGTCTATATTTAGAAAAATCAACCACAGAGCGATTCACGTTTTCGATACTTGGTACAGTTTAACTTCAAAACATTTGTTCTACGTCTGAGCATTATTCATTGTTACATTTTAAACATAAATTATTCTTGAAGCGCGCATTACAGCAGGAAGATAAACACTACTCTGCTCTAACAACATTTTCAGCTGTTGTTACATTTTTCTTGTCTGCCTACGGAAAGAAAAGTCACATGCGAGTTGTATTCTGTATTCCATTTTATGTTTTCGATTACGAGAAAATTGAAGTAGAAAAGGTCAAAACGATAAATCTAGAATACAGAGCTAGCTTAGTAGCGTAGAGTCTATTGATCCAATCTATATGTTCATGCAAACATTACGCTACAACAAAATACGCGGACTGCCTGTTTGACTAATCGCGTGGAAAATTTCGCTAATCACTGTATAGATACTCATCCATGTTTTACAAATATTTAATATCAAAACGTGGATAAAATTAACAAGATGTTATATTTTTAAAAAAATGCAACGTTTCGTTGATTTATTTTCAACTTTTTCAGGCATATTTTAAGGTTGACATCCAGAGTTAGGTGATGACTCTGGTTGACAGAACACAACCGTGTTGTATTCTGTCACCCAAGATATTTTCCTGTTGAGTATTAATTAGATTATTTTGTATTCTTAGTTATGAGTTATTCAAAATCCTGCATACATGCTGGGAATCAGTCTGATCTCATTAATGTTAATTTTGACGTAGCCAATAATTTAGTTAAGAGTCATAACTCCAAAAACAACTGATCAGTTGTATTTGAAGTCTGTTTAAGCAAATATTTAAATAAGATTTTAAAGAAGGTTTTACTTTTTTTTTAATCTATTTTATATTTTTTGATTATCGAGTAATTATAACTTTTGTAATTCACTTAGCTACTTTACATGTAGATTAAACCATCATTAATAAAATCGACCAGGCATTTCCTTTACTTTTTGTACGGAGCAAGTGGAAAAGCAGTTCCGGTCACGGATTTATTGTGCTCTGGTAATCATGGTCTTTAAATATTTAGTTAGAGCACAACTACCAAATTATTCTTATGTATATACTATATTAAATTATAATTATTCTTTATAATATAAAAGTTTTACATTTCACGCAGATCACATTTTCGTTCGCTTCCACATTAAATTAAATCATCCTATATTTACTGTTGTCGCTAAAGGGTTTCGATGTGTTCCTGCTAAGATTATACAAATGAATGAAAATATGTAGGTAGATTAATAAGTAATTAATTTTAATTTTGTGTATACTAGGTTTTACTGATAGCCATTTTAGGAAAGTTTCTGGTGACAAATCGCAGTATTAGCGCCTAACTCCTAACCGTTAAAGGGTGCTGAGCTCAAACACACTACACATTCCTATAATATTTGAGGGTTTCTCTCAATTTCCCTGGGATCCTATCATCAGATCCTGTTTTGGTGGCTATAGGGCCACTACCGGAGAATAAACTTTCATACAAAAAAACAATTTCGAAATCGGTCCACAATTGACGAAATTATCGCTGAACATACAAAAAAAAACTTGCAAACGAACATAGCACCTCATCCTTTTTTTGAAGTCGTATATTCTTTTTAAAAAATAAAAACGACTGTATCATAGGCTCCATCATAGTAACTAATTAACGTTAAGTGTATTAAAAAGGCAAATGCAGAAGTAGACTGTAAGAACCTTCAAAAAAAATGAAATATACACGCTTTGAATAATTAGGACCGGACGAATTGAGTTAACCAGAAACCTCAAACAAAGTAAACGCCATTTTTGACCACCTACTTTAATATGGTTCCACTAAAGACCAATTGCATAGAAATCTTTAGAAAAAATGTATTAGTAGTTAGTAGCCAAAAGGAATTACAGAATCGTATACTGCGAGCAAAGATTCTTACATACTCCGGAGCAACTTTTTTAATGGATGTAGACAGACTGAAACTATGGTCAGGGTACCGCATCCTGTCATAGCCAGCTCGCGAGCCGTGACCCCTGAATCGATTAGAGATGGAGTATCGACTGGCCTGCAGAAAAGCAAAAGGGAAGTTCGTACAGTTGAACCTCGATAACTCAAACCTCGGTAACTTAAAAACCTCTATAACTTAAAAAATAATATGTTCCCTTCCCATCAGAGCCCAAAACCTCTATAACTTAAAATACGCAACCCCTATAACTTAAATAAGTAAACTCTGTAGTGGCCCTCAGTAACTTAATGAAATGTTTTCAAAACCTCTATAACATAAAATTGTTTGTCAATGAGTCATTTTGAAAGAGTGTGCAAAACAAAAGGTTTCGGTATTTATTGCTTGTATGTGTTCACTGGTTAAATTGTTTATGTAAACAATACATATGTCACCTATTGTTTGCTTCTTCGAAATTCTTTAAAGCTTTGCGGCGGTTAGCCTTAAGACATAAGTAAGCCTTGGATCATAAGTTTTTGATCATTGTCCTGGAAACATTGCTTTACCTACTGTGTGATAAAACTGGCTTAAAATGTGTACAAAAAGAAAACTAACAACACTCACATACACTGATAAAGGATGGAACAAAGGGTACATATGTATGTACATATGTACATACACCTACCTCTATATTAACTTATCCCTAACATAGACCCTTGATAACTTAAAACCTCTATAACTTAAAATATTTTGTGTTTCCCTTGGACTTTAACTTATCGAGGTTCAACTGTATAACACTACAGTATACCTCGTCCTGGAGCCGTCCTTTTCGTCAACTACGTAACTGTACATAATTTCGCGTTTTGCAAGCTTTACGATTTATTTTGCTTCAAAAGAGTTTTCTGCGCTAAGACCACATATAACGTGTGCTCTTTTGCACACAGACCTATGTTCCTCCATATTATTATTTAACCCGGACGCGTTAAATGAGTGTAACGAAATGTTTTTCGGTTTTAATTAACCATTTAGTTTCGGTTTTAATAACCTGATATTAGGGAATAGTTAGCCAAAAAGCCATTTCAACTGTGATTGTTCGCCCATATCAATCATAGATAAAGAGAGCAATCAGTGATCATGTTTTTATTTTAAGATGGAAGTCTCATGGATGCTCGGCGCCGTCGGAACCCTACTAGCTGAAACCGAATAGTGCGCTTATTGCTTTCATACTGAGGTCCTCGGGTAGGTTAACGCATTCATTTGCTAAATAAGTAATTTAAATTTGCTGAAAAATAGAGAATTCGTTTGAAAAAAAAAGAAAAATCTTTCGAATCCCTGGGACCAACGCAACGCCAGTATCGGTCTCAAAAACGGACAAAAATCATGGAGACACTAGATAGATGAACTATCTATATACATAATTAGTTCTGTACGGAACCCTGAGGCTGCAATTTCTATTCGCACTTGTCCATTTTTTTTTCCAAAATCTTCCCGTGCATACGACATATCACTAAAGTTTCATCGTAAATAGGGTCAACGGTTTTAGCATAGGGGACAAAAATTAATTTTCATATATTTGAATTCTTGCACCTTTTGTATCGAACGATATCAATCGCAATTTCGATCTCGCTTTTGATTCAGAACAAAAAAAAGGAATTAAGTTTATCCATCGGTCCATCGGTCATGAGTTCCCATAAAAATCCCTTAGAAAAAACACGTTCAATTCTGCCCGAATTATCAAATTTTCCGGGCAATTTTTCCAATTTTTCTCTCCCTAATAATGTTATTCGGTCTATTACGGACATTTAAAAAAATAAATTAGCCAAATCAGTTCAAAAGTTCTCAAACGATACTCTTACCAAACGATAGCGTTTCGTTACTATTTTTATAAATATAGGAACTAAAAGCGATTTATTCTTATAGAAAAATATGTATATTTGTTTATTTCTCTGCGTCACATCAGAGAAAACTGAAAATTAACGAACATTACCTAGTGTCACCTACAATTGTGGAACTTTGACAATTGTAAAAAATCATGAGCAGTTATTTCATGAAAGTTCTAGAATCTTTAACCGAATATGCGATAACTTATTATAAACAGTTAACGGCTAAAACTATTTTAGACTTTTACAACTTTACCATGGGCTTCGTCCGCATGCGCATAGAATAAACTTACATTTTTCGTATTCGCCCCATCTCAGACTAGAACTCCACCCTGGTCGTGTTTCGTTCATGTTCCCGATTCCCAATCTCGATACCGGACCCCATCACCACCCCATTATTCACGAATGAGACAATGGAATTCCACTATTTCTCGTCCTTTATTAGTAAAGACTTTCGAAACTTCTTCTAGGAATTTAGAACAAAAAACTATTGTTCCTATTCGGAATCCTAGCTTTTGTCTTTATATATTAATAAACCAAGGATTCGATATCACCCTCCGGGGCGCTGCCGCACCTGGATACCAAAAATGGGCCCGAATCGTGTCGGTATCTCGAAGACTTCCGATGTATAGCTGATTCCTAAAGGAATCCATTAGTGGAATCGCCTGTAGAGCGAGTCACGCGCCGTCAGCGCCCCCGTGCGCTAACCGACCGCGTTCGGTGAAGCTGTCACAGCCCTACGGCTGAGAGCCTAACCGATGCAGTCAATTCTTCTAGAGGATGTTTCAGTGAGTTTAAGGTCCACACTCCACACACGAACATGTGGGAGTGCATTTTTACCTCTATGCATTTTTACAAGTAAAAAAGACATTCAACATTAATTTCTCTCTAAAATATTAATTTGTCTTCCAGAAACAGATTTTAAGATATTCGAATGAGTATTATGAAGAAATTTTCATTGATATCATTTAAATTCAAGACATCTTTATATCAAAGGTTATAAAATAAAACTTGAAATACGTCATAATTTTTTACGCATTTTCACTAACATTTTACCACTCATTCGGAAGGCAGTTTCCCTCGAAAAGAACGAGCGAGAAACTTAAGAGCAGCTTTCTTCTAATTTCGTAATACATAGCCAAAATAAATACGAAATCATTGCTTAATGAAACACCCCGGTAACAAGTCGAGCTAACATTTTAAAGTTAGACTAGCGACTCTTAATAAGACAGACTCTGTCTTATTCACAGTCGCTAGTCTAACTTTAAAACGTGCTTAGACAACAGTTTAATGCGAGTTTACAAAAAATTCTATTATTCAGAAATCTTGTTTAATTTATAAACACTGTTTAAACCTCGTTCAGCCGTCATACAATAGCTGTACATAGGCAAAGGATGTATAAGTGGTCGTAGGATAGTTTTACTGAATATTTGACGTAGGTTGTCAAAAGTGACATTAGATTATCGTGTTTTTGTGATCAAGTTAGAGATTGATTTCTATAAATTGCGAAGTATTAATTCGAAGCGTATTCATAATGGAAGAATTATCTGAAATTAAAGTATTTCACAAATGTTTCAATAAATATAATTTTTTTATATATATGTAATTATACAAACACATACTTTTCATTACTTGGATGCCAGATACTAAATATTTTCGAGTTTTTCAAAACATTTTTTGAACAGGATGCTGCCATTATAACGCTTAAACACTGTTTTAGTTAGACTGCAGTCTAAGTGACATTCTGAATTGCTTAATGCCTAAAGAGCTGTTTAAGAACTAAACAGTGTTTAGTTAAACTACCTTTGAACGATGTTTTAAATAAGGATTCTGAATAAGGCAGGATTCTCTTATATATTAGGAAATTGCATAATACCTTTTTTTTCTAAGTGATTGTTTACTAATGCTTTTAATTTTATATAACAATAAATCTTCTATATTCTTATACATATTACGTCTGTTTATCATAATAATTTTACTGCATCGATAATTTATCAATCAGGTCCAGTGTTTACAAATTAATGTTCTTTAATGACTTAACACATAATATGGGAAAACCCGAAAAATACATTTTTTGTGCATTTCAAAATATACCACAGTAACTTGGTCATTACACGCATTCGTCATTATTTAAAGAGATGTAATTAGTTTTTAAATTACATACCAATATGACATATTAATGTAACATCACTTAAATGCTTTGGTTTTTCTATGGATTTATCTGTTTTGTTTTAATTCACCTGGCAAAACTTTCTATCGTACGTTGTATGGCCAGGTTAGACAAGGTGAACAACAAGGGATCATGTCTGGCATCCGTATGTCATCACTGGCAACATGCACTGTTCAAAATTTTGTCTTTATGCCACTTCTACACTCGATCCTAATAAAATATCCCATTGTATTCAGACTACATTAGCGTTTCGTTTTATTTTGGATCCTTTTCATCCCATTTAATTTCATTTGTCATGTAATTATTATAGGTACAAACAACCCCAATAACCCCAATAAAAGAAATACAGAATAGCAGAATAGGACCCCTCCCAACCAACATCAAACGGTAGGATTTTAATGTAAAGGGGACTTGTACCTACTGGTTCCGCCTTAAGTTTTCGTGACAGATAATTTTATGTAGAAGATTGTTATTATTCTAACTTTATAGAATACATCAAAGAGAATAATGGATTATGGACCATGCCGTAGTCGTAGACGACGTAAGTTTATCATACCTATTATGAATTAGGCAAAGGACGAAATAATCACCGTTAAACATGCAGGAACATTCCATACCAAATTATAAATATGTCGTATCGACGCTCCAATTGCTACATTTACCTGTAATAAATTAATTTCAACTTACCGTCGCTCTCGGTATTCTCTAGCCCGATAACCAAATAAAACCTGATGGAGGTTTATTTCGTAATCAAAAAAGAAGTGTCATCGATTGTTTCAGTATTTGTTTGGGTATCAGTACTTATACCGAGTGGTTTATGTAAAAGGCACAATGGTAAATATCACAAAATTTTTCTTTGGGGTTTTCCCTCGTTATTGATAAAAAAAATTAGCCAAGTGAAAGTCGAACTCGTTTATGAACGGTTTCGTACTACTGTACAATATTGAACACTACATATTCTTTAGAAATAGATTATGAAAAACAAGAACAAAAATTAAGAATGAACAAAAAATGTCGGAAAAAAACACGTTTATTGTATGGGACGCACTTTAACTTTTCACTGTATTTTATTTTTATCATTTTTTGTAATAGCGTCCATAGTAATACATATTCTGCGAAAATTTCAAGTTTCTGCCTATTACGGTTCAAACCGATACAGCCCTGTGACAAGCGGACGGACAGCGGCTGCTTAGTGATAGGATCCCTTAAGCGCCCTTTACGTACGGAACCCATAGAAATAAATTACAGAATATAAATTATGGTCAAGTGCTTTTTTTGCATAATTCATTTCAGTTTTATATAAAAGACATGTACCTATGATCGTAAATAACCTCGAGCGGCAGAATCTAATTACGTTTGGAAAAAATATATCTCTTTCAACTACAAGATAGAGGAACGACGCTAATAAAATTTTACTAAAATAAGTATAAAAAAAAAAATTTTCTGTCATACATCTCATTGTTCTATTCATATCGCAGTACCTAGGTATTTAAGAAATGCCAATAGGCCAAGGCTAGTGTGCGCTTTTCCAATAATAGAAATATAGTCTTTCTTTCCATCTTAGATATAGCTTTTGTGCAGATCAACCTTCGATGTAACATTCGTAGTAAAATTTTTATAAATATTTTTTTTACTGTCGATTTATACCCTTCTATATTTTCACTGGCTTCCTCTGCAAAGGTTTCCAGAAAAGTTTTAAAATAGCTTAACGCAGCAGTAGTTAAATCCATCCGCCACAGTCGTTGACCAACTCTTTCACAAACGAAACTGCCATCTCGTCGTAAATTCCAGAGCAATGAATCAAAGTCTTTACGGCCCGCTAACGTGCGATTTGGACAAATCTTCGTTCTACCGTTGTAAAGCATTTTCCAGACTGCTTTACAACGGTATCACGATCAAAAAAATTAGCTTCAATCCGATCATCAACCTTCTTCCTATTAGACGACTCCATGTTTACCCGCGTCAATTATGAAAATCATCTAGAAAAACAATTCACTAGCCTATTATTTGTTCTCAATTCAAATTTTATTGACGACAATGTAAAATGTCAGATTCTGATTACTATAAAATGCATGAGAGACGTCTATTTAGAATTCGACTAACTTCCTTTTGAATTTGTGATAAGTGATCGCCTGTATTTTGCGTAATTATGGCACTTAACCGAAAAAAAAATATGCTTATTTATTAAAAAAAAATAAGGAAGGTCCCAGAAGGTTTGCTTCTGTTTCGTATGACTTAGGATTTCACAGTCCGATCAAAATAAAACATCTATATATTTGTTTCTACATTTAACACTGTGACCAGTTTTCATAAGCTTGAAATTTTGAATTACATTAATGTCACATATTGTAGTAATTGTGATCCATAATATGTATATCAGAAAATGTGATTACTTTCACCTTTATTTGATAATAAGCCAGTGGAAGACTGTCAAATAGTCACTCAGGTTTTAAAGATTTTAAGGAATATTCGATGACCCAAGTAAAATAATATCGGTATTTCCATCCCATCATGTTGGATAAGAATTGTTTTAAATTTGTAAGTAACTTCTCGTGAGAGCTTATCATTTCCATTAAAATTTGTGTAATCGTTAAGGTAATTTTGTTAAAACAAACAAAAATACATCTTTGATCCTTGATGTTTCATTCGCATAATCTCATGGAAATATTGGTCATACCCATACCCGTTGGTAATCGCACGATTGGCACTTTATTTTGAAGGGAATCTTGCATTGTCGGACTGGATAGGTATTTAGATAAAAATGAAAACATTAATCTCACAGGCAGGAGAAAAGGAAAACTGCGGTAAAGAAGGAAACATACTGTTGCAAACTCACGGGATCGGGCGGAAGACGCTGGTAGCGGTGCGGCCGAGCGTGGTGGCGCGCGCGCGACGCCGACGCCGCCGAGGGCGCGGGCGACGCGCGCCGCCGCGCCCCGCCGCCGGTGAATATCATCGGCGCATGTCACCGCCGCTCGCGCGCGCGCGCACGCACGCCGCTTATTTATAAACGGGCAGCGGCGTCGCTCACCGGCGGAATTCCACGCACATACCTACCGCAGGCGGGCGCGGACGCGGGCGCGGACGCGGGCACCGGTGCGCTATTCACGGCCGGATACAACTTTTTACACGAGTTTCAGCACTTACGCCGTCCGGAGCACTGAAGTGGCGGCCGGATTGTCCGACGCGGCGCCGGCGCTGTACGGCCGCCGCGTGACTCAGACAGTCCACCGCACCGGCATCGTCCGCGCCGCACGCTCGCTGACCGCAGCCTTCCGATACTCGCTTACGATGGCCATCATGCAACTGCCTACTGATAGAGATTTTAACGATCGATACTTTTCGAATGCTTCATTATCTTTTGTATTAAAAAGTAATTTGTTTACTAATTTGACCAATACCTTATCAACAAAGAATTTCGAGACAATAACTTGAAGGCCCTGGCCCGGCATAGCAGTAAACTATTATGAAAAGTTTCAAAAACCAAGAATAAATTTCGTTTGGGGTCACATTTTTCGTATCGCAGAGAACACATCAGAGGCATGAACTAAACCTGATCTGTAGTCAAAATGTCTGGCCCAAATAAAACTAGATATGCAATAAAATTAAATAAACACTTTCGCTTTTTAAGAAATAATTCATTGAATAAAAAAAATCATATATTGTTCTCATTAAGTAAAATTTTGTATTACATACCCATGTTGAATTCGTATATAAGATTTTTGTAACTGGCTAGCTTTCGCACACGACTCCGCCCGCATGGTCATGGATACGTTCGTTCATATTTTATATCGAGCCATCTCTTTCTCAATCATGCCTATCTGAGTCCTGTTTTCTCTTGTTTTTCCGGTTCCACTGTTCTGATATCGATCTAGGTCTCATGTCTAACCTTATTCCTGTTTTGGATTCTAATGACTGATGACAGTCCCAATCTGAATCTCGACGCGGTCGAACTCTTGAACACGATCCCGATCCCGCTCCCGATTCTGATCTTGAGCTCGCTCTCGGTCTTATCATTCATTACACTCGGTTATACGTTCCACTGTCCCACCCGCCTTGAATATTATTTTATTTTATATTGCGTTCGTCTTTGTATTATTTACTCATGTAGGTACAATAACGATATATATATTAGCATCCGCTCGCCGCCCCTCCCTTCCCTGACTATACATAAAATTATTTCCTTTATATTTTATATTGACCAATCACGCTTTCAATCGCGATGCTGATCGCTGTCCTGTTCTAGACTCTGATTTCGGTCCAGCTCTCGGTGTCAATTTGTCTCACTCTCGACTTAGATCGCGTTTCCGCATTTAATTCCGATTCTGGTCTAACGAGATCTCAATTTTGGTACCGGTATCTCAATTCTGATTCTAGTACTGCACCTTTCCGATTCCGGTGCCGGTCTTGATTCCAATTTTAATCCCGCACTCGAATTCAATTTTGGCCCCGTTCTTCATTTCGATCCCTCCCGTTCTCGAGTTTCGATTCTGCTCCCCACCCCGCTTCCGATTTCGATTCCGCTACCAGTATCCGATTCCGATTTGAACGAACCCGGAGCAAATGCTAGTAACAAAATAAAATGTGTGCTGTATTACTCAAGGATAATGTAGATTTTTACTAGTTCATTAATTTTAAATATTTAAATAGCATAAATATGCTGATGAAGCCAACGCGAAATAGCCTTTTCTACTCAGAGAACTCTTTACTGGGAACTGCGTACGCCTGCGCATGTGTAAAGCTAACTGAACATGAAATTGATATAATTTGAAATTGGCATAATTGAATAGTAGTGACTAAGAAACCCACCCAACCCATCGCTTATCGAATATATACATTTGTTACTATAAATAAAATTCCTAACCAATTCATAAAAAAAACGCTAATGTTAATATTTATTAACATCTTTTTTTTGAAGGCTCCTCTTAGGAACATTATTGTATGTCAAGTCAGAACAACAGTAAGAACTGCTCAAGGCGAGTCGTTAAAACCAGACTTCTGGAATTTCAGTAACCGACGTTAAAACAAAACAGATTCGCACATAAAAATGTAATAAATCGCCACAATTATTTAAATTGTGGTCAATTTAACGCGTTATTTTTATTATAACGTTAATAAAGGCACACGATAACATTAAACGTAAGTCAGAGCTATTATTAGATGCATAATTAAATTTTTTATCGAAAAAGTTATTATCAAAGCAATCATTAATAAAATTGTTGAATGCAATCGTACGAAAACCAATAAAATGCAGTTCTTTGCGCTGATCACTTTATTAAGGAATATTTACTAAATAATTTTAATTTAATTATTTTAAAATAAATTGAATGTTGTGAGTATCATTCCAACAATAATAATTAATTTATCATCTATTTCCGCTTAAGGATTGTAAAGAGAGTGTACGACGCTCTGAGTACCTGTAAAAAAAAAAACAAATGCATTTAGTGCAGTTACTATAAAAATTTAGGGTATTTGTTTTGATTCCTTCATTTAATTTGAATTCCTTAGTAGAGCTAAAGTGCATTAGTGTGATGTCGAAGGCTTACATACACATCAACCCATTAACTAGATAATTTTGAAAATTCACTTCATAGCTTTGTCATTACAAGTAAAAATTCTTATATAAGAGTTTCACATTGAAAAGTCACATGATGTTGAACACTGCAGCCATCAATAGTCACCCGATCTCGAACAAAAAACATAATAAATTCGTTTATTATCAACATTAATTTCCCTTATCGATCTTTTGTAATTTCTGACGCATCAAAAGAAAGAAAAAAAGACACTTATTTCTTTATATATAAATGGTAACTAACGTGTAGTATGTTTGGTTTGGTTTGGTTTAAGTTGTCGTTCGATATTTTCCGTATGGGCTCAGGTTTTCGGCTTTGACCATTGCCAACTGCCGGAAATTTAACCTTCAAATGGATTTTTTAAGTGCCCAACCCTAATGCAGTTGTCGTCCTACAGCATGATTACAAATAGTTATTATTATTAAAGTAAAAAACAAATTAATAAGTCTAAGAGTAAATGTTAATGAGATAAGTGAATGTTAGTCTTTGAAGAAAATATGATGAAATATGCAACTAAATCCCGTTATGCGGTATGTGACAATTTTTTCATTAAATTACAAAAAAAATTGGAAGGAGACGGGATACATGGCCCCGTTTGTATATAAAATACACAGAAAATAGATTTTATATACAAATGGATCCTAAAGTACACTAAGTACAAATATGTCCGGCATGTTTCCAACGATACACACAGGTCAAACCTCGCAACCCTCCTTTTGGCTTCTGCGCATTCGGATAAAAGGAACCGGACGAAGATGCATCCTGCGGTTTTCAGGCTTTCATGACAAAGAATTGACAGACGCTCGCAGCGACTATCGTTCACAAAGACTTACACTTATGTAGGTATCCAGGGAGAGAGATATAACATAGGCGGCGCGGGGCCGAATGCACCGCAGATAGCGCGCCATGACCACCAGCAGCTGGCGGCGCCACCGCGGGCTCAGCAACCACCAGCGCCCCCGGAACACCGACTCGTTTATTCTTTCACTCTATACGACGAAATAAAACACGTTTACGTGTATATGAAATGTCTAATATTCGGTGTACCGTCTTACCCCAACCCCGATTCGCTTGCAATTGCAATTGCAATTAATGAATTTACCAGTCCATTAGAATTCATATAATGAAATAAAATTAAGAGTTTTATAAAATCCCTGACTGAACAATATCTCTAAAAAAAAATAATACTTGTTGGCCCATTAAGTTTGATACAAGTAGTGAGTAATATTTTGAGCCAAACGTCGTCAATCATAAAATAGTGAACAAAATAGTAAAATACTAAAACATCTTTCTCAAATTAGTAAGAGAATAGAACGTCTCTTGTTTATCTAGAAATGTATGATCGTAGTAGCTCTTTACATTATTTGTGTACTTTGATCGGTTAAGGTATTTCAAATTATAGTAGATATTGTTTGTTTACTCCAACATGTTTTTATAGTTTATTCATGATTTTTACAGTTACAAAGTACCGAATGGATTCACATATGTACCGGAATCAACCGCTGACAGTTAGTGTTCTTTTGGCGATCGGTGCGTTAACAAGGTAAGTGCGAACATTCAAAAGTGTTTTTTTGTGGTTCTCTCGTTCATTTTGTATCACAATGTAGTTGAATGTAAATATTCTGATTTTCATTTTAAAATTGAGAACGAATCAGAGTATCATTCGTTTTCAATTCTGACAGTGATATATCGTAACGATATTTAAATCAAAATGCCAAAGGTTTTTTAAATATACAGTGAAACTTTTTAAATGATTCGAACAAAATTTCTGACTCACCTCGACCTTCAATTGGGTTCCGTAGTAGCAGTACAGAAAAAGCTGACCCAAGATACACATTAAGTATAAAGTCATCGACATAAACTCGAGCGACGCGATATTAAGCTGGAAATAAGAACGAAAATTTGTCACAAAATTTAATATTATGTACCTACTTGTGATTCTTAGACACACGAGAGGAGTAAATAAATAAATATTTAAGCCACGCCTGGTTTTATAATGGTCTCCGAGGCACATATTTGTTAGGAACGTGTGTTAGAATAAACATAAATATATGATACTGCAGGCACTCTCTGGCTTCATATTCCGCCCGACTGCGGTCAAAGCCGTGCTATGCACGATTAGACAACTATGACGGCTCAACTATCGGAACAGCGGGCCGAGCATGACACCCTAGACAAGAGTCTCTCTATGGGACTGTCCCTGTCGCTCATCATATATACGCGACAGGCACAGCCCTATAAAGAGATTAGGGCGTTATGCTAGACCCACAGTATTCTGTATTCATTTGCGCATAGATAAATAGACTGATTATAAACATTCTATATTATTCAAAGAGTGATTTGTGTATTTAAATATGCTACGATGATCTCGCAAACGGCCCTAATGATTGTAATCTGGATTAATCGTCATTTTTAGGACTTGGAGGTAATTAAAGTGTTGCTATATCATCGTTTCTCAATAACAAATAACATTACATAATATGGAGTAGGTAATAAATAAAACATTAATTTGAATTTTTACTTATTTTGAATGTATAATATATGTATTTTGATTCAATGTATTTATTGTTGGAACGCCATGCGAAACCATTTTTAAGGAGCTTTCAGAGTTAACGACCGATGCTGCTAATAAGGCTAATTTGATAGGTGTTTTCCAAGACACGGGACGTACAAGTGCTGCCATACCTCAATTTCACACTACTCAAGGATGGCCGTTTCCTAGTGACGATAACATTACGGCCAGCCGGCAATGCTTGCGAACAGCATCTGCGCATTTGTGACTCAATAATATGGATTAACATCTATGGTCACTTTGGACTGAGTTTATTATATGATTCTCTTGTGGGTTGTTGTGTCACCATTTACCTTTAACGATGTCATTCTGCCAATGTCTCTTATATCCTTGAACGTATGGGCCTTAGTCGCTCGGATGGAAAGTAACGGGACGGAATAAAGGTGATTTTTGGAAAAGGGGGTCTTTTGACCTAACCGAATTAACGGCGACCTCTGGCAAAGGAAGCATTGCCTTATCCAGGCTGTCGACGTGATCTCCGGCAGAAAAGGCATTGTCTTAGATGTTATTTCAATAAAAAAGTTTGCAGAATACCGTTCACATAGCACCTTACGAGTCTAAATTATAGCACGATAGAGGACACATGCACATTACTCATCCTGCTCGCTTGCTTACACGTCAATAAACAAACACACTTTTTACTTTTACTGTTACGTATTGAGATACGTTTTCTCACAGATTTCAGCTATTTCTGTAATCGTATTAAAACTTAATCCAGTCAAACTATAAATGACATTTAATATCAACTGTACACCTACAAATGAGGCAGCATTGGTGCTAATTCAGCGTGAAGTATAAATGAATCGATGAAAATTGTTAAATATGAAGGGCCTGTCTTAACTTTGGGTCTGAAACCTAATCCTAACATAAGTTTATTGATGGTATTGACTTATCCAAGAAACAAAATAATAATGAGTTATTTAATACTAAGAAGATAGTAAAGCGTAAAATTAAATGTAATTAAGTAAATTTACAGATTTTAAACGAAATTATGGGCGAATTTATTCAAAAAATCAAACTATTGAATTTGTTACTACCGAAAATGTACTTCGAAGCGTTTATACGTATATCCAATCATATATGTATTAGGTATACGTAAATATAGCATGAGCTAAACAACTAAAACTAACTTCGTAGTGAAAAACATGCATACACTACATTGATCAGGGTTTTTTTTTATTTGAAAACTTACGTCAACGATCTTATACGTCGTCATGCAAATAACCCAGACCATAATTAAGAACTGCACCGTCATGGCTTCTCCGAATAAGGATTCAACTTCGTCGATGAACCTGAAGATCACACAGAATACACTGATTTCAAAAACAAGTAGAACACTAAATAATAGCGTAAGAACATATGTACGCTCAGATGTTTTGCGTATTTCTAACAATTAGAAAAATTAACTAATTTATTATATTCACTTTTGTTCAAAATCCGTTCGTATGAAGTGTACTTTACGAAGAATAGAAGAAAAATGAGTAGGTATACAACTCCGTATAGATAGTTACGTTATAAATCGTTGAAGTTTCTAAAAATTCAAGTTCACATTAGAAAGAATTCAAGTTTAGTGCCGGCATACAATATCTATAAGATTTAAACAACTTACAGGTATATTTTATGAAATCTAGTTGTAAATAATAGACAAGAACAAATACGTTAAAGTTAAAACTTTTTTTGCGACGTTTTTAGAATTACGTACCTTCAAACGAAAAAAAATGGAAACCTTATAGGATCACTCGCGTGTCTGTCTCTCCGTCCGTCACAGCCGATTCGCTCTGAATCTACCGGACCGATAAGTTGACATTTGGTACTCTTGTATGTCCGCGACCCAAAAACGGACGTATTTGACGAATGTAACGTAAATGAATGAATTAAAAAAAATATGAGCGTCAATTTTCTTTGGTAAATCAGAAATTAAAAAAACATTTGCAAACCGTACAATGTGACATATCAAATGAAAGCACTTATTGTGAATATTTAGAATACATTTTATTTATATTTTTTAGTTTATATCATAAATAAAAAAAATAATATAGTTTCAAAGTTATTTAGGAAAATAACTTTCACAAATTGATCACTTCTCTTTATATCCGAAACTACTACGGTTATAATCTTGAAAATAAAATAGTTCTTTACTTATACATCACAGAAAAACCTATGCATAGTTTATAGTTAGCTCCGTTTTGGTTAGTTTTATTTACCACGTTCGTTCGTTTAGTTGATTCATTTTAGTTTTGTACTTCCAAAGAAATTGTTAAGGGATCGCTTCGAAGTCTATCTGCCCGTCTGTCAGTCTGTCTGCCAGTTTCTCAGACAAAACTCTTTTTTCTCAAGAATGCGTGGAGGTATCAATTGAAATTATTAGTAAATATTTTGGTCTGTGTCCCTGGAAACTGTAAAAAAAACCAAGCTTCTAAGTTAACATAATGAAAAATACGGCCATTTTTTAAATATTTTGACACTCGCAAATAAATGAAAATCTATAAGGTACTTCACGTTGACCTAGAATCATGATAAATAGTGAAAAGCAAGTTCTCGCAGCACAATTAAAGAAAAAAATATGCAAATCGTTAATTTGTAGTAATTTTTTTTTGCTTTTACAGTTTGACATTTGCGATTGAAGTATAAGCCTTGATGTAGACCAATGTAAGGAAAAACATTTTTAATTTGCCCCTAGAATTTTTTTATTAAATTCGTATTCTACAACAATTGAATAATTAAACACAAAAATTTCGGAATTTTCTGACCTGTATCTCACCAACTATTTCTATGAAAAAAAGACAAAAATCGTCGAAATTTTTATTTTCGAAATATCTAAACACATAATTCGATTTGTACGGAACCCACAGGGTTAGTCCTATTCGCACTTCTTCGATGTTTTTTTAGACAATGCCCCTCGAGCTCATCGACACAGAAAAATCGAATACCTGAGATACAAATTAATTCATCCTCCATAATACATTAAAAAAGAAATATATATATATGTATATATTATTACGAGAACGAAATTGTATATATATATACAATTTCGTTCTCGTAATAATATTAAACGACACATGAAGACGAATTTTACCTACCACACTATATCACGATAATGCTCAACACATCTTATTAATTTCCTCTGCAAAATACTTCGGTATTCCTCATTCCCCACATCTTTGTACGCGTAACTTTCGCACATGACGCTTGTATTGACACCCGTTCTTAGATCGTCCACGTTCGTGTCACAGATGCGCTCAAAATTATATCTCAAGATGCGCAGCTGTGTTCTGGCCTGCGCGTAGAAAGCCGCAATCATACAGTCCATCGTCACGTTACCGTACCCCTGGATGATCAGCACCGTCGTCAGCCAGATGCTAGCGCATTCGAACCTGTAAACGATCATTGCAAGGTACACCACATTTACGGTTTATTACCTTATGATTAATATTATTGTTAAATCATCATTGTGATAATATAATATTTGCTAAATTGAAACACAAATAAAAAAAATGTCATTCCTTAGGACGACAGATCGAAATGCGTTGAATTTTACCATGAATCAGAAACTCGTATGAAAGAACTTCGATCAGCTTTCCTTTCTTTAATTTATCTATGGTCCTTGTAACGCATTTTTAAGTTATGCTTTCGCATTTTTAAGTTAGGCTTTATTTGGCGAGTTAGAGAATAAACGATGAGTGAAATTTTGAAATGTCAAAAAGTACGAACTATGAACTTTCAGAAAAGTTATAACGTAATAAAATTAAACATTAAATTTCAAATTCCAGCTATGCTCGCTCTCCAAGTCCCAGGCTGCAGACGCGGTTGTCAAGCGCAGTGAGCGGATATACAGATTATTGTGAACTTTAATAACAAGAAATGAGTTTTAATACGTTGTTTCATATTAAACATGTGAAATAATGAGTATTCATGTATATATATTTTATACAGAAGTAATTATATTGTGAATAATTTATTCTCAATGTAATTACTATTTTTTTTTATTAATTATTAATGAACTTTATATGAATAATAACATGAAAATGAATAGTAACAAGTGTATTCGATAAGTTGGGTGGGTTTCTTAAGCACTAGTGGTCAATTATGCTAATTTCAAATTATATTGTAATTTAAACATCCAAAACCGACGAACTTGCATGAAAAGATTGATGGATGTCAGTAAAGCAAGAGAGTTATGCAAAGATCGCACCATGTGGAAATCTATATTCCCTGCCTACCCTTCTGGGAAATAGGCGTGAGTTTATATTGTTATTATTATAATTAATAATGAATATATGTATTATGAAGCATATAACATATAACACATTAACAACACACACTCACACACACACACACATGTGTGTGTGACATGCATGTATGTGTATTGTTCAATATGTTACGATTCAAAAAATACAGCCCTTTAAAGGTATACAGAGAAAAATTTGGGTTAACAACGTGACAATAAAAGCTTTGTCGACATTTTATTGTTACTATAGGGGTGCACTTTGCTTACGCATCCGAGCGAGTTTTCTTCCTGCCACAAACCTTTTATTGTCAAATGTTTTATTATCCTAGGAGATATAGGAAATAAATTCTGTAACAATGTTTAAAAAATTTGATGAAGCGACTATAGGTGTATTGTGACGCTTTCAAAGTCCTAGTGTTTTTTTTTTAATATGCTATGTATTATTTTTCAAATTTTGTGTTTCTTTTTTATATCGAGAAAAGTTAATATAAACACAAGTTAACAAGGTGTTCTCACTTTCAATAAAAAATAAATCTTGGCTGTTCACGTTTTTTCAGGGGAACTTAACACTCACTGCATCAAATGCAGCGTCACTACAAGCATTGCTACCATCATTAACCTTTTATCTGCACATTTCTCGCTGATGAGATAAATATTTTTATTATGCCTAAACGTATTGAGTGATAAATTATTATGCGAACTAGGTAAATACTTCGAGATTGTGAAAATATACACTTTTTAAAATGCAATTTGTATGCATTTTACCAGAATAATATGAATATATTCATGTATCAATATTATAGATGTCTGTAAGGCCAAGTGTTTTAATTTCTCAATTCGAGCATTTATAATTTTTTCCTTCTACCAATATATATTCTGCGATCTCACGTTCATTTTTTATTTCACATATTCTAATTGTTTTATTGCATATTTTTAATATCGTTTTTAATATCTCTATATGTCTCAAAAAATTTTATCTATATATATAAAAATGGATCGTCAAAATGTATGTTCGCACATGACTTCCGAACTATCGCACCGGGTTGGACAATTCTTTCTTTTTTGTGTTCTTTATTATCAGGATAAGGTTTGTATGAAAAAAATAACCCTTTCTATCTGTCTATCTATCTGTTTGTCTGGGGTGTCTTCAGAACGGCTGAACAGATCACAACGCGACTTTCACTGAGAAGTAGAAGAGCTTACTGGGAAACATTTAGGTACTTTTTATCGCGATATTTTTAGGGTTCCTCCGTGAAAAATAAACCCTTAAAAATGGGATAATTGATGGGAATTGAATCAAAAACGGAACCGCAATCGAGGGCGAGAGCAAAACCGCGATCGGGATTAAATCAGGACGAAATCAAGGACGAGGAGTGGAATCGGTATCACGATGGACACAGCGTCATCGTTTCCAAAAGAAGGTTCGAAAATGAATGTAAAATCAGATTAAAATTTAAAGTGTGAATGGGATGTTTCATGTTTTGTTAGTTATGTCTGCTAATGTTTGTCCCCAGCTGCGACTATGTATTTATATTATTGAACCGAACTTCTAGATCGATTCTAAAAGTTCATAGTAATCTATACTATCGTCAAGTAATATTAGCTATATTTTAGATTCATAATAGCCCCCGGCTTGGTAGAAATCTGAACTGTGATTGGGAGCCCAATCGGAATTGAAAACGGAACAGAGAACAGAATCGGGTTCGAGAACAGGATCAGAATCGAAAGCGAGACCGGAACTGAAATTGAGAACGGGACTAGGGTCGAAAACGAGTGTGGGGACAGGATCAGAATGAAGGGATCGGAGTCGAAAACGAGACCGGGATTCAAATTGACATCGATCGATATAAAAAGGAGAAAAATTCATTCTGCGTTCATGCTGGTGCTGCTGCGGATATTGACTATTCGGTCAAGACACCTACAAGAAAGTGCAGAACAAAATCTGCCGGACCAGCTAGTACTTTATAAAATAAACAATTTCTTGCATTTTAATATGATCCATATTCAATATGCATTATTAGTCATTAATATTAATGGTAATAATAATTAATGATTCAGTACTTGGACATTAAAAAATTAGATGTTAAATTTACAAAATTTGCTACGATTTGTTGATTATTTTTCAATTTCAGACAAGCTATTATTTTTTTATATACCAATTATATTTGTAAACATATACATGAGTGAACTTCGAAACAATTAATACATTTTCTGTACTTTAATATATAATATATTTTATATACCAGGAAAAAAATTAACTCAACTTAATTTATCTCAATTTTTTTTTTCTTTTATGTGAAAGTTCAATAAATGTGTAGAAAATTCCTATAGTCTATTCATAATTTGATTTTAGCTCAGTGATTCACTTTCTTCCTGTCAGTGTACTAATCATTTATGTAATCTGTCTTTACTATTATGAAATCGCAAAAATTCTTGAACAAGTTTGGAGACTGATAACATAGTTATGTACTTACGCCTTCGTCTATAATTCTCCGGACTTTTATTTTTTTGGCGTGAATTTTTATAAAGTTTACCATGATTGTCAAAAATTTTATATTTTCTTGATAATATCTCGATTCAGGTATTGATATTTCTCGCAGACTAATAAACTTGCACAAAACAATACGTACAGCCTGCAAGGTATATCAATACGTTCATTGTATACCATCAAGAAAATATAAGGGTTAAGATCGGCAATGTAACTTTCTGAAGTATTGCTATAGGCACAAAATGCATAACCCTACCAGATCTAAGGAAAGTAAATTCAAATAAAATGTACATTTTATGTTATACCAAAAAAAAACTTTGTCATGGTACAAACTTTGTCAAAGATACAATCTTTTATTGTGATAGGAACAATGTGACGTTGTTACTAAAGCGAAAATAAAATCATTTACTTAGACTATGTGACAACTCGACACTGCCACTCTAGCATAGTCTGCAACTACCGGCACATTGACAAAATAAAAAATTGACAATAAAAACCTAGCGCTAGAGGCTATGTGCTATAAACTGTTCGCTAGTGGTAAAGTATTATTGCCATTGTAGCTATAATATTTTCTCAGTATGAGCGCGGACGAACAATCAGAAGGGCAGGCGGACTGCCGGCGTAGGCTTATTAATAGAGTCCTGTTGGCACCTTTTGGCACGAGAGCCTAAAAACACTAAAGAATTCTATTTTTCAATAAGTATTAAATTTTACTATAAAATACAAAGGAAAACAGATACCATATGATTATCATTCTGTACTAAAATATTGATACTTCGTCTAGATACTAATGATAATTTGATAGATTATGAGATGTAATTCACAAATTCGTAGTAAGCATTATATCTATAGATGTTGATAAGTCTATTGGCAGGTTGCACCAATAGTCAATGCGTAATTAATAGGTAAAAGTAATCCATAAGATTTGCCAAATTGTACATACATTATGTGGCAAATCTTATGAATTACGTTCACTTATAACGTTTATATTTGATGCAACCGGCCATATGATTGAATAAAGTCGAGTAAGGTTACTTTTACACTTTGCTGTACAAAAAACATAGTACATATTATATAGTTCGTGAAGGTAACTGACAAACTAAACTTCTCAGTTTTTGTAGTTAGGTAATTAGGGAGAATGACAGATATGGCAACGACAAGGTTAGTTTATTTCGGTAACGTTCACGGCGTAACGCGTGATATTTTACTTTAAGGAAAACTATCGACAATATTTATTGCAGGGCTATTCGAGCTTCTTTTTTATTGAAAAGCTAAAACTTGCCTAAAAACGCAGCTTAAAAAAAATTAATCAGCCTTCTACGTCAACATACAGACGGACACCAAAACGATCTCATAGCGATTCCGTTTTCCCAACGTATAACAAAAAGAAAAACAATTACTAACGCCGGAGATTGCTGTACATCGAACGGAAAGTAAGCGGTCAGCTCCGCCGCCTGCTCCGACTTCCTGTTTATCAGCGGGAAAATCACCCACAGCACGCCGCTGGCGAGCACGCCGCCGAGGTAGAACTTCAGCAGGCGCCTCGTGACGAGCGCATTCCTTTTCAGGAAGCGAACGTGATCGCCGTTTTCCGCCCGAAAACTGTCACCTGTGGGAATGGCGACGAAAGACAATACGCTTCGAGTAATAGTGCATGATATAAGAGATGATGTACCTACTCGGATTTTGTATGGGTCAACAACTAACTCACTTATCGTCCCAACACTAAATACTGTTTCCTCTGTATATCGTAGTTCCTTTTTTTTAACATGGAGAAATCTCATGGATACTCGGGACTTAAAGACCGAGTTATGTCCTACTTCTACCGACTAAAGCCTTTTCTACTCGTAGCCTTGTTCTGGGGCCTCACGTACGCTTGATCATTCATCCTTTACCCAAGCGGGGATACATTTTTCTATTTTACTGTAATTCATTGTGAAACGTACTTCTACACATCTTTAGAAACGCGTGTGGAAATAGGCGCCGACAATCTCTTGCCTATAAAAAGTTGGCAGACTTCCCCATGTACACCGCCCTCGAGAATATGTTAAGAGAGGGGTGGGTGGAGGAGCGCATACGCATTTCTCCTTCGCCCACTCCGTTGACAACAAATTTCAAGTATAGAACTATCTTCACGCTTTCATTCCGCCATTTCCTTCTACAACATAATTTTTTCGCACAAGATTTGTACCGCCTCTTATTATGACTCCTTGTTACAAATCATCTTTTCCACAAGGGTCGGCGCACGAGAAATCATCCCCCACCACGTCGGTCAGGGCTGCGTATTGCGCTGCTCAGGCAGGCCATGTTTTCAGTGTGTTGAGCAGTGCCTTCCAGACACTTGCCCCGGCGGTGGCGCTCGGCCGATGGGTCCTTTTTGACGATTTGGTACACACATTTCCCAAAGCAGCCATGCTCCTAGAGTACGCGTGTTAAGCGGAAACTCATGACGCCATATCGCCTGTCCATCCGCTGTTACAGTATCTGACGATCTTTATAAAATCAAACATTCGAAGAGAATAAAATGCCTACATTAGCCGTGACAACAAAATTCTTCAACACAAGCATATTTTCCATTATATTTTTTTCCTTACTTTTTCTTACTCCCAAATAAAGATATTTTACAGACCACATTCTCTATTCACGATACCTTTTATTGGATAGTTAAAACAAAAGGACTCGTTCAACTTATAGAACGAAAAATTCTCTATAAGTTGAATTATTATGAAAACTTATGTCTATCGTAATTTGACTGCTAAAGGACTGCTCAAAATGACACTAACTCCAAGTGCTGTATATAAGTATACTTATATATATAATATTTACTACACTGATATATATATATATATATATATATATATATATATATATATATATATATATTCATGCAGTAGATATTAAAGACCAACCGTTGATAAATTCGACGAGCGCGTCCACGCGGGCCGTGCGCAGGTTGAAGGTGAGCTGCTTGCTCAGCGCGCTCACGGTCGACAGCAGCACGAAGAGGGTGTTGACGACGCGGTCGGTGCTGGCGCGCACCTGAAATACGAGTTGGCTTTTCAAGAAGCACGAATTCATAGCATTACTGTAGTTAGTCTCTTTATTTGTATATACATTCTGTAAATTAAAAAAAAAAATCAGTAAGTACAGTCAATGTTTGCTACAGAAATTCGAATCAAGATTGGTAATGATTTCGGGAGTGGATCCAAATTCGAGTTAGAATTCAGAATAAGATCTATATACCTAAAATATGAATGAATCTCAGAGAAATATAAATTACACACTTTTAATCTGATTTGTAAAGGCTACATATCGTTTTGTTGCGATTCGTAAAGGTAAATATATTGGATGCCTAAAAATTTCTAAATTTAGTGAAAACTGGCTTCCGTCCGCGTAGACGTAGACTGAATTCCTTCACCTTATATATTGTCCGATTACGATCTGAATCATGATCGTGATCGCTATCCCGTTCTCGATTCCGATGCAGGTCCTGTTCTCGATGCCAATTGGAGGCACTATTCCGAAGCCGGTCTCGATTTGAGCAGGTTCCAATTCTTATCCCGCCTTCGATCCCGGTCCCGCTTTCAATTCTCATCTCTTCTATTCCGATTCCGTTGCCGGTTACAGTTCCATTTTGGACTAAGCCAGATAAAATTCTAATATCAAAATAAATTTTATGCCATGGGGATAGGGTGGTTTTCTATTAGTGAAAAAATATTAACAACCTGTAATAAAACAAATATGCAGATGAACCCAAAGCGAAATGTTAATCGTTTACTTTTCTCGGGGAGCTTTATATTGATTAAGTAAACGTACGAACCGGTTTAGTAATTCTGTTCAATGATAAAAAGACGCACACAACCTCACATATGAATGCTAGTTTATTTTTTTCAGAAATCTTCCCATTTGCAGATATTATATATTGCCAGTTTGTAGTAATTGGATGAATGGTTTAGGCTGACAAAAAGAAACCAACGCAGTACACACACATATTTACATTACACAACCCAACTCCCTCCACCTAATTATGAAAGATGCATCTTACCACTTTTAATAACCAATACTCATACTAAATTTCATAGTCGAGCCTCGCATCATAAAAAAAATTCATTCAAAATTAAATCCCGAATTACTCCGATAAAAAGTGAATTACGCACACATACGCACAGCAACTGCATAAGAACAAATGAGTATGGCTACTGAAAAAATTAAAAAAAATTGATATTATTTTTTATGATTATCATATGTACATGAAACCCATCATTTGCACAATTACATTTTCTAACTGTGCATCAAGTTTCATCAAGATCGGTCAATTAGTTTTAAAGCTATAAAAAACATATATAGATAAATCCTATAATGTGCTCTTACTGTATACCAATCTTCATCACGATCGATCTAACCGTCTTTAAATTATAAAGGAACATACATACATATATACAGACAGACAAACATACATACAGTAGCAAATTATTTTAGCAATTACATATTCTGACTGTATACCAATTTTCATCATGATCGATCGAATCGTTTTTAATTTATAAAATAATCTACATTCAGACATACAGACTAACAGTAGCCTATCATTTACACAATTATATGTTCAAACTGTACCCTAATTTTCATCGCAACCGATCAAACCGTTCTTAAGTTACAAAAACATATACAGACAGACAGTAACTTATCACGTGCGCAATCAGATTTTCTATCTGTAGACTAATTTTTATTAAGATCGGGCAAACATTTTTTGAGTTAGAAAAGTATACACAGACATATCGAAATGCAGACAAACAGACAGACAGTAGCCTGTCATTGGCATAATAATTGTACACCATTTTTCAGCATGATTGATCAAATTTTTCTTAATTTATAAAAGTACGTATATACAGATAGACAGACAGATAGTAGTCTATCATTCGCGAAATAACAATTTTTTAAGAAAAAAAGAACATACAGTCAGACAGAAAGACATATGACGACAAACAGACAATAGCCTATTTTTTACTCAGTAACATGTTTTGACTGTATATACACCAATTTTCGTCGAGATAGGTCAAAAGGTTCTTAAGTTATAAGAAACACATACAAACAGACAGACTCACTGTAAGCCTATCGTTCGCGCAGTCACCTATTCTTACTGTATATCAATTTTCATCAGAATCGGTCAAACGGTTTAGAGGACAGACAGCAGACAGAGATGGACAGACAGATAAAAAGATATAGATTTAAAAAAATAGTAGAATTAGGGTCAGTAAGTCAGAAAACATATATCAATTACAAATTTATATAAACAAAAAAAATGTAACAAATGTACAGACAATGACAGACAAAAAAAAATGTAGACAGACGTTACAGATTTATATACTAATATAAATATTTTTTCATTTTTAAAAAGAAATTTTGTTAACCAGAAATAATCGCCAAAATAAAGAAAAAAATTAATACCGCAAAAGCTTGTATAATGTGTAACAGGTTATAAATCAATATCAGAATCCAAATTATCGTTCTGTATATTATATGCAAGTTGTATTTAACACGAGATTTGCATTCGGGTGTGATCTTGTAATAGCCTATTGCCGCTAAAACATCGAAATGCGGTTTGAAACTTTCATAAGTCGAATAAGTAACTTCTTCGTTCATTTTGATATCAGCTTAGGACCAAGAGGCACACTATAAGGCAATCAACGGTAAAACTACGCAGAAAGTGTTTGACACTTATTTGAAATTGTCTTATTAGGTTTTTTTTTACTTTGAATAATACTCTTATACAGGATGTAGCGCGAGTGTATGACACGAAAAAAAACCGCCATTACCACCGGCGAAATGATTTTTGAAAAATTAATAATTCACCTACGGCCCAAGTAAATATTCGAATTGGTTCAAAGTTTAGTAATATCGATGTAAATGTTATTTCTATCTATGTATAAAACATTAAAATGTAAAAGTATGTTTACTTGAATGATTATCCTTCAATCATGCTCGCATGGTTGAATGTTTTATAGTTTTAATTTCGCATAAAGTTATATTATATAACCAGGAACAAGACATAGTGAAGAAAATTAAGAAAAACAATAGTCAGTTTCCGATAATAAATATTTAGAAATATTGTGTATATAAATATTTATTGTACATGAACAAAGGCACTGTTCCAATTGGAAGATATATGGAACCAATCTTATATATTTTAAAATTTGACCCTTTTTTTAATTATATAATGACAGTTTTAACGAAGCAACTATTTTTAGGAACGTCTGATAATAATAACTTGTAATGAGTGCAGTAGAAATTTAACTCGGGGATAAACGGAACACGCTTTAAGTAAGAAAATTCATAAAATTAAAGAAAATCGGACATTAAATTACACTTTCGCAAACAACTAATTAACACACCGCTCACAAGTGGTAATTTTAATAAACGCCCTAATAACACAATCGCTGTGTGTTGTTAAACTGTCGGCGAAGCGTTCACCTTGCAATTAGCGAGATTTAAAACAGAAAAGTAGGGACTCGACGAATAAAATATTCATTGAACCGCACGACACCAACAATGTTCACGCGGATGGTTTTTTTTCTTTTCTATAACTATCTGTCATTAAACAATGTAGTTAAATGCCGGTTAGACGATAAAATTGAAAAGGTGATTCATATAAAAAATATTTTTAGCATTCAATACTTACATATCACGTAAGACGATTACAGAGATGTTTAAAAAACTTGGTGGCTTTTTCTCAAAAATTTGCTGTCGGATCGTAAATTTTTTGAATATTTTAGAAAATTTTATCTTAATTAATCCTAGACCACCAAAACAACGGGTTAGTTTTTCAACAACATAGAAAACTGTATATGCAAAACACAGAAAAAATAATGTAATTATGTAAAATTTAGATACCATGTATTTAATTCATTTTAAAGTAATACAAGATGGAACAGTTCAATAATTAAATTGTTTATAAACTTTATTTAAGAAACAAAATAATAGATGGAGTGAAAATTGATGTGGTAAAAAAGATGACTGCAACAAAGATACATATACATATGATTTTTTGGTTTGGTAATAAAGTTTGATTTTTAAATGATTTTATTTTAATGTCTTCTTCAGCATCCAAAACTTCGTATACCAGGCTAAGCTAACAGTTAATTTCAATGTGCTGCCAGTCTATTAATTTATATCTAGCATCGTTGGCCAACTAATAATGGCTAATTTCATTGATATCAGTAATAGAGCAATATTACATAAACAGTATTGAAAATGACGTCACTTAGCGAGACATGCAAATATAATAATTTTTAACAATGGTAGGTACTAATAAAATTATAAATATACATTAAACGCTTAATATTTCGGTGCCAAAAGTAATGCGCGTCTAAAATAGTCATAAAAAAAAGAATTGATAATATCACGCACATAAATTTAGTATCTAAGTATGTGTAATAAGTTAAGGGACTTAACTAATTTTTAAAAAAATTATAAGACATGTATTAACAATGTAAAATACTACCTACCGCTCGCGGTTCCGTTCGCGTACACAGAATGGATTCCTTCTTCATATATATCGTCCGATTACGATCTGAATCATGATCGTGATCGCTATCCTGTTCTCGATTCCGATGCCGGTCCTGTTCTCGATGCCAATTTGAACCACTACTGATTCCGAAGCCGGTCTCAATTTGAGCAGGTTCCAATTCTTATCCCGCCTTCGATCCCGGTCCCGCTTTCAATTCTCATCTCTTCTATTTCGATTCAGTCTCCGGTTACAATCCTAATTTGGACGAAGCCGGGACAACTTCTAGTATCAAAATAAATTTTATGCTTTGTCACATGGGGATTTTCGAACTGCAAATCCATTGAACCATTATTTTGATGCGTAAGCTCTTGACGGCATTTGACTTAACCTTTTGAGTGAGTACATAAAGTCCTCGAGAAACTTTTCGAGTTATCTTAGAAAACCTATTCGAACTGAAATATTTCTTGGACGGTTATTTCGATTTGTAAGCTCTTAGCGGCATTTCGGGTATCTCTTTGAGTATACTTTCTTTGTTGCTCTCCACAAGCAAAAGAATGTTTAGAATCTTTGTTAACACAAATATGAAGATGGAGCCAAACAAAGCATAATATTATTAGTTTATTTTACTCAAGGAGTTTCTTCTTAATGAAATATTTCTTGGCATTGGTTTAATAGTGCAGATCAATAGCAAAAAATACGCAGACAAAGTCAGATACGAATGCTAGTTTCCATTTTCATTGTAGACACAGGCAGAGAGATATACAGACAAACATACATACAGACAGAAAGACAGAAAGTAACGGACAAATAGATTTTAAAATTGTAAGAGTTCAATTCATATTAGAACTATATTTTCGAGTTGTAAAATTGTAAAATTGATCTTTTGATCATGAGCTCAATAATAAACTACTTTATTTTTAGCTTTTTGAGCTCGAAAGTAGTAAGAAGTTTCAGGGATTGACCTGAAGGGCTAAAACCGTGTTTTAAATTTTTAAGATCAAAAACTCATAGACAATATTTATAACTCAAGCAGTTCAAAAACACATCAATAAATATCATAACGCAAAGTTTCACGGATGGCCTGCAGGGTCAACCATCTTACAGATTTTTATAAAGTTTTCTATATACATAGACTATTCATTTGCTTTGTAAGCTCATTGTTTTTTTCCATATTCAAAAGAACTTACGCTACATGCATTCACGATTTATCTACTGGCAAATACAAATAGGGGGCAGTTTGGGAAGGAGTTTGGGGAGTTCAAGCCGTATCTCACCCAATCCCGTGTAGCGGGAGAAGGGGGTCGCGACAAATATCACGTAATTTTCTATCCGCATAGAATAAAATTGCGAGCAATTCTCCACTAAAATATGGCTAAATCTTACATAGTAATATTTATCGCGATTATGTGAATGCCACATAGTAACACACTAATCCCTCGATTGTTTAGCCGTCACCGGCCAAACGCGCGACACAACGGACGCAGCGGCGAAGCCGGGTCGCGAGCTGGGTGGCGGCGACGCGCGGAGGGGTCCCGACCCGCTGGTTTCCCCCGTACATGTTAAATTGTCCGACGGCTCTGTCAACGCCGTCTCTCATTCAAAATATGTTATCATGATTATTTATAATGCATACGCGAAAAGGTAAGTCTGCAACACCTATGAAGAAGGGATAAAATTATGGAACGCAGCGAAGCAGAGGAACCTGAAAAAGGAAGAATTGGTGTTGCAGGTTCATCATGAAATCATACAGCTCCTCAGAAAATACGCGTTTTGAATAATCTCATGTTATTATTTGAGATTAGGAGGGGATTGAATTAAATCTCACCAAATCTCATAAGGGAGTACGAAAAATCACCAAAATAAATCAACGCCCCCTTATCCTCACTCGTAGTTATGGGGCAATCCATGATTTATTTTTGATAATATTAATAAATTCGTGATTACAGAGATCATATAATGGTGAGTGCGCTAAACGCACAAAAAAATTAATTTAAAATATCTATAGTTTGCCAATACAGCTTTTGATTTCTCGTCTCTTTCTCTTTGTAAACAACTAACGATCCCATTCAGCTGATTTCGAATGCACCGTCATAGAAAACTTTGATGCTCAACGAAATATGCGTTTTAGATTCGGCAATCAATTGGGCATTATGTGCTGTTTATATACTTAATAAAAGTTTGGAAAATCCAAAAGTGCACGACTCATAATGCTCATTCGTTCGAAAAATGAACCTGAATTTTGTATTTCATTTTGATTTCCGTATTCGTATAATGTTTTTTGAATTGAAGTTATACTTTTTTTGGTGCGTTAGGATGGAAGTGAAATTTGTGAGCTGCGCGCGCACGATGTCCCAAAAAGTGCACATGAAGTGCACCTATCACAAAATAATCTCTTCAAAATGTTTTGAACTGATCATGCGCACTAAGTATGCGCCACAATCAGCGCTATCAGCTGTCTCGTGGGTTGTGGATGAAATATTTACTTACCGATAGATATAGATATACAAACACCCATGTGTTTTATTTATTCATTTTCGTTTTTTGTTAATAACTATTAAACGACACAAATCAAGTTAACCATTTTCAATACCAATCTCCGGACAGTGGATCTCAAGCTATTAAAAAAATGGATCAAATTAGTGAATTTTACGCTCGCTATCGTGTCGGAACGAAAAAGTGTTGATTGACAGGAAATTTCTTTTGACTATTTTGATAGTTTTTCTAATTGTATTATGTTAAATCGATTTGAACCAGTGATAGAATTAATCTTCATTAAATTATCTATCAAATAGTGCACAGGTTAATAAAATTACATGAATTATTAATCGTGTTATTGATGAAAAAAGTTACGAAATTGAGGAAAAAAAATTATTCGTTCGTAGAGCACTTCTTAATGCTTCGCATTAGGAGTCGTGCAATTGTTCATTTGATTCGCACTCTTCTATATTGTGATCTTTTCAAAACAATGCTTTACGTCGGAGTTGTTCCTAAATGTAATTCTCTGAAATCAACCTTTATCAAATATTTAACTTCCCTCTACGAAAATTGATAGATAGGTATTCATAAATTGCGAAAATACTTTTCAGTCTAATTTTTTCAAATCAAGTTTTCATCATATCTTGATGTTTTAGCATCTTGGGAATCTATTTTGAACATTTTCCGATTGATGATGTATGTTAGTGTGTGCATGTCTATACGTGATATAAATTTCTCATTTTTCCAAAGATTAACTGATCAAAATGCAATTTACGATATTCGAAAGTGGACCAGCAACTTAAGACTTCCTGAAAATATGAACCGATTCAGTCAGGTAGATTTCTGTGATTCACAAAAATAAAGTTTTCAAAAAAATATTTGAAATATTTATTTAAAATAACCTATAAACTAGTCTAGCAATCGATACCTAAATCTAAACAGCTGTTTTCTTCGGACAGATGCATAAGAATCGGCAAATTTGTGCAAGAGATATCAATGAAGAAAGATACTTCAAAGTTTTTTTTTTATATATTTTTTAAACTAATCTACAGATAAATACGAAATTTCCTTTTGAATCAACGTCGGTCAATTTAAATCGCATCAAAATCGGTTTTTACGTTCTAGATCGTTGACCAAAAATTCGCAAAAAGGTTTTATCAAAATAATTTGTGAAATTCTTGCGACAATTTGATACTCTCATTATCTTTTTCTGCTCAAAAATTGCGATGATTGCCGATGCGTGGAACAAAATTGAACAAGATGTTCAAAAGATATTGTAAAATTGAAAAATATCGTTTTTTTAAAACAAATTTAAATTTCATTATTAAATGAAATTCCATTGATTTTTAAATAAATTTAGATCCAACTCGAAGAGTTCAAAACGTAACTATATTTATGACTCTGGAAAGCTACAAAAAGCATTAATTTGTTTTATATTTTTAAATGCTGAACTCAAAACTGGCAAGCACTTTTAGGGATGGCCTGCAAGCTCAACTGCCTTTCAAATTTTTGAGCCAGAAAAACTCAACAACATACAGGCTACTCTATTTTTAAACTCAAGGCGCCCAACAACACATAGATAAATGTCATAGTTGAAAGTTTTAGAGATGGCCAGTAGTGTCAGCCATTTTGCAGATTTTTTTATAAGAATTAAGCACACGCCCACTCCCTTTTAAACATATTTGTTCAGCTTTCACAAACTAGCAAACTATCAACTTCCCTTGAACAGATTTTATCAAATAGTTTTCCAGCAAATATTAGATCTCGTCTGATTTTTAAAAACAAAAGGAAATCTAAAACAATAATAAATTGTTTCACAAAAACATATATTTTGTGAATACTATGTTCACCACATATTTTTACAAATTTATATTCTATGTTCACTCTCATTTCAGATTTGTTTGTAAATTTTGAAAGGAATAGTGATGAGGTTAATAGGTTAATATAATTTGTGTAAATTATACATAAATTAAATATAAATTATAAAGACAGCATTTGAATTATTTTGGTATAATTCCATTTATTTTATCTTATTTCCAATGGCAACTATTAACAATTTGTATTCAGCTTTTGCTGTACAAACATGACATACAGAAATCTTGATGTACTTGGAATGTGTGTAACATCATGATGACTTTGTGAGTGTAATGGTGATTTGTACATCTCGTACCATTACCTTAAACATATCACAAAATATTGACAGATCAATGAAAATTAACTAAATTACAAGCTAAACATAACTAATTTGTAAAAAAAAAAGTGCACATATTTGAACACTGTTTATGACAATATCATAATTAGTTATTTTCAGGAGAACCTGAAAAATGTATTCAATTGGAATCAGTCACAAAAACAGCAAATTCAACTTACAAAAACTAAACCAATGTGGACAAGTTTGACAATCAGAAGTATGGGCAAAGTAAACTAGGTCTTAAATAGTTTAGGTCATTTGGATTATCAGCACTATTTACATACTAATGTACATCACTTCTTTGATTTGTGAATATAATTAATAAATAAATGTAATAAAAATTAATTACAGTTTCCAGAAAACTTTGTATAAATTGCTGCATGGGGATGCAGGCTATTGCCTCATTCAATCACTATGCACCACCACTATGGAGACTTTTTCATTTAGTACATGTAAATTTAATCGGTTCATCACTGTATTACAACATCAGAACATTGCCTCTTATTTGACGTTTCATCTTCTACATCTGAATCTTTCCTTTTCAGAGACTTGTTCTGATCTTTATCGTCAGTGGTAGAATCTGCCACCTGGAACTCTATATGGGGACTGTCGACTCTAGATTCTAACCTTTCGGACGACGTACACTCTTCACCTCCATCTACATTGTGCGCATTCTCAGAATCTTCATTTTCTGATGGTTTATCATTATCTAAACTCTCGTCTTCCTCATAAGTATAAGGATTTGCAGGATTATCAACACAAGAGCTCCGATTTTGGACTTCCAACCTATTGGAGTTATGTTCCAAATTATATGAATTTGAATTATTACTTGCAGACCTCTTCAGCATCGCTATTCGTGTAAGTAATGCACGGTAAAGTTGTGCGATATCTCCTGGCGAGCCCTGTAGTAATATAAGTACAATATTAAATTTAATTATATTATAACATTGAATACTTTCTCCTGAACCAACTATTTGTTAGTATGGTGAATGCTAAAACAAATTAACATTTTATATAATAATTAAATTCATTATCTAATTAATCATAGGATAGTAAATTGAATCGAAGCATCTATATATAAATGTAACCAACTTAATATTGCTAATGATTTAAAGGTATGTTACCATAACAAGAAACAGTTTGACTTGTTGTTGAGCATCTGCGGCTGTGATCCTGAGCGACTTGTTACCGGCACGTTCCACGAACATGGCGGGCCACAGCTTGGTGTTAAGGACGACGCGTAGGGAGCCGGAGACCCGCGCTACCACCCTGGACGCCTCCCCGTCCGACGCGTCGTTCAGCCGCAGCACGCCCCGCCCGCGTTCGCGCCAACTACCCGACTCCCACGCGAATAGGCGACACGATATCTGTTTGATTAATACATTAATTATCAGATCTCTTGCTTTTCTAGAAAAACCTATGAAAATAAAAATATTAATCCATCATATACGCCTACATATAACACTATAGTCATTGTGTACTTTATTTTTTTACTAAGAGACAATCAATCTCAGTCTGTACTTTCATTATTTTCTACCATTATTCCAATATGTGACAAAACATGTCAACGCTATCTATGAGTGTCATCTTCTAATTGCTGATTCATAATAATTCTTATTGGATGAATTATGAATAAAGGTCATATTTTATTAATGTATCACCTTCTGTTGCCAAAAATTCCTGAAACTTAATCTGCTTTCAAAAATTGTGTCATAGTAGAAAAAATATATTTTAGGAAGTTAGAAAAAGGTAAAAGGACTTCGAAGCAAACACTGCCTATGGACTGCCACACGGTTAATCAGGCCCTGGCTGTTTGTCTGTAATATTTAATCATTTATAACTAACAGGTTACAGCAAAATGCAGAAATCTTTGCTACTGTGACTAATTTTGTGCACCTAAAATATTCTTACTTTATTGACTGTTATAATAATTGAGTAAAGGAATAATATTGGAAATTCAAAATATGAGAACTAAAGAAATCATTACAACATTGTAAATGAGCCATTGATCAATAAAAATAAAAGGAGGAATGAAAAAAAGGAAGAAAGAAAGAAAAAGACATAGAACATTTTAAAGTACGATGCACAAAACTGTTGCTGCGAAGTGTCACAAAAGCGTTGCAATGGCGTAAAATTGGCAAGCAGGGGAAAAGAAGGAAGAGTTGGAGAGCATTGAACCTACACATTACATCAATTGTAGGTATTTCAGAGTGGAGGATTTTAGTGTGTTGTACTGTACCTACATTTGTGCAAAACTTCTGGAGCTAAATATGACAAAATTTTAAAGTTGGCATTTTAGTTGATCCTCTAATTTCAACACTGATGAAAGATGAAAGCTTCTTGCAATATATGATTACTGCGGACTTCACATTAGTAATAGAGCACTTTTTTGGTAATCCCAAAGCACTAAACTATAGGCAAATAATTGAAAACTGCTGAAAAGCTTTTAAAATATTGGATAAATTATGACTGTAAAATTACACTTTCTATAGATAGTCGTCTTGACACATCCCTATAAAACTTAGTTTACAGTAAGGAACAAGGAGAATGCTTCCACCAGGATTTAAGAGTGATATAGGAACAATGTAAAGGTCAAAGGGAACACTTCTTTCACTTTTATCTAGATAAACTAAGTATCACTAATTTTTATATCTATGTTTTATAAAAAGTCATTAATGCTATTGACAAAACATAGATATAAAAAAAATATTATATTTTAAAAATTAAATATTGCTTTTATATTTTTGTTGAACATGAAAATGACGAAAAATAACTAGAGCCACTTTCTAAAAACTATTCTTACTTATATTCATTGATTCGATATTCAAAAAGTCATTGACAATTAATCTTTCTAAATTGACTCTAACATCAAAGGCAACAAAACCACTGTTGAGCTGTGTAATTTTGTTTCAGTGTTACAAAACCATGAATAAACATATACAGATAATTATATACAATGCAATAACAAATATTACTTAGAATCGGAATAGTACTTAGGGAACATACCCATACTACGTGACCCGTTTACGGTGTGTGTAAAATATGGGTCTCGTAGTATGGGTATGTTCCCTTAGATGAAATTGTAAGGCAGACAATCAATATAATAAAGGACTTGGATTGGTATTTGAAATTTGAAAAAATTATATGATATTTGAAAAAAGATTGACAAAAAATGAATGAATTGTACTGCTGGAGGTGCGAACAAAAACGAATCTCAATCTAGAATAAAAAAAAAATACATGGAAGGTACTCTAAGCGGAAGGGAAGGAGTGTGATAAAAATATAACAAAATACGAATTTCATACTGCAAATAAGTAGTGACGTCAAGAGCGAAAATTGCAAATTATTATATACGATCAGAATTAAAATAACTCCATGATAGTTACTTGTAACACATTAACTTCATCTTCTTCACCAGTCATAGTATAATTGCTAGGTGGAGGCGGAGGTCGCGCGTGAGACCTCTCGTACTCTGCAGCCGCTGCGGCCAATCCATCTCTATTTCCTCCATCACTGGGACCAGGTTCATCCTGTAATGCAATCAAAAAATTGTTCAATAACATTCAACAAACAGGAGTGTCGCTTTAATTTGTTGCCATTCAAAGATACATTTTTAATAATATTGGCTGTGTCCTTGCTTTTAAAATAAATCAAGTTCCAAATCGAGGCTCGCAGTAGGTTTTATTTGGGGTTCAGAAGGGTAATATGTAAAAAAATTTTTTTCAGAACCTACCCCAATGAATTAAAGATAATAATTAATACTTTAGTTATGGGCATAAAAATTTACAAAAATATGATAAGTACTAAAGTACTATTTGGGAACAGAGGATCATAACACTACATATATATATATATATATAAACAGCTAAATCATAGTCCTTTTTTTTGCCTCATCATAATTGGATAATAAATAATATTAACTCACCAAAGCCCAAATGATTAAACAAATTCAGTCAATCAACATATAATTCTGTGATTTATTCTAAGATTATATACACATAAATAGAGTTTTATGAGCATAGCTAACATCTTTCAAAAACAAAATGATATTGAACACTAGAGGCCAGTTATGACTTTTAACTGCAAGAATATAAATTAATTCCTGTTTCTACTTGAGGTCCTACCAATTTTGATGGCATGATTCTGATTTCAATTCCGATTTGAATTAATAATCTTGAAAATTAATTTAAAGTTGATACAGATGAATAAGAGGTGAACGCAACTTTAATTGTACAGTTTACAATAATACGAAAGAATCAAATGATGATTTAATTGGAAAATGAAACAAAATTTTTATTTCTAATATAGTGCTAGGTCGTTATCAGTTTAAAAACCATTAATATGTAATAGCTTAAAAAGTGTACAACATATGACACTGAAACAACTAGGGATGGGCCGAGTACTCGTTTGATACTCGGTACTCTGCGTACTCGGCGGGTTTTTTGTTACTCGTACTCGGCCGAATAACTCGGTTATTTGATAACGAGTAACGAGTATACTTTGTTTAAGAAAAGCACTATATTTAGGTAGATATAATTAATACAATTGTTAATCAAAAAGTATTTATTAGTAATTTAGGAAATCTTTCAAAATCTGAATTAATAAAATCAAAATTATGTTAATGATTTAGGAGTAATGAGACAAAACGCGAGCCGACGACGTCTTGACCGGCGCAAACCTGTTTGAACTTGTTTACGCGCGCGAAATGCGAATTTGATTGAACCGAGTTACTCGGCCGAGTACTCGGTTGAAAAAAATTTGAGCCGAGTAAAACTCGGTACTCGTTACTCGGCAAAATTGTTACTCGGCGCATCTCTAGAAACAACATACTGATTTCAACATAAATATGTTATCAGTCAAAAACATAACACAAACTCAGTTTATATGTTCCAGGTATATTTTTTATTATATTAGGAACTTATTAACAATTTGTAATTTTATTCATATAATAAATAATTTCACAAAAATTACTTTATATAATTATGAAAACAAAAAAAATCTATTCAGAAGTACTTATCTCAAATAAGTGTAGAAACAAATATTGCAAAGTACATATGTAGAAAAACTTGTGGTACAAAAATGTGATACAAAAATAATATTCTGCTACAGAACTCTGCCACATAACATTATTTTAAATGGTTTATATATACAACTTGACCACTTAGTGTTTGCCATAATGTAAGACTTGTATCAGTGAGGTCAGATGACATCGTGTCACAAACACCAAATGGTCATATTATACCTACACAGAACAAACACAGGGAATATGATAGTGTATAATGGTCTAATTTATAATATATGATGGGCCAGAAAATCCTATTGTCAGCATAAACATAAAATTTCTTTATAACAGAACCATATTTACTATTGTAGAGATAATAGGAAAAATTATTTTCACAAGAACATGCATTAATATGTAATAATATATTACCTGGGTGTGATCTTTCACAGATGCTACTGCATTAGTGAATAATAATTCTGATGTTCCATTAGTAGCACTATGGTCAAGGGCAGAAGCTTCACCATTATTAACATTTTCTTGGAAAATTACTCGCTCACTCAAATTTTGACCAAACACAAATCCAGACGATGAACTGGCCGGTTGATTAGATGTCGTAACACTGCTATTAGTTCTAGGTGTAATAGTAGATGTTCCTCCTAAAGGAACGAACTTTGGAGTCTCCACATTCTCTTTCGGTGTCTCCTTCAACCTATCCTCCACTTTATCTTCTTTATCTGTAACCTCAGATTTACCTGCGGATTTATCTTCTGGTTCATTTTCAGACGATGCTTTCAGAAATGGATTAGGTTTCAACTGAGCAGGTCTCAATAATGAAGCACCTATAAATAAAATTAGATAAATATTATCTAAGTATAAAACAATATGCTCATCTTTAAAATAACTTTTATTCAGTCTCAAAAAACCTCAACATTTAAAATGATATATATAAAAAATAATCACATTAATTTTAAGACAGCTAGTAAACAATATTTAGAATAATTAATTGAAAAGTTTTTTTAATGAAAAATTAGACATATAACATACCAGAAGTACTGCCTTTACTTGATTCAGCAACATTTAAATTATTTGAACCAAATCCACCTAGTCTAGGTTTAGCCAATACAACCCTTGATTGAGTGGATCCATGGTTCATGTCTAAAAAATTACAATATAAATCTTAGACAAATGACAAGACACCCTAAACAACAATAAGAAACATAACATATCCAAAAGCATCTAGAAAATGGTATGCAAACACTCTGACATCATTTTAAAAATCGTGTCACATTATGTACTATGTTTAAGTGCTAAACTTATATGCAAGCATAAAATGAAACTTCTAAATTCAAGTATTGTTTACGTATATTAGATATTATTGAGAGAACAAGATTAAAATAAGTATTTTATACACAAACATTGGCAAAACCTACCCAAATCTGTTTAAAAATAAACATTTGATTCAATTATGCTACCATATACAACGTTTTTTTGACTCGAATTTTACTAATAATGTAACTTATAAAATTATTCAGAAACATTGTTGAATTATTTAAAATTATATAAATAATTAATAAATTAAACACATTTTTTGTAACCTAAATCGTCTTTGTTTTGGATTCATAATACTAATTTAATGCAATTAATATTGCATCATAAGAACTGTGGCGTAGATTAAAATATGAATCAACAAAGAGGAGACCCCATTGAACATGAAAAATAAAAAGCAGATGAAACATAGGCATCAGGTAACTCGATTAATTTCAAAAATGGATTCTCATGTAGCGTTTGCGAATGTTCTAGACTAAAACTTACCACTATAATAATGCTTTTTAATGAGAAAATACACGTGAAAAAATATGAAAATAACAAAAATTTTATTCATACCTTGCTTCGCTTCTGCCATTGTACAAAGAAAAAGTAAATGTTACCATTTATTACTTAAATTTTAGACCCTAACTACATAACTGTCACCGATCAATGATTTACAATTTAAAAATATTACGTTACGGTCTAAAACCCACATAGTACACTTCATTAAAAATACATAATTAAATATGTAAATTAAAAAAAAATACGTACTAGCTAATTTAACGGATTTTTATTTTATGCGTATACGCCTCAAACATTTCCAAACCTTGAGGAACAAGACTTTTGAGCTGATCTAAAAGACATACTAGTAAAATGTGACAAAAATAAAAGGATAGTCATGTTAGGTGATTTAAAAGACTCGATGGGTGTACAGCGGGATGCACATAACAGAGCCTTAGGTTAATTTAAAGAGGAACGAATAAATGTGAGTGGTGATTAATACATCTCCTACTGTGCCAAGAGTTTAACTTGTATGTGACAAACATTATGTTGGACCACAAAAAAATGCATTCTTATACATGGGCACCGTAAGGGGGGTGCACTTGCACCCCCCCCCCCCCGGTTTTGCCTATTTAAGAAGGACACACATTAAAAAAATAAATAAAACATAAAGTAATAATATGCACACCCCAGATATAAGTTGTGTCGGCGCCTATGCTCCTATACTTAGTGGAGAGGAGAAAACGAAAGCATAATAGACTTTATAATTGTGGATGATCGGTTGGGAAATAAAGTTGTGTATACAAGAGTTTACATTGGCGTCAACGTTAGCACAAACCACTTCTTAGTGATTTGTCGAATTAAAGTTGGCGTCGTTGACGACACCATGCGAAAAGAAACACTAAGGAGCTAGAACGAATAAGTGGCTAAGCTTCAGAATCTGAGTATAAAAAATTAAAATGGTGAGCGATTGAAAGGTAGATCAGATAAAATAAAACGGTATGAATGTTTAGAACTTGACGAATTGTGAAAGGTAACGAAATTTGTTTTAGTACATGATGCGAAAAAGATATATGGAGTGAAATAGAGAATAAAATTTAGTAAGTGATATCAAGAATGGTAGAATTTCAGAGTAGGGAAAGTAGTAAGTAAAAAGAAGAAAGCATGGCTGAATATAGTGTCAGCAAAAGCCAACCACAGAGTGCCAAGAAAGTACAGTCTGAAAGATAAGCTAAAGAGGTTGAAAGTGCATACAAAGATGCAAAAATGAGAGTTAAAGAATGTGTGAAAAGAGAAAATAATGAAAAGAAAAGAGTGCTATGACAGAAGATTATCAGATAATTTTCAGGCAAACCAAAAATTTTTTTGGGATATGGGAAAAGGTCCGCAATAATTCCGAGACATCGTGTCTAAATATGATTAGAAACGAAAATAGATGTTTACTGAATAAGCAGTCATGTGCAGGAGCACTCGAAGAATTATTTCGAAAGTGTTTTTGAATTTGAGGATAAAGTTCCAGATGACAATGTTTTTGCAAATGAATATATGATTGATGATGAAAATGAAATTGAAATTATTATGGATAAAATTATGCAAGCCCTAAAACGTATAAAAGTTGGAAAAGTTGTTGTGGAAAAGCTGGGTGTGGCCTTGTGAGGTATAATGGCAAGCCTGCTGAACCAACTTTTCAATAAATGCTAGAAAAGCGGGACTGGTGTGGACATAATGACTGGTGAAAAGTCATCATTGTACTCCTTTATAAATGGAAAGGTTTACGGCAGGTTTGCACAAATTACCGCCCTTAAGTCTCTTCAGCGTCGTTGGCAAACTGTATGTGAAAATTATTAAAGAAAGGATTGTGAATGAGATTTAACATAAGATCTGACATGTACAAACGGGATTTCGAAAAAGGATGGGATATACGAACCAAGTTTTTTCTGTGCTAGACATTACGGAAAACTTTTTGGCCAATGGCCAAAAGGTGTTCTATGCTTTCATAGATCTGGAAAAAGCTTATGATAGAGTAGAAAGGAATGATATATGAATTATCCTATCCACGCATGGTTTGAGTAGCGGATTGATACTGACACTGCAATTTCTATGTAGCGGCTCCAATGCCTGTGTCAGAATACGTGGGGCGTACACTGACTTATTTGATATCCACATGGGTGTTAGACAGGGATGTGTAACTGCACCATGGCTGTTCAACCCATTTATGGATAGCTGTCAGCATGGTCTGAAAGTGTATGTGGATGTACTAAGAACAGATAAATTGTCTGTCAAATGCCTCTTGTACGCTGATGACCAAATAATTCTTGCGCTGTCGACAAGCGAATTGCAAACGTTGGTCATTAAAATTAACGATTCTGTTAAGAAACGGAGCATGAAGGTAAATGTTAGTAAAACTAAGAAACATGGTATTTGAACGAAGCAAATGCATTACTGAATACGATATGTATATTAAGGGAAAGAGTCAAACAATTGAAAGAGTTAGTATGCTTGGGTAATCCATTTAAAAATGATGGTAGATATGATAGAGATATTTAAAGAAGAGTGAATGCGGGAAATAAAGTGAATCGCACCTTACTTGCTATTATGAAAATAAAAATGTCTCACGACAACCCCGTTCGGCAATAATTAATAAGGTCCTAGTCTCGACTGTTATGTACGATAGTGAAAATTGAGTATTGCAGAAGAAAAATGAAAGTAGAATCGATGCGGTGGAGATGTGATCTCTACGTAATATGTATGGAGTATCTCTGCAAGATAGATATAAAAATAGCGATGTCAGACAGTGGTGTGATTTTGAGGAAAATGTAGTGATCAGAGTTAAAAAAGATATGTTGCGGTGGTTTGACCATCTGGAAAAGAAGAAAAGTTTGCATCCAAAAAAGCCTAGACGAAAATCATTTTGAAACATCCTTTTGTAATCAGTGACATATACATCAACCTGTACATTAAATATTTATTTCTGACTAAAATGAAAAAAAAAAATAACTAATCTAAAATCACTCCATTTAAAAGATTAAAAAATTCATTAGCAGGCGTAAGTTAGTTAATCTATAGAGGTATTGTTTACGCATATGTAAGCCCAATTATTGATTTACAAATGATATTATTAAAATTGTACTATGATATAAATCAATAAAAAATTTAATGCAGTTTATATTTATATGAATTTTAACTTCCATTAAAATTCAATTTTAGCTAGAGTAAATTGTATAAAATTGTTTTGTAATGACTGCTCTATATGGAAAAATAAGATTATAGTAATTAAAAAAACCAATTTCTATATAGAGAATTATATTATAGTTGTTAAGTTGAATATTTTTATTGAATGATTTATAGATATGTCGACTATTACTCTTAAAATAGTGTAAATTAAAGTGCACCAGCAAAAGAGTGTGTCTTCATGGCACTTACGTCCCTTCATTGAGAAGCGCAATTTTTCGGAGATAACTCAAAAACGATGTATCTGTTGATATTGACAATTATTTTTATTGAAAGAATTTACCTTCGTTATTTTTTTTTTAATTTTGGATATACGGTTTAGAAAATAAAGGGGGGGAGACAATTTCTACTACTTTCGAAGTAATTATTTCCGTAATCATTCATGTAACCAGAAAAATTGGTTAGAAACCTTAAAATGTTTTAAAAGAACTGTAGAAATAAATGCCACACATTGCTGTTTGCGAAAAATTTATTTTTTCATTTTCATTAAATTTTTCTGTTACGTTTATTATATGCCCCCCTATAAATATTTATTTTTGTTACTTAACTAACAAACTAAGTAGCGGCTTACATAAAATACCTATAATCTAAATTTCATCTAAATAAACCAAGTAATTTTTGAGCAAAATGCCTGTGATATATGGACGGGTAGACGGACTGATATGATGAAAGTATAAGGGTTATATTTTTCGTTTTTAGCTATGGAACTCTAAAAACCAGCAATTTAATTCTATTTCAGCTAAAAAGAATAAAAAATAATGAACAGAAAGAACCTTAAATTACATGTGTAATTATGATATTAACTATTTTGTAACATTATAATATACGGCAAACAAAGGTTTTGTTTTGTACGGGAAATGAGATCGTCGTAAAACATCACCCCAGTGCTGAATTTTGTTTCTCAGCCACAGAATCAATAAATAGTACAGAATAAGAATAATCTCGAACCTTTGAGGGTCGTTATATAGCATGAGAGCATCCTTATTTTTTTATTTCCTATTTGCGACGTGAAGGGGGTATAAAATGTCTATCCCGCACGCCCTCATCAATGGCCCTCGGGAGGTGGCGGAAGATGGAGCGCCTAGTCCTACTCCTAAAAAAGAGCGCGGTATCATCGGCAAAGAGCGCGAGCTGGACGCCAGACGTCGGACGCGGTATCTCGTTAGTGTACGCGGAGTACAGGAGGGGAGAGAGGGCGGAGCCTTGCGGAACTCCTGCTCTGATTAATCGTCTAGTCGAGTGAGTACGCTCATGCCTAAATGTGAAATGTTTGTTTGAGAGGAAATTTTGAATAGTGAGTATGAGCCGATCTGGCACTTGGAGGGAATATAATTTATACACCAGACCTGCGTGCCATACTCTGTTGAAGGCCTTAGCTACGTCAAAGAAGACAGCTACGGTTTTCTGTTTGGTTTTAAAGCCCTCCGAGACATATTCTACTAAGCGGAGGACTTGTTGCGGACACGAATGAGCTGGACAAAAACCGAACTGTCCGTCAATGATAAGATTCTTTTCGAAAAGGTGATTACTGAGACAAGTTTTAAGAACTCTCTCGAATAGTTTGGCCAGATCGCTCAGGAGGCTGATCGGTCTATAACTGGCAGGGAGGTCGCGAGGTTTCCCTGGCTTGTGGATGCCGATTACCTCCGCCTCCTTCCAGGCGGAGAGAAAATAGCAATTTTAAAGGCACGCGTTAAAAATCGCGACCAGTAAACTTAAAAGTGGTTGGGAAAAGCATTTTATTGCTTTATTACTAACACCGTCTAGGCCCGGTGCCTTTCTGGTACTAATCGATTTCACCAATGTTTGGACTTCGCTGAGTGAGACAGGCGTCAGATCGTCTTTGGGTTTGAGGGAGGTTTTTTGAAGAACTTCTTCCTCAATAGTATTGATATGAGTTATGTCATGCAGGGGAGAAACGTGAGAGCATTGAGTCTCGATAGAGTCTGGAATGCACTCCGCTACCTCCGCGTCGTCAAGGGCAATTGAACCATTCGGTTTTTTAAGCGGGGGTATAGAAGTATACCCTTCTGTTTAAAGCGCTTTGGTGATTTTCCAAAACGCTTGATGAGACGGTCTAATTTCCTCCATGAGGTCGCTCCAACTCTCATTTCGGAATTCCTGAACGCGAGCTTTCACTTCGCGTTGGAGTGCTCGCGCTCTGGATCTATACTCGAGGGCATTCTTGTATGCCGTAAATAAACCGAATCGAGGTAAAGTCCATTCTTAAAGACACTTTTTAAATCGTGACCCACATAACTCCGTAATGTATCTGTCTGTATATTCAAATGCACAGTTTTGAATATATAATGCTTAAACTTTGTCGTTTAAAACGCGCTTCAATTATACATGGTAATATATACTCTGTAATAAAATTGTATAATTTCCTCAAAGCAACTTAAGCCTCCAATGCAAAATGTTTGCTAATAACAATATATTTAATTTTAACGATATGATAATCAGAAGAATAATAAATTAATCTAATATGTATTCATAAATTTGATACCATTTTATCGATAGTCATCTGTATTTGGATTGACGTATATCGGCTATCATGTGAAATAAAAAAAATTAAGAAAAAGAACAACGAAAAGAAAAAAAAACACCTTAATGTTTAAAGTATGCTGTGACGACTTTAAAACAATAGATATAATGTTTTCTATAGTTTTCTCTTTACTATAGTTTTACATTTTGTATTATATTAATTGGCATTGGCATTGCCAATTACATTTATGCAGTGTTATTTATTTTGAGGATTAAATTAATTTGATATTACGTGAAAGTATCTTGTTTAATTAAGAATTCATAAAATTTTAACATTTAACGTATACTTTTAATACTGAGTAACAGATTCTTTTTTAACAGTGATTTTACCTCTGGCACATCACTAATTGAATTGACGTACATTGGCTTTCACGGAAAAAAGTGTGTAGCTGTCAGCGTAATGTTTAGATGTTGCTGTGAGTTGACTATCAGACAATAGATATAGTTTGTAATAGTTTTGTGTGGTTTTATGTTTTGTATTGTAATTTAGGAATTGTTATTGTTTCGAATTTGTGCATTATGTTGTTTACTTTGAAACTACATAAAAAAATATTTTGTTAATTAAAATTCGATGAAATTTCCACATTTAGCGTGTGCGTTTAAAGATTTACTAATTTAACTTAATTACCAGAGGTAAGATTTTAACATTGTCCTTAATTTGATATTCGTAGTATGAAAAAAAATAAATATGTAATCGCAATCATTTGTTTAGAATACCGATTTTTTTATAATTTAATTTCATATTCAATAGTCTTAAATATTTTAGTTCTATGGTTCTGGTGACTATTAAATTACCTTCAATTAAAGTTGTAGTGTTTCTGGATGATTATTATTATGTAAGTTAGAAATAGTAGACATGTGGAAACAATGAAGTAGCATCACAATATACTTTATGCAATGACAATAAATATATACATAGATATGCTTTTCTCTATTTTTTTCGCTTCATTTTGTATTGATAAATAATAAATAATTTATGAAAAATGCAAGAAAAAAAAAACTATTTACTGTCTTTTGATATTATTATGCATTTATTATGAAAATAAATAGATATCATAGAAGAAAACAAAAGACATTTCTAAATTTTTAGTTTTTTCATTAATTTAATTAACTTCAGGTATGATTTATCTATAGTAAAGTTAGTAAACAGCTAATGTGAAAATGTGTATAATAAAGATATCTGTATGCAAATTGTATGATTGGTATGCAACATGTCTGACTGACACAAGATGAATTGATGCAAAAAATAAACAAATTTTTAATGAGTATTTTTGAGGAAGATTGTTAGATTGGATAACCAAAATTATTGTTATTTCACTATGTTATTAGACTGACATTCAGTCTAACTAAATTTTGTTTTGTTAGAAAAGGAGTTAATTTTAAAAAAGAAATTTATAAAATTAAAAAATTACCATTTTCTAACCAACTAATTAGATCTATTTTTTCTTTTAGAAAATGTAACTAAATATGTTAGTAATAAATCACAAGTAAGTCTAAATGATGGTATGTCAACAGAAATGAGTATTCTACATAATCGACGGATGAGTACCTTGACAAATCTAATGCAATGTAAATTCAAATCGAAAAATATTAATAACATTTAGACAGCAATCTCATTGAAAAATTTTCATAAAATTTTAATACAGTTGAAAATAATATTGGACACATATTTCTAGCAAACTGATATGATGGTCTTCATTGTGAAATTGCTTACTCCAATCCATTAAAGTACTGAATTAAACTTTAAATTTTATCTAAATAAACTGCTTTATCTCTTTTCAACATAGATTTGGTTATCACTAACCAGCTAATTTTTGTTCAGAAGCTCATAAATATGAATTGACAGAATGTGTCGAAGGAATGATAAATATAAGACAAACTAAGTGCAAATAATAGTTTTATTATTACATATACATTATAATACAAATCCAGTATCATTTGTTATTATTTTCACTGTTTTGTTAATATTTTTTAACCGTTCTTAAATATTGTTTATGTTATATGAGGCTTTAATCATTCCACTGCTGATGCATATTTTTCCGCAATCTTTTTATTTCAGATTGGGGGCTTAGTCTTAAACCTTCCGCACTGACTTGGTGCAAGTTGGTGGTTGTTAACTATGTTCTCACCAATATGGTGATATGGTTTAGCATAACATAGTCTAAGGCATAGAGCAAGGGGCTTACATTTTATTAGGTTAAAAGTCATTAGTCAATTCGTCTGTTGTCAGAATCACCTTATGTAACTTTTGACTAGAAGGCAATGCTTTTAACTACTAGGCCACTCATGCACGCATGTGGGAGCACACACATGCACACATACACAATTTTTCTTCAATATGTAACCTCATTGTTAATATTTATATGTTTTTTTTGTATGATTGTTTCTGATATCCACTTTTTTTTGGAGATTCCATTACATCTAAATTTGAATTATACAACTTGTTATATAATTTTTTTTCTCCATTGCCAGCTGTTACAATCCAAAAAAGTTTGTTACAATACACATACATTTAAAAAACCAAATAGACAACTTCCTAAAGCCTAAAAGCATTAAAGGATAATTATATTGTATCATGTATACAAGCAGAAATGTAATTAGCGATCTAAAAATGTACTTCAAAAGACATTTATGCCTTTTTGTTCCAATGTCTACCTAGTTTTTACCTTCATTTTTTACTTAATTATAACTTTCATACTGCCTTTTTTTTATTTTTGCTTTCAATGCTACTCACATAATTAGTAGTTATATATAAAATTCAAAAATGCAAAATATAATCTTTGATGAATTGTCTGCTGCAAATTTTGACTTTTGTAATACTCATTTTAATCATTATAGTTACAAAATTGTTAATTAAAATTGCCTCTTACATTAATTGTTAATCACATGTTAATTATGTGAATTAGATTTTTCATTAATATGGTATAAAAAACTTATCATTCAAAAATGAAATTAGTTTTAATGAAAGCTAAACACCAGTGTGTCCTTAACCGCTATATCTCTCCATTGACATGCTTCATAAGATAAGATTTAAAGAGCTAGCTCATCATAACAAAAAAACATCTTGAATATTTTTACAATTCCATGGAATCGTATAAAGATTACACAAAACAACACCCTACATATTGTAGTATATCCTGTGCGTTATCATAGTAGATAGTTCACCATCCACAAAAATTTTTCAATTACTGTGCCTAGTAAGCTAATTTCATTTTCATTTGCTTTGCTTATTGCTTTAATTTTATTTTCATTTCACATATAAGTATTTAAATTTTAACTTCTCACTATGAATATTGAACAATTTTCACAAAATTGGATAGTTACTATTTTGAGGCTAATTAAAAAAAATCGAGTTTTCATCAGGTCTTGATGCTTTAGGGACCTAGGAATTAAATTATTCCATTTTTTCAGGTTTTTAAGTTATATACGAAACAAAAATTTCGTGTTCACAAAACAAAAGTTCAAAGTATGGATGTAAAAAATACATAAGCAGAGCAATGTTAACTGATAATTAACACCTTCCTAAAATAAATCAGCTCACTGTGAATGTAGGAGACATAAACACACATTTACCCTTAAGTAAGTCCATTACGACGCAGATAATTTTGCCATATTTACTTTCCTTACATTGCGCTAAATATACTTACATAATATATGTAGCCCGTCGCCGTGCATTGCTTCGACCTGTACATGATAATGTTCTGTCAGTCTGTTTTTTTTTATGTTCATGACGTAAAGCTATAATAATTATTGATACTGTGGTGGATCTCCGAAAGTGCTAATCTAAAAATTATCAGGACTTGCTAATGCTTGATTCAATGCCAATCAAACACACAACAATGATATTCTTAACACCAAAAATCAACTTAAAATTATGATGTGAATTACTTTAACACTCCTGCAATAAAATTCATATTATTTCATAAAAATAACCTTTACTTACAACAGCTTATAGCTTCACGTATGTGCTTGTTACAGAACACTTGGCAATCATCAGCGTGCAGCCTTGTTAGTTTATATTTATGTATGTATTTTTACGTAGATATCTATTTTGTGTCTAAGTAATATATTGCTTCATTGTTTTTTGACCCCAACTCACAATTGGTTAGATTCTTTAGATAAGAAGCTTAATTAAGGTTGTAAAATGAATTCTATTTTTCTTTTTTTAATTTTTAAATGTTGTACAATTTTTTTTGTTAAAAATGTATTGATGAAATGATCATGTTCTTTGCCTAATTGTGATCAATCGATCATTTGAACTTGATTCTTTTTACAAGCTTTTATTTCGTTTTTTACTTGAATATGTAATTCCACACCTAATAACATCTTTTTAACCAACTTCAAAGAAAGGATTTTAGGTTCCATGTTCGTCTGTACATATTTTTTTTTTTTGAAAGGTTATATTCCCAAGGTGGTCTCATGGAGACCAAGTCAGGATCTGATGATGAGATGTCAGGGAAATCGAGGGAAACTTTGAAATGTTATAGACACATATAGTGTGTTTGAGCTCTTTTTTTTAGTTATTCAAGTTTTTAATATAGTAGTTATTCATGCTGCTGAGCTGGAAGCCACAGCATTCCTTAATGGTTAGGAGTTAAGTGATAGTACTGCAGTTTGTTGCCAATTAAGTGGCTATTAGTAAAACCTAGTATACATAGAATTCATATTACTCGCTTATTAATCTACCTGCATATTTTCATTCATATATGTAATTCTAACATGACAATCTTAGTAGGAATACATTAAAAGTCTTATGGTAACAGTACAGACGGAGTGAATTCATTTGTTGTGGAAGTGAATGAAAATATGATCTACATGCATAATAGGACTTTTTTGTTATAAAGACTAATTTATTTAACTGGTATACAAATAATATGGAGTTGTACTCGATCTAAAAATGTAAAGGCCCTGAAATGATTATCAGTGAACAACAAATTCGGAATTAGAACTGCTTTTCCTCTTGCTTAGTACAAAAGTATAGGAGATTTCTGGTAAATTTTATTAATAATAGCTTAATGCATATGTAAAGTGGTTAAAAGAATTATAAAATTATATTTACTCAATAACTAAAAATGTGAAATAATTTAAATAAAAAATGTCTTCGAAAATCTAGTATACAAAAATAATTTTTTATATATAAATATTCAATTAATTTTTTAAATAGACTGCAAAAACAACTGATTAGTTGTTTTTTGGAGTCGGTTCCAGCTAAAGCAAGGCAACAGAACATAATTTGTAAACATAAACATGAAACATTAAAAGTCAAGTCAAAAAAGAGATCTAAGGACACAGAAGGTTGTGTCCTTAGATCTCTTTTTTAGATCTTTAGCAGGAACCAACTCCAAATATAACCAATTGTTTTAAAGTCTGTTTAAAAATTATTTAAACAGGTATTTGAAGGCTGCTTTTTCTCTATCATTTTTATGAGGTGTATAAATATAATTTAATGTACCTAAATGTAGTGTTGAGGGAACCTTTTCAGTAAAATATGCAAGACTCAAAAATGCATAGACATTGCTCAAATGTTGGGAAATATGTGATGTAAATGTTCTGCGATGTTACAGTAAAGCTGTATTAATGATGATTTTAGTGTTATGTTGGTTGTTAATAATGGATTCCATTACCACCGGTTTCTGAGCTACCTAGGAGAACACTAGTTGATAAACGACCACTAGTATGGTTTTTGCAGTGGCCGGTCAGCTGGAAACCTCTTGCTTTTTTGATTTACTGTTAAGCGGTGACAGTTGAGATTAAAAGGGAGGCTTTGGCTGTGAGTTTGGATGTAGCATAAGTCTTTGACAGCATCTGGCACAAAACACTTCTTGAAACTCCTTTCCTATGGGCTTCCTGAGAAATTATACAAGTGGATTGGTAATTTTCTCATGAGATGGAGCATCAAGATCACAATTGAAAGTATATGCTTGAATCTCCAGCCTAAGAATGCCGATGTTTCTCAATGCTGTGTACTATCTTCTACTTTATTCGTTTTGCATATCGATGATTTACTAAACCGTTGTTATGTGCATGATAGTTCTGTGGGTGCACTAAATTCCGGCCACAATAATATCTCTCGGGACTGTGTTGATGTGTTTTGAAACCAACTTGTATGTGAAATTGAATCATCCATAGAGCAAATCTTGGAATGGAGTAGACTTAACCTTGTCGAAAATGACTCCAAAAAGGCACAACTTTGTGTGTTTACCACAAATAATCCTTGTTTGTATTTTCTGTCCTTGGAAGCTTTCTCCACAACACCGATTACCGGGATCCTTGGTATTGACATATTGAAAAACGTTCAGTTTCGCGACCATGTGTGGAGCAAAGTACAACTGATTTCTAAAAAACTTCAAGTGCTCAATACAGCGCGACTGTACTTTAAACTGGATCATTGACTTTGTTCGACAATGTTCTACAAATTCATAAAACTTTATTAGTTCCTTTTTTTAACATTTGCTTAGGATGGCTATAATGTCTTACAAAAAACTTATCAACTTGTTTTTTTACATTCTGTAATGAATAAAATCGATCTTCGGTTTAAAAATATATTTACATAATCTCCTTTTTTTCTGACCGTATAGTTTTTCAATGCCGCGCAGGGACGGGTTCATAGCAGGCGGACCGAACATATAGAGTACTTTTGTCACCACTAGGCTTGAGTATTTCGTTATCAATTTGTCGCTTTAGACCACATCCATCGTCGAGCATCTCGAATTGTCGGCGACCATCTATATTCGGCCGGATCGATCCTTTGACTTGCAAAGAGACGTATCATCTTTGTGCGTGCTCCATTGCATTATGGGGAGTGTTCTGAAGAACGATTCAACCATATTCCTGATGCTGAATTTCGTCGTCATTCCGCTCTCCAGCAATGTTATCATCACCATCTTTATGGCTGGCACTCTACTACCATACTCTTCATGGTCAATTTCTGCTACGTATAGTAAAATTTTGGTACGATTTACTATCAACGGTAACTTCCAATCGACTACAAGAAAAAAGACGATACCATTCTAAAAGGCCGCCAACGCACTAGTAGATAACTCCCATGGCGTTGCGGGTGTCCATAGGAAACTGTAATCAGCTACTCCCTGGTGGCTCAAATTCTCGTTCACTCCTTAAAATGCCTATAAAAAGATTACGGAGCTCATCGACAGCTTCCCTATGGAAAAAATTTCATAAACCTCATAAACATGGACAAATGCAGATCAAATTCTCATAAGAGGCTATGAGATCTATGAGAAATTGGTCTGCATTTGTCCATGTTTTTATGAGGTTTATGAGATTTTTTCTATAGGGTTCCAACTTTCAGCCCCTTGTGTCTCGCTGTCAGGTCTGACTTCACGACGCGTATCGAAATAATAGTGTAGTTATGTTCAAACAAAATAAAAAAGATCTCGTTCTTCTAAAATTTTGTAGTGGTATTTTTGTTACAAAATAACTCACTTCGTACTTTTCTTTATAGCTTTTTTTTTTTGTAAGTATATGCTTTTAGGGTTCCGTATTTCATGCGTCAAACTAAATCTTCTTAGTCTTATTAGGTGTCTGTCCGTTCGCCTGTCCTTAAAGATAAAAATAAACTAATTCACTATAAAATAAAAGCTTTCACACTAGAATGTAATTAATAATTATATTGTAATGTAGAATCTTTTAATTCACTAGTGATTTTAAATAGTGTAGTTGAAACAATACGCGTTTTTAAGTTCATAAATCAATTGTTCTAATAAATATAAAATATATGCACACTCCAAATATGCAAAAATATGCATCGTCAGTTAACATACGTACATGGCTTGAATTTTATTTCCAGACCGGCTATCGTGAGTCTAACCTTAACTACTAAATCATAATGATTTTTCTAATCAAGTGAATTAATTATCTTTTCTAATATTTTTTTTTTCAATTCTACTCTCTCATTACGTCATCTCAAAGGGCCGCCATTACCGATGCTCGATCTTCGCGTAGCATTTGCAGAAAGTCGATTGTAAATATATTTCGGTATTAAACATTGGTGCCGATTGGAAATTACGTAGAATTGTTTGACGTTCGGCGTGATAAGATATTATGCTAAGAGGATTATTAGTTGCTGAGTCACGGCAAAGCGGTGAGGGGCCCCTACAGCGGCCGCGCCGGCGCAACCTCCGCTGCTGTCCGCCAGTCGAGTCCGCGCCGCGACCAGCGCTCGCGCTTAAGCCATCACCCGCATACGATGTCGCTCGGACAGTGACGGCCTACGGGCTGAGTGTTGTACACGCACGCCGAGTTCGGTTCGATTCTCAGTGAATTTATAAAATCAGTATTTTATCGATAGATCTCATCCGTTGTGATACAAAGTGCCAGTGTTTGTTAGTCGAATCGCATGTTAGCTGGATTATTTTCGCATATATCTGACCATGGGAATTTATGACGGTAATCAACATATTATAATTAATTGATAAGTGCTCTGTTTTACTCGCATAAATATAAAGTTATTGCGCATTTATGTTAGCTATTTCGTTCTAGTCTATGATTATTGGGAATAAAATAACATATATAAGGTAATATTTGGACATCTGTGACTCCAAATAACCATTCTTTATCGTGGTACAGACTTCCAAGTCGTGCTGTGGGTTGTTAGTGAGTTAGAATTTTCAAGAATAGGGAAAAGAAAATCCGTAGTTTATTCTTTATTCACCTAGTATCACGTCTGTCTAGATACAACATAGACAATGATTTTTTTTTATTTAAATCTGGAATAAAAGTACAGTATGTAGCATGGAAGGCTCGTTACCATAGCTGTGACGCGCTTGTGATCTGAACCACGTCATCAGCTGAAGTTTTATAAACGGATTGTAAACGTCACAAAGAACTGTAAACAGCGGCAAAATACAATAAAGCTTACATAAACTTAATGATGACCCATTTTATAAAGCAGATTAAAAAGCACTTTTCGGAGCAGGCGGAAAATGTGGAAAAAAAATTTCTTCGCTTTAAAATCGCGCTTAAAAAGTTTTTACTTTAAAAAACTGGCCAAGAGCATGTCGGAACGTGCTCATTATAGGGTTCCGAAGCCATTATTACAAAGGAATGCACTACCAAAATAGTTACTACACTTTCCATGTTTCCCGCACAAAATAGTTATAAGCACTTTAGTCGCTTATAACTAGAAAAACAAGTAGGTATGCCGACTATTACTATTAAAGTGCACCAGCAAAAAAAGTGTATCTTGATGGCACTTATGTCTTCTTGTTGAGAAACCCAGTTTTTCGGTAATAACTCAAAAACAGTATATCCGACCATGTTCAAAAGAATTTTCGTTGTAAGTAATTATTAATCGTTACCTTCATTATTTTTTTGTATATTTTTGGACATACTGCTTAGAAAATAGAAAGAGGGACACAATTGCTGCCTTTTTCTGGGCGATTATTTCCGAAATTAATCACGTAATCAGAAAAAAAAATGCTTAGAAACCTTAGTGTTTTTAAAAAAACTGTTGAAATATATGCTATTCGTTGATGTTTGCTGAAAAAAAAATTTCGGCTTTTCTGTTACATGTATGGTGTTCCCCCCTTTGGAAATATTTATTTTTGTTAAACCATCAAACTAAGTAGCGGTTTATACAAGACATCTACACTATAAATTTCATCATTATACGTCTTGTAATTTTAAAATAAAATACCTATGATATACAGATGGACGGACATGACGAAGCTATAATGGTTCCGTTTTTGCCATTTTGGTTCGAAACCTTAAAAACCAGCTATTTATTATATAGGTATAGTCGACAACAGTTTATTTCTACCCGTGCATTGACCTCGTCTCGACGGCCTAGAGTTGAGTTTTGTGTTCTGAGAATTGATGTATGATTAGACTTTTTTTGTGTGACGATTCAATGTCTTACATGGGCAATTTTTAAATCAACTACAAATGCACATTCATATTTAGACGCTTTAAAAACTCACCCTGAAAGTACCTACCTTGCTGTACTGATCGGATTTGCTTGATATTGAAAATCAACTGCAAACGTTATAACGATACGTTTTATTTCATTTGGTACCACAATAATCAGTTGAGTAATTACCTAATTCATTGCAAGACCCTCTATCGTATTTCTGTGCATGAATTGATACACGGGGCCGTGGAATTTATATCATCGCTGTGTGCAATTCAATTCTAATGTGCTAATTCAATTCTTTTTGCATCCACTTCGAAGCAACGTCCTATTTGTGTACATACACTGATTCGCGTGGAGATCATTTTTTTTTTCTGTGTAAAACTGTGTTCTTGGTTTCCATGTTAATTGTATGAATATCATAAAAAATATCCCCATTCAAAACAATCAGTTTTATCTTTGCCAGATATGATTTTTGCAAAGTTCATGGTTGTAATGAGACGAGTATTGTTTTATTTAATTTTATATAATAAGTATATAACAGTTAATTGCTTGTTTAAATCATTATTACCTCACGTGTCCCTGTTCGGCCGAGATTTTAACAATATTTAAAACAATTATTATAGAAGTTAATTATTTGTAGTTTAGTCCATCGCAATACAGATGATAAACTACAGATGAATATGAGTTAATCGCTCATAAAGGTTACATGCTCTCGTAATTTATTTATATCATGCACTCATAATTAATAATACATACATAAATAATTAATGTTAAAAGATTTTCAAATGCAAAGTAACTTTTCAGTTTATTTAAGTAACGACTAATCATTGTCAAATTTGTCGTTTTCTACTGCTATTCGGCCGTGACAAGTTTTTTTTTGGGAATCATAAATACTTTTCAGATATCCTAAAATAAAAATTTGACTGGTAGAGCGTGGCGACAAACAGAATAAAATAATGACAAAGTGAATAAATATGTGACAGAAATGTTCAAAAGAAAGAAAAGGACGAGCATTACAAAGAAGGCGTGACTATTAATTTTTTTGAGTGTGACTGCAAATTTAAAAAATAATTGAAGATTCTTCTATCGTACATAGTACGTGGTTGCCCACTAAAATAAAATTATAGTCAAAAATCTTACAATACTTACGTCTTGTAGTGAAACGTTCACGTTTTTCACCTGGTTGAAATAAAGGTTGAATTATTTGCTACTCAAAAATATTAGTAATGATACAACTAGTTACCAGCTTTTAGTGGCCCTGTTGCATCTCTAACGCGTCAAAAGTGTTATTCAAGTAGGCTAGTCCGTCTCGGTCCGCGAAGTAGAGAGTAAAAAGGTCTTTCAAATTCTTCGCGGTCAGTTGCTGCATGAGAGCCTACCAAAGGAATAAATACGATAAACTACTGTAAATAAATCCTGTAAACTACTATTTCCTCGCCATATCTCAAAATCACGTCTCCAACATGTCCGACGAATTTTTTTTTGCATATTTTATATAAGTTATAAATACTCACAGATCCGTTGGCTTTTGTAAATATCTCATAATAAGATAGATATTATTACCCTCATAAAATATGAAAACAACCACTTTGATATGTGAAATAACAATGATGAAATATGAAAACTGCGTTTTGGAACAGCCTGATATTTGCAAGTATGCAAGTCGTTATTAAAGTGGCTCGCCATTCCGGATGTTTTCACCGCGTTGCCCCTAGTTGCATTAAACCAGCATGTAATTCATGGATTCAAGACTTCTGAACCGAAGTAATATGATCGCAGGACGGTAGCGTCTCTGTGATGAACGACAAAAACCTAACGCTATATCTAAATACGTCTGTCTGTTTATACGTACAAGTTGTACGAAATACCGATCGCACGTGTCCAATTCGCGTATTTCCAAATTTGAAGCTGTCCGCTTTTGATCTTACCATTAATTTGATAGTTCACATCTATTCGACAGTTTTATAAACTTTTGAAAATTTTAAAAATCGTTACAAATTTAAATAATGTACTTATGATACAGAATAAATAACACGGTTTTATTTCCTCTCTAGTTATAGAATGGACATTGAAAACGTTTCTATACAAAAACTCATCTCGCGCATTGTTAATTGTTGCCTAGTTACGTTCGGGCGTATCACATTAGGTTAAAATTACGATTACATACTCCAGATATTACGATATTATACGATAGATTACGATATTTTCTGCAATGCTCGCTCACTAAACTACAAACTCTAAAACTTTATCTCTTTGGTTTGATTGCGTTTGAATGTTAACTATGCTAGGATCCAGTAAGTGTCGAAAGGTATTCTATGTTTATGGACTACAATGACTCACATTTATTATATGTATATGTAACTTTAGTGCCAAAAAAATAACACGATTTGAACCGGATAGGTGGCGTTGTGGTCGAGTTCTTAATAGATTATATTTTTATAAAGCGAGATCATTTAGACGATATGTCCACTTAAAAAATTTAAAACACTGCGCATTTGGGCAAAATGTGCACAAAAAAAACTCGGCAAAAGCCGATAGGTGGCGAGTTTGTATGTGGCGTGCAGACAATGTAGGTGGCGAGCAGAATATGTGTGTCGAAACGGCTAGTACGATAAATTTTTTAATTCTAGCAATTTACAAATCATACCGTAAACACTAAAATTAAATCAATGCTAATATATATTTTTAGACGATATATTGTCTATACGTCCTTTTTTGAAGAGCGCTATCGCTTACTACATTACATGAAGTGTTTGAAGGCATCGCGTGAATGAAGACCGATAACGGACGTAATCAGCGACGGCGCGCGAGTCACAGACTAACCTTCGTCAACGTAACTCCATCGAAGCCTCGAACTTAACTGTTAACAGAAAATGTTAACGGCGAGTTGCACCAGAAGAAATAACGCAATTCGTAAACGTTAACCGTAAGATTTGACAGATTGTCCATATGTTACCTGTCAAATCTTAGGTTTACTCTAGCAATTGGCGTTTTTAACGCTCAGTGCAATTCGGTGATGGTCTCGTAATAGTTTTTAAATAAGTCACGTGTTACGAGGATTTGCTAACTTAAGCTCTCTTCAAGGGAAATCAGTTGTTGCCTTTAGCAGAGAAAGATATCAAGAATAATTCCGCCGGATTTTTGTATGAACCTTCGCTGATAGCGTTAAATCGGCAATCTCTAAAGGCAGTTACACTATCCATTAGGCCATGTTCCCACTAGAATTTTCTTATGTATAATAGAATAGAAAAAATTTATAAAATATCGTATTAAGACTGTTGTAGCATTCTATTGGGCGCTGCAAGCAGTCATCTATGCGTGCACTCGAGCGCTGACCACACCTGTTTCGCCGCAATTGTTTTATTACTTCAAGAGTATTGAAAAGTAAATTGACATGAATGGGTTGCTTAGTGGGACTGTCTAAATTTTCATCTATATCTTGTCACGGTTGAAAGACAAAAAAGACGTGCATCCTATAGCTCGGATGGCACACGACTGCCGTTCACTTTGGTCTATATAAATTGTCTATTCTTTAAAAAAATAGAACGATAATGGACAGTATTTCCAAATTGACTTTCAATTGACTAATGAAAATCTCATTCGTCTTCCGTAGAATATATCAAATAGAGTTATCCACGGTGGCGGCACATTCCGCTTATATTTTGGACAGGCCTCTTTCGATATCTGCATCCCGTAGCTGTCCGGGCGAGATTGGCCGCGCAAACCTTGCACAAGTTGCAGTCACGTCGAACAAAATTATATTTTTGGTGTCGTTTTGTGAGTACGCTTGAATACATTCACGCCTTCATATTACAATTTCCTATCCGAACGTGCTATTGAAAAAAGTCGAAGGCGGGTTGTGCAAAAACTGGCAATGGTTCCATATGTTTTTAGGAGTACGTATACCACAGGAAGCGTTAGTAGTTTCTGCCTGTGTATTCGTTCGCGTGTGACACCACTCCATTCTTTAGTTCTGTTTATGTTGAAATTCACCAGAACAATATCTATTTGTGACGCAAAAATGATATGTTCGTACAATTTTAATTCCAATTGCGAGAAAGTAAGCTATCAAAACCATCGAAAAGATCTATCTTATATTCTCTCTAATTTAGTTTCGTCTGAGGAAGACTGTAGTGAAAGTATTTGGGGAAAATCACAGACTGAAGACAAATTCTATGCAATTGGCTAGTAAAATGCCTGTTAGTACATTTTATAACAAATTTGAAAAGCGACATGATGTCGAACATGCCGAGACAATTTCTGCAAAACACTTTTTTTAGTCTTTTTTTAAAATCGGATAAATTATCTGCCGTTTGTGACATTATTTCTTTAGAGTCTAAAATAATTGATCATAAGACACAACTTACGTAAACTCTAATTGAAAACAAATAGGTTACTATAAATTATAAAATAATAAAAACGAAACTTCAAATCTTTTATAAGGCAACGATATTGAGGTAATTTTAAAATTTAAATTAACGAAGTGTAGTCGATAAAAAGACTCGCCTCGTATTGCAGTTTCGTAAACTACAATATACTTACAGGGGGTTGTACCAAAATTAAAAACACAATTCGTAAGATTTCACAGAATTTGTGCCATTCATGGACCTTCAGTCAAATCTTACGAATTACGTTTTTAATTTTGGTGCAACCTGCTGTTGGAAATGTAATGATAAAGTTTTTGAGAAAAGCAAAGTTTTAAATTGTTTGAATTTTAAAAACCTACCGAGTTACTTTTTTATTTATTAGACTTAACCACACGTCGTCGTCGATTTCCAAATTATCTATGAAAACCACAAACGTTCTCGAAGGCTTTTAATTTCTACGCATTTCATTAATGAGCTTACTCGTTTTGAAAACTTAAAGTTACGTTACGTCTATTTAAAAAAAATATTGTTTATAAAGTTTATCTCTCGTTGTACTAAAGACCCATTCGTTGGACATGGAGGCTTTAGATCGTGAAATCGTTGCAAAATAAATTTGCCTTGATTCAATCATGAAAATGTGTTACCAGTTTGCTATTAGTATGCAAGATTTTTTTGCACGCTTCGAACCAAACCGAAAAATCGCATTGTACAATTTCACTTTGTAACATTGCAAACGCTAAACCTAATGTTAAATTTGATCTTCGAAAGTGATCTAGATTGCCCTAGATTTTTTTTTGTCATTCAGTCAGTAATGAACTAACCAAAACTTGATTATGGAACACCATAGGCTTCGTAAATTATAATGGGTAGAAAACTTAATTTAATTTTGCAGTTTCGATAAATACAAATAATGATTTGAGGAAAAAAATCAGGCTTTCTGGGCCTGATTTATATCATAATACTTAGTACCTTCGACATAAAACAGTAAAATAAAGTACTATCGGTATAAAAGTGTCTTTAGTTGCTTCAAGAATAATCTGTACACTCGTGCTTGCTCTATTTAAAATCCTAAACTTGGTATAGGACATTATGGTGCTCGAAGATGTCCAGAATTTGTTATCTGGCCTAACATATAAAACTAGGCACGATGTCATACGAAAACAACTCCCTGAGTAGCTTATTTTTTAAATTAGCGCAATTAAAAAGGTATTAATGTAGGTGACCTAATAAGTTATAATTGGATCATTTTTGTCATAGACTCGTTTAATTGAAGTACATTCTATAATTCGCGAACACCTACTGGCAGCGCTTAGGTAATTAGACAGTTAAGGTGCGCCCGAATCCTCTTGATCGGGTTGAATTTAGCCGCGAGTTGCGTCGCAATGACCACAATAGGGCCTCAGCGGAAAGTTTGCGGTATGAGGGGACAAAGTAAGCGCTTGTCACCGCCCCCTGCCGCTCGCGTTTGCCTTTTCTTCATTAATATAAAAACCAAAATAGTTTTTTTTGTTAAATGTATCGGCGCTAACTTCAATTATATTTACTCGCTTCAACTTCAGCTCGGTCAAGATCTCCCGAGCGTACTGTAATTGTTTGATAAAATTAAATATTTTTTTTTGTTATTAAACATACTCTATGATAACGAATTGTACGTGTATGCGACAGAGAGAATGGACACGGAGGAGGAGGCAGGAAGGGGGAACATGCTGGACGGGATGCCGCCTATCAACTGCAATACCACGCTGGAGGGCGACATCGGCACCGGCGCCAACGACCTCGGCGACATGACCTTCTGCATGGGCAACTACATCGCCGACGCCATGAAGGTGAGACGTCCATGCGCGCCGGCCGATATCGGGAGAATCGAAACAATAGGCGTGTATAGCACACGCGCTACTCTCTTAGTCGTGGTTGCTAACGAATGTATGACGTGTCGAACGAGGGTTTAGGAACTTTTTAGCGTTCCTAAATTAAAAATAAAATGGTTTTAATAATAGAGTGCAATGATCGTCATAATGAAGGTATGAACTGTCTACGCGAGCGGCGACCAGCAGCGAGGAACTAAATATCTCCTCTCTTCTTTTTCCTACGGAGGAACGGAGATGGCTGTATTGCTATGTGCTGTATGGCTATAGTACATATATTTCTATATGCAGTTATGGTCGTATTAATATCTATGTTACCTCCCTTTGTGCAAATAGCTGAACAAATTCTATTCTAAATGAGATAAAATTGATGATTTTGTGATACATGTCAAAGCGTATTCTTAACATTTTTGACAATTACGGATTTACACCTCACGTTGATTGAAGACGAAGAGGCCAAGGTGCGGCACTTTTTCTTACAAAATATAGCTGTCCCCATTTTGGGCAGAAACGTGACATGTATCATTTTGCTTCGTCCGTCTTTTTGTTGATTTATCCGTCTAGTTTGAAGTGTCGTATATTCGCGTTATATTTCATGTATCTCCTATCTCATTTACTTAATATATCGTCATTAATACCGTTACTATTGTATTACGTATGTAAATACAATAAGTATGTAATAAATTTTATTTTTTTCCCCTAATCAACGTTACCAAATGCACAACACTAAAAGTCGCTTCTAAAAGAATCCAGCAATCGTGTGAACAAAACAGCTCATTGCAATTATTCCGTATACACATTTAAATATCGGTTCTTAATATTCATATTCCAATGAACCTAACATTGTTTTGACAATAATTTTCTCAACATGTTAACTTAATAAAAGCCTTCGGAAGACAAAATTCTGTGGTCAATGTCATTTACCATATTCGTTTACAAAACTGCTGCCGGATGCTATTCAAAGTATGTTGTTAGCACAATATTTATTCGTGCTTGAAACCGATTAAAATGAATACCTTTACATTAATACATGTTATACAAAATGAAATTTCTAGTCAAAAAACTGTCTAACTTTACGAAATCGACTGAAAAAAAAAAGTGTAACTTTTCTATTCGACTTCTATCGATTGTAATTTTTTAAGATAATACTAGAGACTCGTTAATATTGGTTCGCTTGTCTGTATAACTTCTACGAAAATGACGGTACTTCTCCCTTACGAAATTCAATGAAGTCATAATAACTTTAATAGCATAAAGTGTAGTTTGCCACTCCTCTCTTCATCCGCCTAATAGGAATTCCACCCAAGAGCTCGGCAACCCATCGGCGTCTCCTTTACACTTGAGAGTGTTCATGGCCGGCGATGATCACTTACTTTCTGGAGGGTCACATGCTCGTTTGCTCCTCGATAATGCCACAAAAAAAAGTGATCATTTTTAAATGACTTTATTGACTTCAATTTAAATATACTTTCGCAATCGCATGCATTTTGTAGCGATTGGGTATTGTATTCAATTGTAATGTACGTATTGTACAACAATTAAAACTCGTGAAAGTGTCTGAAACGAGTTCCAATTGTTTTATTACACTTTTAAAATTATACGTTTCATTTAAAGTCATAAGTTATTAATTAATAATTGGATAAAAATAAATAAAATTACGTTTTAGGAGTCTATGTATGTATGGATCTCATTAGACATTATGAATGTAATGATATCGTCGCCATATTTGATTCCCAGACATATTTTTAATACTAAACAAATCTTTACAGCGTGTTCTCAGAGGTAGATCTTATGTTTCCTCTTTTTAAGGAAGTTTGATAGGTCTAGAAGCGTCCAAAATGAAATTGTTAGATTTAAAAAAAAATAATTCACCTAATTGCATTCAATAATGTTTGACAAGTTAGAAGTGGACGTTTAATTTTCCCGAAACTAGAAGCAACCTTTATTTCAGAAATAAATGTTTAATGGAACTATAAACAAAAGTAATTTATAATTTCCCAAGGTGAAACCGAATGAGTTTAGTTTGCCTAAAAGTGAAATTGGAGTTTTAGTTTCCGGTAACAATTTCCGACGTGAAAATATCAAGACAAGCAAAACGAAACCAACTCGACTTATAATTCCACGGAAGTAACTTAAATTCACTGACTTTGTTTTGAAGTTTGCGTCTGTACGGTATTTAACGGGGTGCGTAAATATTTTCATGTTTGACGACGAAGGTATGCAATGTAACTACGAAAGGAAAATTTAGATTTTTTGTGCTGGTATCATTGCATCAATGCAAATATAGATATCAGCACAGCAACATATTAGATATTCGATTCGAGGGTTGTGTGTGAAACATGCACACCTATTTACGTGATTATATATGTCATTTATGTATATCGATGTGTTATTGAGAAATGATTTTGTCTAATATTGAAAAACATTGAACATACGCTCCAATGTGTACGATCATTTGTCCACTGTTTTAAGCACGTGAGCACAAAATTCATTCCTTCATATTTTATTGCCAATCGTGGTCATGATCTTGATTTCCGGTGCGTACGATTCGACCCCGATCCCGTCCTCGGTTAAAGTCTGGGTCTAATTCCCTGTTGCGTTCCCTAGATTTCGATTCCATCACGTCCTTGTACTGATTTCGATCTTCATTACCGATTACAATTAGAAACCTCTAATCGATATCAAATGTGAAGGTATTCATTCTATATCCACGGGGGTGAAGCCGAATCAAACTCTAGTTATGTACAAAAAAGAAAAGGTGATGTTGCTCTTTACGAATAAATGTAGAGACAATATAAACCAAAATGACACCTTAAAAGGTAATAATAAACCTTTTAGTAGCTATAATAAATTCTAAAAAATGTAGCATGTTTTAGCAGAATTGGCAATATGATTAATTTAAAACTTTCTCCAAAACATTTACGAATATTCCGGTGTTACTCAATTCCGATCTTTATACAAAATCATTATTTAATAGCTTTTACTCTGACGCGTTTACGAGTAAGTAACCTTGTTGAAAACACGAACGGTGAGTGGCGGCGTGCGGCGGCGGTCGGCAATTTTTAAATCTGTTACAAGTTCAAGTAAAAAGGAAAACCGGTTTGTTCAGTTCGGGCAAGTCATATCGCATCGCACGATATCGCGGCCGGGCGGGCGATTTGCGCGTCCTTTTGCAAATGTGAATACGTCGCACGCCTACCTCGTGCACCAGAACATCGGCCCGTTTCGATCGTCTCTGATGGATGGGAAAGAGACGAAGGTAAGACGCGCACGCTTTTCGATTTTGACGTCACGCAGATTGTCACGTACCTCTCTCTATCGTAAGCCGCGGCGTGTTATCTTCGTCTATATACATCCATTTCAGCCGAGTCATGCTGTGTTTACATTTTTTTTTTATGATATAATATGTTTGCTATTCAAATGTGTTTCGTCTTAAACGCCATAGTATCACATGGTTGACGGTGGCTTTCGAGGATTTTCAGCTTCTGGAAGCGTCCACGAGGGTCTGTAAATAGAAATGAAAAATGAGATTTCATGCGGTGGTGAAAATATGCATTATGTATTTGTTTGCCTTTCCCTATTGAAGCCGAAGGAAATGTTATAGTTATAGGATCGTATATTTCGTGTTGGAACACTCTCTATATATTTTTCTGTGTCTTATATCATTCCTCTCGCTTTTCTGTGATCTGTGTGAGTGATTTCATGAAAAGGGACGGAAATGTATAACAGGAAGCGAGGGAAGCGCGCGCTATTTGATTTGACCAATGAGCGCTCGCGATGTTAGAGTTGTCCGTCAAATGGTACCAACCCGTTTTCCGAGAACCTGGTACTGTCAGCCAGTGTTGCCAACATTACAATTTAAATCGTATTTATACGACCTTTTCAAATCTTGTAATCCTTATAAAAAAATAATAATATCAAATTAAATTCATTTTCTTAATATCATATATTAATTGTTCAAAGTTATAATCACAAAAAAAATATAGATTTTCTGCGTTTTGTACTTTTACCAGATACTGAGGAGGTCGTTCCGTTCTTATAAAAAAAGACTAGCGCTCTCTACCCATGGTTTTAATTTTCATTAAAAACAATTATTGTTCGTTACAAAAAATCTTTTCAAAAAATACCCGAATATTTTTTTTTCAGGATATGTATAATGTTAATATTGCTTATTATCATGGTGAGATGTCAGATGTTATACATATATGCGACTACTGCAAAAATCGTTTAGTCTTTTTTTTTTTAAATTAAATTTCTTACAGGTTTCAAACAGGTTCTTACATGAAAGCTAATTTAATTTTTTTTTTAAATTAGCTTTCACGTAGAAACCTGTCGACATTACTTTAATTCGTGCGCACGGCATGAATCTTATCATCACTACGATCTAGTAATTTGAACGACTACGTTATAAAAAGACCGATGTTCAACTGTAATCTATGTAAAGTTTAAACTTAAATCGTTCTACCATTAAAGGTTACGTAAGAATGTAAGTTGGAGCATCAAATGTAATTTAAAATATTTTAAATAACAAAGGTCCATGGATACCGAGCAAGAACGTGTTCGGCGTTGAACTGCCTTTCTATTTCGATACATACCACTGATCGAGACTTGTCATGTGTGTAAACGAACGAAAAAAAAAACGCATGAGCATGTAAACGTTAGACCACATCGGCGAGCCCGCATACGACTACATGCGCGCGCATGTCGCGGTCTAAACGATCATTCGACCGAGAACTGAATAGCAGAATCAGGATGACGGGGCAATTTCTACGCGATATTGTATTTTTAACGTTTCCGAGCGCGGCCGACGTCAGCGCCACTGTGCGTGTCTGTTATCGCCAGAGGCAGGTGGAGACTTTATGTATGCTCAAAATCGTAAGCCTTCATTAATTAATAAAAAAAAAATGCCAAGGCATCATAACGTAATCCTTGTAATGCAGGCCTCGGGGACTCCGTACAGCGCGTCGACTAAGAACTTCTATTTCGACCTACACGATATAGACACGCTTGTTTTATCGTTGCTGCTTTTTTAGGTTTCTATGTTTTTGAGTGCATTCGAATTCTTAATATTATAATTGATCATTTTCGTGATACACCGGTTGTGTAGCTGTCATGTTTTAACTTTTTTTTTGTATATTAAAAAATAACCTTGATAGATTCTGACCAGGTTTTTGATATATGCGTTTAAATATAGACACTTAAGTATGCTTAGTATCGATACATATTTTAATTTTTCTTTGCTACGGTCATAGAATATAGTTGAACAGTGGCAATTTACATATTAGTATGGTTTATATTAGCGAAAAAATAATTGCAATTCAATACATCGAAATTTTGATAATATTTTTATGATGGAAATCAAATTATTAATAATTAAATAGATCATTACGCAATAGCGATTTTAAGCAAAACCCGAAATCCAGTACAATCTAACCTACCATAACAGTAAAGGCATTAATGTAGAATATCTATTTTGTGTCATGCAACACGTAAAACTACCTACCTACCTATTCTTAAACAATGGACTTTTAGGAAACCATTTAATGTAAAACTGGTGCACACGAACAGACCCCATGGACACCGATGCCACTAGTATTCCGATTTGTAAATCTTGACGATGCTGACTGACGTCACCTAAAAAGCGTATTTAGTTCGTTTTTGAATTTGGTGTTGGTTTGCATAAAAATGTAAAAACCTAAACGATCGTGCTGGATCGTCGCCGTGTCGTTAGAAAAAAAAATGCCCTTTCAAGGGCAACTTGTGAGAACGAAGGTGGCAACACGACGAAACGACAGACCCTTTTACCGGGCGCAACCGACATTTCGAAGTGGAGACGTCGATTGTCACTCGATCTGATGATACGAGGCGATATCTCACCTAACTCGTATCTGTCGTGAATGAACAAGCGTTCGTGTCGTATCGGGACAACGACCGCACGCTGATTAGTTACTAATTAGCCGTCGGATATCGGCCGTTGGGAATCGTGCGAAGGCCGCCGCCGTCAGACGTGAGCGCCGTGCCGATATCGTTCCGTGATTCCCCATACCCCTTTCCAACCGAGTTGATATAATAGTGAGTTTCGACTTTGAAAAATTCTACAGAAAATTTAAACCTCATTTTCGGAACGCAATCGACGTCGATCGATCGTGACACTATCGCTGAACGAAATAAAAAATACTTGTGTTGCTCGGGCGCATGTTTGAACATGTCAGTCGCCCAGAATATGCCTACGGATGGCGGCGTTTTTGGCTCCTCCACTCGCTCGCGTAAGTAGTTACGATTTTTATAATTACAAGATGTTTTCGTAAAATTTATTATGTAATCAGATAGATAATACTATGCTTTAGAATTATGACTATTTGGTATGTATATTCTAATGTTAGTTTCTACATAAACTTCTTGTAAATTTTAACTCGCACAATCGTGGCACTCAGGTTGTACCGCGTAATATTGATTTAAAATATTTTTGTTTGCTGTACTGTTAAAGACACGATTAAAACAGTTGTTATTTTTATTTTTAGGGGCTCCTCTTACGGATAACTATATATCTGAATTGTTGAACAACGGAGACGTCTCAGAAATTGAAGATTTCGATATTGACGAGGACGACTTCGATTTAGAGCCTAACATTTTGTTCGCGCTAGCTGCTGAGGAAGACTGTTCTAGTGAAGAACAGGATGATAAGCAGGATGTAATAGAAGATGAGTCATCATCCATCCCTGAGTCAGTAGTGGAGCCCCCGGAGGCGCCTATCATTCCACCATCAATACCTTCTGGACGAACAACAAGGACCTCAAGACAAGGAAGGTCAGTTTCTGTTTCATCTTCAACACAAAGATCCCGAGTAACCTGTGGAAGAAGTTCTCGTGGAGGGGCTGTGTCTACCTTAAGTACTACCAGGAGAAGGGTATGGAAGCAGGTCCCGTTCGAAGATGGTCCGCACAACTACATGCCTATACCTACAAAACCAGTACGACGACCGGTTGATTATTTTCGCGACTACTTTGATGATGATTTCATAGAAAAATTTCTCATTGTACTAATCTATATTATCTGCGATCTACTGGCCGTGAGCTCAAGTGTACAAGCACCGAAATTACTAAATTACTTGCTATACATATAATCATGGGCTGCCTTACCCCGGTTGCCTATGTATTGGAGAGCTGGTACGAAGTTGGGTTTAATCTGCAACATAATGTCAAGAGATCGATTTTTGACGCTGCGTAATGCACTCCATGTGGTAGAAGGTGATTCAGCTCCTCACAGCGAAAAGGGTAACGTTTTATGGAAGGTCCAACCGATGATTGATAAAGTGAAAGACACCTGTAATAAACTGGAAAGGGTGCCGGATTTTACTCCATCGACGAGCAAATGATACCATTTACCGGTCGCTGTAAATTACGCCAGGTGGTTAAAACAAGACCTGTTGGGCTGAAAACTTTGTAATGACTACAAGCGAAGGCCTAATGCTCGACTTCGCTATTTATGAAGATGCTAAAACTATGTTTGGTGAGTCGAATCTGGGTCTTGGACCGTCTGTTATCCTGAGCTTGGCTAAAAGCATTCCTCCTGGCAGTTGTGTTTACCACGACCGGTATTTTACTACCGTACCTTTGATTGAAGAAATGGAAAAATTAAATCTGCACTCCACAGGTACAATAATGCAGAATAGAATCCCTGACCGAGCGACGATCAAATTTAAGAAAGATTCTGCAATGCGTCGTGGAGAGTGTCAACAGTTTGTTTGTGAACCTACAGTATTAGTAAAATGGAAGGATAACAAATCAGTACTTCTTGCATCAAACTGTACCGGGGCTAGTCACACCACGTCTGTGAAAATATGGGATAAAACTAGTAACAGCGAAGAGATACGACGGTTATGAGCACTATCCCATTAGCGATGACATCAAGGCTCCGCGGACCTGTAGAATGGAAAACTGTGAAAGTCGGTCAAAAATAAAATGTGAGAAATGTGACGTGTACTTATGCCTGTCTCATGATAAAGACTGTTTTAAAGTTATCAAATAGGCTTGGCTTGAATTATTCTTTATCCACTTACGGATTATTTACATATTTTTATATTCTCCTAGTTATTTGTTTAATTTTGATCTCAACATTAAAGACACAAGGTGTCGTATCATTTTATGGTTCCTAAAGTACAAAGAATGTACCTAAATTAGTAGTTTTAGTTAAGTTTCTAAAAAAATACTTCAAGACTGATTAAAATTAATAAATATTGATTTTTAAAGCTTGTTTTTATTTATTTACATTTCTAATATTTTACCGAAAAATAATTCCGAAATCGGATATGTTCTGTACGACACTCACGATCGTGCGAGTTACAAATTATTCCTGAATCTCACGACCATGAGGGTATGATTGTCGGAGACCAGCTCCAGCTAGATTTTTTGTTATACTTTTCTCGAGCACTATGGACATAATGTTACCCCTTACATAGCATTTTATCTTGAAACTAGAGAATTCATAGTCCCGGTTGTAAAGGGATACAATAAGCGTTCGCGAAATGCGAAATAACATAAATGGGTCGGCAAGACGGAAGAGACATCGCATTCTTGCAGAATACTCCCCCTTCATCAACCCATTCCTTCCTCCATCAGATGTCCTACTCGTACCCAAGTAACGCAATGATGGCCTCTCTCGGGTTGCGAGTGTCGATGGCCGGCGGTGACCACCTAGTCTCTGATGGCTCGTATCGTCGCTTATTTCACGAAAATGCTATTAAAAACAATTCAATAATGGATAAGAGCTGGGATGGTTTGAGGTCCTCGTTGTAGTAGTTGGTGTCAGTGAAAATTGTGATTTTAGATGAATAATGGATATTTTAGGCCCCGAAAAAGCCTGTAAAAAAATTATACAATCACATTTATAAAAGAACTTAGATTTTATGAATTTCGAATGAGTCATTTCTTTTTTTTTATTGTCCCTTTCGAAACTTTTCACGAATAGACGTAATAATGTAAAGAGGTTTATCGCTTGTAAGTCAAAAAGCAGATGTACACGAAATAAAACCTTTTTAAGTACAGAACCTTCGACGTGTCCATCCAGCTCGTGCTTGTCGATGGTAAGATAGGTAGTTTTCGAAACCGGTGAAAATTTTGAAGTCTCTGCCCCGGAAAATGTATTATTGTCAACAATCCTATTACAATGCGTACAACACTATAACTATTTGTCTACTATTGTGAAAGAAAGAGAGTGCATAATATTATGTAAATGTTTTGATAGTTCTAATTATTCAACAACGATGTTATTTTTCTAAAGTGGCTTTTGTTATTTTTAGACAACATTTTAAGTGATTAAGTATTATAATTATTGGATGTACGAGCGAGCGAGCATTCGTCCGAAATATAGACATGAGCTCTAGCATGTTAAGAAATAAATGGTTTTGTTAATTGTTTGAACTATCATGAAATAACGTATGTGTGTGCGTGCGTGCGTGCGTGTGGGTGCACGCGTGTTTGTATGCGTGTGTTTCGTGCGTGCGTTCGTGCGCGTGCGCGTGCATGTACGTGGTTTCAAGATTTGGAGGACGGTTGAAGATTTTTTTTCAACATCGCTAAGGGGCCATTCAAGTATTACGTAAGCACCAAAGGGGGGTGGGGTCTTTGCTTTGCTTACTTTTGATGACATGGTGGACGGGGGAATCTGAATGATTATTACTTCAGCAATATATATTTACTTTAAGTATCTGATTTTTCTAGAAAGAAATTCCCCTAATTAGTTACTTGCCCTCACGCGGTAGTTTATGGTTAAGTTGTAAAGAATCTTAGTAGGGAAAATACTTGAATGGCCCCTAAAATTCTATTACAAAACGTTACAAATAAGTAAAACCATGAAAAAGTACGAATTTTATGTATTAAAGTATCAATTATATTGTAATGAAAACGATTAGACGAGTTTAAATAAAAAAACTGTTATATTTAACTAAAATAACAAAATAATTTTATGTAAATAATTTGGCCAATAGAAAACATTAAGACAAAACTGTTTTTTTATACTATATTTTTGCTTTGACACCATTGTTCACAATGTATTTATGTTGCGTGTATTGACAATAATATCAACGAGGAAAAGGTTATCTTCGTTCTTGTGGCTTTTAAAATTGCAAGTCATGTGGTTTCTGTAGCCACATCCTCGACCATCATTATCGCTTCACGCATCACTCTCCTAAGCCGAAGCCGCGGGACAGGTACAGCAGTCGTGCTATGACGGTTTCTATCATCTGTTATTTTTCCAATGCGCCGTGTCAGGTTTGCGGAGCGTATCTCTTTTAGACGTTTCTGCATTTACATTTAGCCTTATCAAATTTATTAATTGTTCATTATCTACCGTTTCGCAAGAAATACAAACATTGCTTTCGGCCATATTGCCTGTTAGTCGTCTATAAATGATGGCGAGCGTGTACGACTTACAATATACAGACGTGATACTATACGAACGTCGTCGCCGACCGAAAACGACGCATGCGTGTATTTAGTAGTAGTAGTGGTGTAAGCATGCGCACGTACGATTTGTCGCAGTCCTATATTCACCGTTATAGGCCATTGTCGGCAGATGATGTTCATGATGCGCTCGCACCACATGCTCACCGACGTCGTGCTGGAGGTGGGGAACGAGCTTTTCCACGTGCACAAGGTGGTGCTCGCTGCCGCCAGTCCTTATTTTAAGGTAACATAAAACTGAATTTATTATATTAGTTTAATTTCTGTACTTTATTATTATTTAAATTTTATATTTTATTGCTACACACTATCTCGTTACCTTTTATCGTTCCACAAGAATCGATACATGTCATCGAAGCTGAGATATAAAACCTTTTTGTATATTTGTAGCTATAGAGTGAAATGCGGTTGTATCACCCTTGTTATACAGTTGTGGCTTCGATCTGTAGTTATCGATGTTGGGTTTTGTCACTGCTTATCTAACAATCAAGAGGTTCAGACGTTACGCCAGCCGTACGTACGCCACCGCACTCTCCAGGACTATTATTCTCGAAAGCAATAGACCAAAAAAGTATACGAAATGTCAAATAATTTCGCACGCTTTTTAAAAAGATTAATCTCGAAAATTGTATAGGTTTAATTTCTATTAAAAAGTGGTAGAGTTGTAACGCGCGGAAAAAGGTAATAGAAATTAAGATTTCGCATACATTATCTTATGTGTCAAAAATATTTAATTTTATTAAAAGGTGTTTGTACGCGATTGGGCTCAATATTTTTAGCCTAATCGCTTTTCTAAGGGATTCCACTTTATTATATCAAATTAAAAAATATTAAATATGTAATACCTTGTCTACATATATATACATTATTAAAACATTACATCAAAAAGTCGATTTATATGACATTACAAACAAATGCAATGATGGTTTCAACTGATTGTAATGAACATACCGGGACACAATATTGTATCACGAGTGAAGTTTGCAGCATTTACTATAGTGTTTCCAGAAATTTTAATAGAAAAAACAAAAGTACACGAAATTTTTATCTACTGCTTTTGAAAATACAGCTGTGGCCGATTACTTATTTCTAGTAAAATGATTTGATAGAAATTGTTCGTACACATTTTCTTATCTATCCGTTTTCGAAAATAGTGCTCCAGTGCTGGTCGTGTGACTTGTTGACGGACGAGGACCTGTAGTCGATAATGGCAAAGCTCTGGGTCTACGGCTCGGTTCCTATCTAATACAGGGAATAGGTAATAATAATAATCCTTTATTCGGCCCTCAAACAAACAAAAGGGAAGACATGTATAACATCTCGAAATGAACTTGACTAAGACATACGTTTACAGATTAAAAATAAATAAATTAATAATAAAAAGCCGAAAGGGTGACTAGCTCAGCTACATGCTGCAGCCACGGCGTTGATTTTCAGCTGGGCCCTGAAAACTTAAAATTAAATCCTGATAAACGGTACCAAACAAATTTTGTGCACACAAAATAAAGATCGTTTTAATTTGATTTCAAAAAGCCAATACGCCTGCGGTTAGTAATCGAACCTGTCGTCTTCCGGTTCGGCAACGACGCGCTATCCGATCGCTCACCATCTTCAATATAGACATACCATGATTCTCGTTTGCTGGATGAACTTTAACATCACGACTAATATAGCCCCAACCGATGAGGTCGAGTCGCGATCAATTCGAATTGGGCTCGCAATTTTTGCATTCCGATTTGTATGCGTATGAAAATTCTATTATTAGTGTTCTAAAAAAAAAAAAGGTATTACTACAGTCACACATCACGTACATAAACATTGCTAGACGTGTAAATAAATTATTATGTAGGCAAATGAAATTAATTTTTCTTGCTATCCAAGTGGCGGCGGCGCCCACCGTCAAACCGTTAGGTGCGAAGATCGCCAACGATAGCTTTCCGATAAGCTCCGGGCGCGATAACAGCTTTCGAGCACACGAAACGCTGCTTCGTCACTGTGATCGGCCGCATCGTCGTAGCCGTGAATTTCCGTTGCAATTCGTACTGGTTCATTTTACTTTTTTTTATTTGAACGCCTTATTGATATACCGTAAGTCAACAATACGAGCCGATAAATTTGAGTTATTCCGTAGATAACACGTTTCAGAGTACGTGTTAGGTATACGATATTTTTGGCAATATACCATTTATTCACTAGTAATACAGTCATAAAAATATATCTACGTCTCCCGAGAAGGTGGCGTTAAGCGATAATCTTCACGGCGATCGAATAGGTGTTGAGAATTACACATATCATTGAAGATTCTCTGGATTTGTCTTCATCGAAATGAATGTTCCTTCATAGTGTTGTGATCCTCTGTTAAAGCGAGTAATTAATATTATTAATATTTGCATGTTTTGCAACAATACTTACGCAGGTTCAGCTATGAGTAGTTTCAAGTTCGACTTCCCACGGGTTGTTTCTCGAATTATAACCTACTAATAACTAGGCTATTCTGGATTTTTTTTTGTATTACTAATTCCAATTACATTCCGGTAAAGTAATAAAATTTTGCAGTTAGATAAACGTTGCTTAATACAAAGTCCAATAATAAAATATTTTTTTTCTGGTGATCGATACATTCGTACAGTATACGTATTTTTTAAAACCTCGTTCCACAATTATGTGGGCCCAGTGCCTGTATGCTCACTGTATTTTTCAAATCGGAATACAAATTCAACTACCCGTCGATGATTTCGTAGCTTTAGTTCTCTCTTGATAATACACTCTAGCAACCAGCAGTTACGCAACCGCCGAGAAGTAGAATGAAATTCAAAGAAACCCTTTAGTTCCATTCGTGAAATTTAATATTTTTTAATAGCAAAAATTTAAGACCTTTTCGTGGATACTGAATTTAGCTATGAAAATTCATGTTACAAATAGATATCCTAGAGACAAAATATTCCTTAATCTCTTAATTATATTGATAACAGTAATGGGTGTGCAGTCAATGACGAATAAAAGCAACGTAAGTTCTAATTAAAAAAAAAGTTAATACAATTAATTTTATGAATCCGTTTATTAAATTGATTGGTTCTGTTAATAATTCGTAAAACGAAAGATTACCAACAGTCAGTTTTATATTTACTTTCTTTTCCTATCTGTTTACCGTAGTGCTCGCTTTATTTCGACATTAGAATCTTTTCTTATTGACTTTTCTTTTCCCTCTGTGGTTCCGAATTAAGAATTGACCCCTTCGTATTTTCGTGTTGGTGCCATAAAATATGACCCATAATACTACGTGCGTCACTGTGAAAAAGTTGCGTGACGTGAAGTAATATAAGAAGATAGGCGATCTTCCACTGCAACGCGCGCTATGAGCGCCTTCGCTCCGCACATAAACTACAAGAACAAATCACACATTCCGAGCATAGCGCGTCCGTGTCCCGCGGTGAGTTAGTGCCTTAACTGGCTTCAGTGAATTAGTGCCCTGACTGGCTTTAGATACACCTGCAAAATACTCATAACTAGGGCGTGAACGTTACCTCGACACAAACAGAGCGCTGGGGCAGAACTGTTCGTCTGTCCGGAATAGCAGTCGGGACACGTTCTTCGAGGAAAAGCATATTGACAAAAAAAGACTGCTATAGGTCGATAGGGTCGTTTTAAATTGGAGCTTCGCACATTACTAAAGGGCCGCAGCTGGCAGACGGGCATTGAAGTGAAAGACGTGTATTTCGATTGTCGATTTTAAGTGTACACTTAGAAAAAACTGTCCTTACGTATGACGCTAAAAAACTCCCTCGATACAAAAGAAGCAATGATTTGATTGAGCGATATCAAAATATATTTGCCTTTTCGTCCTTGTTAGCCCTTTATTATAGTCGTTACGATCGACAAATGACACACGATTCCCTTGAATCTTACGGGACATTGGCAGACGGACGATGATACACTCGCAAATGATTTCTATTTTTACATTTATCTGGTGCGATATATTAAAATCGTTGCAAAAAAAACAATCAGCTCGACAATTAAATGCTCGATAATTAATCAAAATCTAATAGAAAACTAATGTATACGCTTCGAAGTGAGCCACAGCTTACATTCTTTATTTACATTCAAACAATACATCACATCCTGAAATGTAAATCGGGTTAGCTTACGGAGCACGCCTATTGCCCCTAACCCAATCGCAATTACAAAACACGAGTACGTACAAGCATCGCTACAGCGATCGCGCGCCCGTCACGTACTTGACCCGTTTTATCTATAGTCATGCTGAAAGAGCTGAAACACTCGAATTATGATGATTAAACGTGACTAGCCAAGTATTTTATTTGGATTATTCGATTTTTCAGGGGCCCGTATACGTCATGCAACAACAGAGAAAACATGGTGTCAGTTTGTGTGTGACAATAACAACATCGGAAATAGTAATTAATAGGTGTAAAAATTAAAATTCTTTATTTTTTAACGTGTTATGTACAGGTGTTTTTAAAAATAACGTCTAAATGTTGCAATAATGCTGTAGTAACATTGAAATTTCTGAAAGGAAAGGCTAAACCATATAAAAATGTTTGGGGTTGTATCATTTTTATTTATTAATTCTAATTTTGTAATAATCTATTAATCAAAAATAGTAATTTTAGCGTAGCAAGAGAAACAGCAACTTTCGATATATATTCGGAATTCGATGCAAGTTGTTGCATTTTTGTAAAAGAAAAGATATAAATATCACTAAATTAGTTTTTAATAGTGATTATATTTAATCGGATTAAATCATTTTGGTAAAATATACATGACTATGTGTAATACAACTAAATTAACTACTGAAAAATGTCATTTGCAATTTCTAATAATGGAAAATAAATTAACACTATGCTGTATAAAAGCATAAATAAAGGATGCGCGTCAACCAAATTGTTTTTTTCATGAATTAGTGAAGTAAGGTATGCAGTTCTGTTTATATATAAGAGAGAGATGTTTGTCAATATGTTTACATTTGAGAAAACCTATTGCAATGTTAATGATATATAATTCAGAATGGTCAAATAAAACTTTAGTTACATAGACAATAATAGGTACCAAAACTACTTAAATTATAAATCATATTCAAAGCTCAGATAAATTAATCATTACTAAATTAGTGAAATTCTAACAATAATTAATAGTAAATGGTGTTTTACGGCTAAACTTCTCGCTATTTCGTAAAACTTGAAATTAATCTGAGGTAGTGATTTTCTCAAAGTGAAATTATGTTGCTGACTTAAGATTGCGTATACCCGCGAGCGGCAATGCGGGAAGCAATCGGAGTGGGTCAACAGCATCATGAAATATGAAGCGTGAATTGGTGCGCAGGATTCGTTAGTAATTTCAAAATTTTCGCAACGGCGAGGCGAAACGCATAAGGAACATTTAAATAATGAGATCTGTCCCGTCGTCCAATGACGACTCGGGGCGTTTCACTTCTAGCACATGTAGAGGTCCAACGAATAATTGATTGTGCTTCGACAGGCGATGTTCACGAGCGGGCTGAAAGAGTGCGAGATGTCGCGCGTGCGGCTGCAGGGCGTGTGCCCCTCCGCGATGGCGTGGCTCGTGTACTTCATGTACACCGGCAAGGTGCGCGTCACCGAGCTCACCGTGTGCCAGCTCCTGCCGGCGGCGACCATGTTCCAGGTACGAAAGAACCGCCCGCGCGCCGCCGTCCGCGTCAACCGCGCCGGTAGGTATCCATCTGCTCGCGCGGCGAAACTGCAAATCATTGTTTATTATAAAACTACGGTCGGACCGAAGAGATATCGTTGTGTGTACGTGATGATACGTGTTGTGATCGTATGTTCGTCGCGTCCGCAAAGGAAAATATTTATCGCCTGGAATGTTTAATAAGAAAAATATAAATTATTTTTATGCTTTTTTTTTAAAAAACAAAAAGATCGTTTCAAATCACGGACGACCGCTAATTTTCGTCTAAACTGATTTCATTTAACGATTAGAAAAATCGATTTATTTTAAATTATAAACTTCAGCTATGCATCACTTGTATAAGTAATGTTTATATTCATTTTTAAATTAAGTCATTTTTCTGTTGCTTATCAATCGTTCTCTCGTTTCTATGTTGATATAATAAACTTTTATTCGTCTGTTGCTTATAATTTTAAAATAGCAATAGCAAATTAAATCGAATAGCGCGTAACACCAAGACCACTCGAATCGCAAAATTCATTTACGAAAGTCATTTGCTAGATTATTTGTTTCATTCAGTCACTCAGAGTTCATTTGAGGTCAAACGACAAAAGATTTTTGATCTCACTTACTGTTTAAACCATAACCATATTGAAATTCTATTTAAAAATCTTATTCAGCCTAGTAACATTTTCGACTTTAGTGAAGGTAGACAGAAACAATAAAATTATTAATATTTTCCATATTACTGTCGAGAATGATCATTGGCATCCATATATACATGCTGGATGGTTAAATAATTTATGTGATTCCCTGGTAAAGTACAGTGATATATCTGCTTGCCATTTGAAACCACCTTGACTGTTGACTTTGTGAGCAAATATGTTATCTAGTTCAAGCAGTATAGATTAGATATGATAAAAATATTGATAATCATAGTTTTAAAGTCAATGCCATCAGAAATAAACACTTATTATTTTAAGAATCTATACCGAAAGAAACTTCTAGTTATTCGATATGTTGTTGGTTATTTTATTACAATTAAATTTTCTTTTGGATTTTTAATGCAAATTATGTCATTGAGATGTATAATTTTGTTGCTCTAAGCTCTATAGTGCATCAATGACTTATACCAATCCAGCAGTGGTCATAAATTTTTCTTAGGTTTGTGTACTGTAGAAATATATGCAATTCAGCATGCTTCTCTCGTGACACAGCTAATTGTCACTAATGTATGAAACCCCAATAAATCTCATAAATGTATTGCGCGTAAAGCCCCTAACGCTTGCTTTACAAGAATTAGGAGAAATTAACTTTGGAATATTTAATTTGTATTTAATATCAAAGACTGAAATAATTTTTATTCAATGTGAGGTGTTTACATATTCTCATTGAGGATCATAACAATTTTGTTTATTTACCATCGACTCGGAAAATTTACGTTATGGTGAGCAAAAAAAAACAGCAAAAAAACATCACATGCTATATGTACGACCCCTAAAGTATTTTAGTGGTCATGAAGACGGTGATTCTATTGTCTGTCTATGATGAAAAAACCTTTTATGGTCCAAAAGCTTCACAGCCATAGGAAGAAATAACATCTTGATCCGATGCTTAATCCGAGAACTATATAAAAATTATTATAAAATCGTTTATAAATAATTCTAATAATTACACGTATATATATAGGCATACCTTTGTTATATTTTATACTTTAAACTTGCCATTAATAAAAAAAAAAACTAGTAGATAAGAGTACATTAACCGAACATTATTAAAACCAAGGAGAGCTTGTCCAATCTATATCCCAGATAGGTCATGTTAACATTTCATTTTATCAATGATTCACTTTTATAACTTAAAGTATCAAACAAAGCGATAGTAGTTATGCATTCCACCATGACTTGTGTATTAAAATTCGCTGACGTCATTTGATAATAATGTATTATTAAAGATAGCGCTATCGGTTGATATGCGAAGTAAATCAAAATACTGTAGTAACCACTCGCGTCACATATGTATTACATGAATTATACATATTTACATAAATTGCATCTCTACACCTCCAATGTGTTCACACTGTGATAGGATCACATTTAAGCTTTATGTAAAGATGTTGTGTAGGAAGAGCACTATGATAGTTGTTATTATTGTCATTGAATCTTTGCATATTTTTTCATAGTTTATGTAATATCCATTGTTGCATATCATGCCATTTTGCTAATTTATATACATATTATATGTATTTTATTATTATGGCAGATCTCGAACGTGATAGAAGCATGCTGCGCTTTCTTGGAACGTCAGCTGGACCCTTCCAACGCGATAGGCATCGCGAACTTCGCTGAACAGCATGGCTGTACAGAACTCAAACAGAAAGCCAACCAGTTCATTGAAAGACATTTCACTCAGGTAAACGGACATTATCATAGATTGTAAATAAAATTAGTGGTATAACTGTCCTTGACAATAAAAATGCAATTCTGCATAACTTACCCTTACATACCAATAGTTTTGTGTAGAAATTCATATTATTGCTATTTTATAATTGAATTCTGACCTATACGTATAGTAAAATCATAAAGAAGCCAAAACCATACATTGAATATTTTTTGAATTACGTAATTGGTATGTACTATATACATAATACATACTCCAAAACAGCTGCTTTTAAATTTCTTTTTGTGGTTATTTGTTTTATGACGTTTGAGTGATATTTGAATCACTTAAAAAACGAATAGACCGATTTGAACAAAACATTTTCGGTCATTGTTCAACTTAGAACAAAATTTATCACATAACTTTTTAATTTTTATAAATCCATAAAGTTCATGAAAAGGAAGAAATCTTGCTATAAACATTGTGGTTTAGAAGAAGACCCCATGACATGAATCTAGGATTTCCTATGTCTGATAAAGACAACGAAGAAATAAAGGACAGCTTTCAAATACTTTTAAAACATTCTTACGTTCTATAACTCCCACGCCAACGAAGTCGCGGGCAACAACTAGTCTGCTATGAAAGTATCATAACAAGGCGGAGAACTGTCATTTTTTGCTTAATTTAGACAATAAAAAATATATCTACACGAACTGTCAACCAACGCATGCGCGTTTATATCGAGTAAATAATAAAAGAAACAATGTACTAAAAGAAACATTTATTAATAAAGTGGATATGTGGAAAGAATGCAAGAAGGTGTTCTCTTAATGTCAATCCATTGAAGTATTTTTATGAAAGAAAGAAATGTATATTTTGTACTTATTATGCTCGTGTGCGCTCGAAAAATTAAAGTGCATGAATGACAAAATTATTAACCACTCGGCTTCTTAATATAACGTCAATACTGTAAACATACCGTCAACGAAAAGGGCGCGTGAACCGTCAATTCATGGCTTCTTGATTTTAAGTGTCTTTTAAATTCAATTTTTTAAATATTTCTGTCATATTTGTACATTTTCATAATGCGTACCGTATCATTCTTTGGCAATTAATAAATAATATTGATGTTTCATTATACGTTAATGGTATCATGTGATCTGCCATTGCAGGTGTGTAGAGAAGAAGAGTTCCTCCAGTTGACACCGTCAGAACTCATAGCTTTAATTAGAAAAGACGAATTGAATGTTAGAGAGGAAACAGAAGTGTACAACGCTGTCATCAGTTGGGTAAGTCGCATTCAGTATACTTGAATCCTTACGCAGATATTTTTGAGTCAAATTTTAGTCACCGTACTGCCTAGCCATATCTTCTCACAATCATCGTATTTTGATTAAGACGGTAGGGTCTTACATTTCCACAATTTTAAAGTGCGCCTTGCACTACTGCGGCACTCGCAGCTTATCAGGAACAAAATGCTACATGTAGTATGCTATGCTACATGTTAATTTGCCTACGGTCAGGAATTTGAACATGTCACTCTCTGAATTAGAGGCGACGCTGTTAACCACTGAGCTACCGCCGCTTCCATTGCATAAATATTGAAAAATACTAATTAACTATGCAATGTGTGGTTATCATACTGTTACTTCTTATTTCGAAGGTCTCTGTGATGTAGCAAATAACAATGTTCGTTACTAATATATATATATATATTACCTGCATTGCAATAATTTCATATATATACCAACAATTTAATTTCGCATCTTTACACAAATCTGAAATCCCAGATTTCTCTTCCCATATGATTATGAATTCAAAAGATCATGGTTTAACACCTTTACCTATATATTAATCCATTGTTAGATATTTTGTTGCATAAGTCTACTAGCTAAACGCGTAATTCTTATGATTTCGTCATTTGCATTCAGCCATATGTCATAAACTTATAATATCTATGTCACAAGCACTTTTAAGTGATTTTTTTTCCATTCACCAAACATCCATTATTGTCTCTAATCACATTTATGGAAAATATCTATCATCTCATCCTTTCTTCTTTTCACGCATAGACTCATTTTGCTTCTTTTAGCCTATCTTTCAAACTAGTAAAATAAATAAATGAAATAGGCTTCATATATCACAATTTTAATACTTTGTATTGATAATGTAATTTATATAGTACATTGTAAATTACATTAATATGTACTGAACACAATTTAGTAATTTGTACTGTCCCTTATATTGACTGTACATTACTACAACGGGAATGTTGTTAATAATGATGTAGTTGCAACATTTAAAGGGTGTAGCCGCCGTGTGTGATAACTGGCGATATCTTTTCATGGTAAACAGAATAGTGGGCAGTTTTGGTGATTTCCCCTAAATTGATTGTCACTGTAATTCCTTATCAGTTACTGATTGTAGGTTACCATAAACTAATTTATCGTAATTATATTCAGGGTATCTTTATGGGTTTGTTAATGATAATTGCTCGATGAGACAATTGGTTATATTTACATAATTTTTCACTAACATAATATTGTCTAATTTAGAACTAATACAATTAATAGAAGTATAAGAATATATATTTATACTACTGAAAATTATAAAATTATTACAATTCTATATACATTTTTATCAATCTACATCACATGTAAGTATATCATTGAACTTTGTTCTCTTATCTCCATGATAAACAAATTACACTGTGCACCATTTGGAAATATATGGCTGAAAATAATTGCTATTGCAATTTATTTATTCATTGCCTTTAAAATAAAAATTATTTTGTACCTAGTATTTTTTTATTCATGGCATTTAAACTAGTTGTTGTTGTAATGTTGGAGTGGTGTTGTTATTTATCCTATTTCTTGGTGGGATGCAAACCGGGGCACTGGCTTTGGATGGTCAATTAAAGAGCCGTCAAATTAAAACGTTTGGAAAAACTCTGCACTAAAACGCCTAGCATCTGAGGCGCGTCGTACTCACGAGAAGCGTACTTACTATCAATTATTAATTCGTATTTGAAATGAATCCTATGTTAATTTCTGAGTATGCAGTTCGTCTGTCTAAATAGTCTAAAGTTCGCATTTTACGATGGCCTTGCCAGGGGAAATCCATCGCTTTCAGCGAATAGCAACGACGTAGTAAAAAGTATGCGCTGACGAGGAAAAAATATTTTTTAAATCCTAACATACGCGCCTACTGCAATAATAATTCGTCCATTGAAACGCTCACGACTTTTGTGTTTAGTCATAAGATATTTTACTTCTCGCCCTCCTCTTAGTATTATTCATCCATTTCTATTGGATTTAGTATTGCTCTCTTTTTCTATCTTTTTTCTTATACTAATACTATCAATATATACAAACCTACAATAAATTAATTACATTCTATTAGTTTTTGTCAAGTTTAGCATAAAAAATGTGTAAATAATTTATTAAGACTGATATGTACAAAAGCAGGTCATATTTGTATAATATAAAAAATTGTATTTATTGCTGACTCGTGTATTATTCAAATAATGCCTATATAGTAATAAATAAAATTGCAAATTTGCTGTTTTTTACATTAAGGAGAAATAGAATGTAATCTTTTAGAATATTCAAGTATTCCTCAAAGTAATTATAAATTTTATCTTGATAGTTCATTATTTATTTTCAAAGTGAAATAGAAAAGAATTTCAGTAATTGCTGATTTAGTAAATTATGTGTTATACATACATTTAGTACATTATAGCATTAGGAGTAATTTTTAAAGAAAATATACAAATGAATCAATATTTTTAAAAAGTTGTATTAATTTCACTTTTTGTTATATTTTTAATGTATACCTAATCTCTGATATTCGAAAATTAAATAAATTAAGACAAAACAAAAATTTCGGTTCACCAGGTGAAACACGATGAAGAAAGGCGAAGGCCGCGTATGGAGCACATCCTCCAGGCCGTGCGGTGCCAGTACCTGTCGCCCAGCTTCCTCAAGGAGCAAATGCGCAATTGCACCGTGTTACGTAAAGTACCCGCCTGCAGAGAATACCTCGCTAGGATATTCCAGGTGTGCTACTATTTTTCTTTTGTAATCCTTAATTTTCGTTAATAGGATTTTCTCAGACATCAATGAAACTGTCATGTAATCCTTTCTATTTTAAATACAGTGCCTATAATATTAATAAATAAATTAATGGCCTTCAATATGAAAAAATCCAAAGGCGATTGGATTGTATGAAATTGGCTCTCACGTCAATTTTCAAAATGGCGTATTTGGCGCTCAAATGGCGTCAAATTCGAGTATTTTCTATAGAGAAGAACTCCTTAATTTAAATTCATTAAATATTGTATTAAAAATACCTCAATGTTATGTTAAGGCTTTGTATTTGTCAAAAACATCAGGACACAAATTTCAAGTGACTAAGCATTTAGAAATAAATAGTTATCTTGTTAATATAGTAAATAAACATTGATAACTTACAGATATAATTTGGAAAATAAAAATAAGTAGGTAATAAATAACAAATTTTTCTAAAATCCTTTCCGGTTATCTTCACATTTCTACTTCACAATTCATTAATAGTCCAGTTAACATTTTTACGTAAAAGCCTCTAAAAATTCACAAGAGCAATATACAGATCTTCTGTGTATTTATTTACACAACTAATACAGTCTAGACAAAATTCAATCATGGCAGTGTTCAATGCAAAGAACTGAACATCCAAAGATAAACAGAAATGCAGACATTGAAGGTTTAGTTGCTGGAAATGGAAATTTACAGGTCATACAACACGAGTTTTTGACAATCAATGTGTGGACTGTAAATCATTAAGTGGACAGGCTAAAACGAATTAGAGGTAAAGCACCACCCTGAGCAATGTTGGGCTGATAACATGCAAAAACTAGCTGGAAACAATTAGATTAAAAAAAGAACAAAAGGAAACAAGACTATTGAGAGAGGACTACATTTAAAAAATGAGCGTTAACTAGATAAATAATTTATAAATAGCGTTTTTTAAATTTTTAAAAAAGGAATTTTAATTATCTTCAAAAACATAAAGTTTGTTACTAGTATTACGAATAAACGGAAATAAATATCCATGATATTTCGTTTTTAACATTGATAATACATGATATGTTCGTCAACCACACTAGCGGCACTGCACGGGATCAATGGCGTACATGCTTTGTGTGATCAAAAATTATACTGTCATTTCTAAATTAAGTAACATTCTTTCAACATTTGTTGCATTTATTACAAATATATGTTATATATTTTTGAAGATGTATTTTATAAACAAAAAAATTATAATATGCTAGTTCATCATGATAATGTTAATATCTGCATACAATATATCAATAAAAATTTGCAAGAACTGGATATTGCGACTATCTGTTTATCAGACGAATTGCGTACTTTTATCTATTTCGCCATGGTCTGTCTTGGAAATTTTGTACTTTGCACTTATTTATTTTATCAATTAACTATGAACATTGTACTTTGATACTTGTACATTCCAATGTCAAAGGCCTGGTAAGTAAATTCAATAATATATTTAAATAGTTGTAAATTTTGCAATTTGAATATTCTCTTTTAATGTGTACAATTTACAGTATCAGACAAATGTTATGATAATTGTTGATAATAAAGTATGTCTTATGAGTCATCATATACATTAAGTACATCATCGTGACGATATGGGTTTTTTTTGTTTATAATGTTAAAGAAACAAGAAATCATCAAGCACTTATTTGCAATATGGAGCTTATTCCTATAGATCTTTCTAATTATATTAAAAATGTATGCGTCGGCCTTGTTCATTCCGAGTAAAGGAAATTCTCACACAACAGTTCTTGAAATTATTGAAACTGTATTTTGACTGATTATGATCTTTTTAACGTGTGCTCTAATGAGTTAAAATAAAATTACAACTACAGTACGCTTCATTACTCTCCCGTTTCACTTTACACGGTCTTAAAACGATATATAAAACATAACTGGTTCATGTTCAGGACTTGACGCTGCACAAGAAGCCGGTGGTCAAGGAGCGACGGCCGAACACGCCGCGGATCATATACGTGGCCGGCGGATACATGCGGCACTCGATAGACACTCTGGAGGCGTTCAACCTTGACGACAATTGTTGGAGCACGCTGCCGCGGCTGACGGTGCCGCGCTCCGGCCTCGGCGCCGCCTTCCTCAAGGTGGGTATCGGGGTGCAGTGTAACTAGAAACTTGGCCGTTACCGCTGGTTTCTATATTTTGGCTATTCCTTTCAATTCCGTCGATTCAGAATAAAAAAGTTTCTGTTGCAAAATGGATTGATAGCTTTGTTGTCTGGCGAGATCTTTTGTCAATGATTTCTAAATTTTTATAACTTTTTATGTTTTCATATAAAATATGAATGATATCCTTTTTGAAAAGTGAGTTCCTTTTTTTCAAATCATTTTTTGACCATGAGACAATTTGTATATTGCATGTTTATATAATTAAAAGATATTTTTATATGTACTCCTAGCATATATAAATGAAATAAGACCTGGATGACCTTCATAGTTGAAGAAAAATGACCTGATTTATAAAAATTGATTAAATAATCGACAAATTCATCTTGCAGCTGAACATTCTGAACATTTGTTGTAAATATAATGTATATTTGTAAATTTTCTATTCAAACAATAAACCTGTTAATTGTGTATTTCTAATTTTATGACCATTGTATAGTTAAAAAAATTACATTTTCACTTTTTGGGTTTTCTAACACTCCACTTGAATATTGTATTTGTCACATATACACCTGAAACTATCTTGGATACTTAATCAGGATCTTGAACTTGGGTTCGAGTCTGAATTAGGATCAGTATTTAATTGTGTGGGTGATTTTGTCATTAAAAGCGAAAAAAATGCGTGTAATACCGGTTAGAATTGTAATTTGCTACTTAAAAGTATTTTACTTAATAGTTTTGCCCTTATCAATTAGTGATTTAGATCATGTCTAATATTTATGTTTTTTTTTCCTCCTATATAGGGTGTGTTTTATGCGGTGGGAGGACGGAACAACTCGCCCGGGTCGTCGTACGACAGCGACTGGGTGGACGTGTATAACCCGGCCAGCGAGCAATGGCGACCTTGTAGCCCCATGTCCACGCCCAGAAATAGGGTAAATTTCACAGTATTCATTGTCCATGTGTCTGATTAGTTTTAAGTATTTGGTGCAGGAATTGTTGAAATATTGTTTTAAAATCGTTATTAATTTTGAATTGATTCGCTCATTTCTTGTTTCATCTACATAAAAATTATAATACTGAGTCTACCCAATATAAAAAGGAAAAAATAAAATCTAATTGATTGAAGTGGAACTGTCAAAATTCCAATGTAAAATAATATATTATTTTTTATCAAATTTTATTATTAGTTTTATGAAAAGATTGTTTTTAGTATTAATAAACGATTTAAAGTATAAAAAATAAATACACTAGGCCTCATTAAATTAACTATCTAAAATTATAATAAAAATTATTTCCTTATATTTTTCATATAGCTACAACATACCACTAAATTTTACCCGTGTCAGAGCAGGCATCATTATCATTATTTGAAGGAAAACTGAATGTTAATCATCGCTAATTGCCACATTTATTTGGCTCAGGTCGGAGTGGCCGTGATGGACGGCCTGTTGTATGCGGTAGGTGGCTCGGCAGGCTCTGAATATCACAAATCTGTTGAATGGTTAGTTATATTTATGTTTTTATGTGTATATCTTTTTTAGTGGAAATACGATATTCTTGATGAGATACAAAGCTAATTAAACAATAGATCCTTTAAACATTAAAAAAATGGACTATAAAACATCAGAAATATATATCAAATTATATTTAACCATATGGGACCCCGATGAAATTATAAACTAACCCCAATAGAACCTACAGGCTAATCTTTTGAAATAGTTATCTCTGTCAGTTCTTTGCTCAAAGACTTGTATTCAATTTTGAAGTAATACTTCCTTAGGTACTTAGTATGGTATTAAAAAAATCATGATAGCCTGTGACAAGGTTTCTAGATTATATTGAATGTGAAATATATATTTCTTAGTTTAGCTCCATAAACCTTTTATTGCAAGATTTGTAATATATGTCTATAATAATAAACAAAGTTAAATAATAATTATAACAGTGATTAAAATTGCCATTTGTACTTATCTCCTCAGCAAAATGGCTAGCTGGCTTATTATAATATATGTATGTATATATTATTGAAACTATTCTAATTATATTAAACATCAAATACAATAAAAATTATGTATAACCTAAAGAAGTTTCACTTCCGACGCATGTTTTTTTCAATTATTTACGACCCCCTTATCTTCGGTTGTTCAGCTACGACCCGGAAACGGACATCTGGTCATCTATATCGCCGATGGGCGTGGCGCGACTGGGCGTGGGCGTCGCGGTCGTGAACCGGCTGCTGTATGCGGTGGGCGGATTCGACGGCGCGCGCCGCTTGCGCAGCGTCGAGTGCTACCATCCCGAGAACAACAGGTGGACCGAGGTTGCGTCCATGAACACGCCGCGCAGCGGAGCCGGTTAGTGTATACACATATAAATAATGATATGAATCAATAAAATTTATCTTTCGAATAGATGAAACATGTCTTTCTTTTGTTCAATCCTTTGAGTAGAACTAATTTGTTATTTCCCAAAATTAGTTTTCAAATTTAATTTTTAACCTATTAGAAAATAGTATTTACAGATAAAATCTGTGCATTTTATACAATATTTTTCTAAAAAAATAAACACATAATCCATAAAGGGAACAACTTAAACAGAACATCCCAAGGCCCTTCTAAATCAAACTCAATAATTTAAAAATGTCAATCAATCACAGTCAGTCACTGTTTGTGTAGTTAAAGGTTTCTGCAACTAAATATAAATATATCAACTTTTACGATGAGCGATGATAAGTACCTGTTTCTTTTTATCGAAAGTACGTTACGATAAAAAGGAACAGGTACTTATTAATCTATGTTTTGTTTGAGTGTAATATAAAGCAATAGTTAACATTACAAATTTAAATGTTATTTTAATTTTGATAACTAAATGATTTCTCAATCTGTTTGTTTTGTCACAGGTGTGGTTGCATTAAACCAATTCATTTACGTGGTGGGCGGGTATGACGGTGCACAACAACTCGCCTCCGTGGAGCGCTACGACACCGAACGCGACGTCTGGGAGCAGGTGGCCTCTGTGCGCGTCGCCCGCAGCGCGCTCTCGCTCACCGTGCTCGACAACAAACTCTACGCCATGGGTATGTTTATGGTCCGCCTGATCGCTTTATTGGAAAAATTTATAATTAAATGTTTTTATCTTGGACGAGTTATTATGTGCGAAATTAATACATCGTCTCGCATTTTGATTTGTCACAACTAAATAAGTTTAACTGTTGTTACATAGGTTTAAAGTTTTGTTATTTTTTGCAATCTGATTGTGATAATGTCCAAAATGAAACATACTATTATCGTCAATACAGTTTAGCAGAATTAATTATTTTATTACATAATAATAATTCTTTATTTTTCCTCCACAATAGTTAAAGAACATAAAATTACAAAGCATGTGTAAGGTTAGAAATTATTATTTCCTAATATGAATTATTTGTTCTTTTATTATATAAATGAACTCATCTGCATTATTCATGACTCAAGTGAAAATCTATATGTAGGTTATAAGAAAATGTTGTTAAATAAAAACCAATATATATATATATTATACATACTAAACTATATTTACTATGTTTATATTCCTTCTTATATTATTATAAGAGAAATTTTCTTTTGAAATTCACACGAAACAGAAATATGAACTTATTATGTGAGATAACTAATTTTGTTTATACACTGAACTCATTTCCTGAAAACAAACAAAAAGCCCTAGTTACTGCATATACCATAGATTTATTTTTTCTTGTAGCCCAAGACTATAATGTATGTATGTATGCTTAATTATTTAAAAACGATTACAGTACAACGCACGAAACTGCCGCTCTGAATTGGCTGCGATTGATATACTGCGCAGGTATTACGCTCCCAGACCCTTCTTTTTTTTCCGCCGCGTTCCTATTTTTCGCCGTTGCGACGCTTTCGTGACGAACTTCACAGCAGTAAAATTTCGTGCATTATAGTGTACATATTCTTTATTTACACTACATGTGCACTTTTATTTTCGTATATTGCACAGGTGGGTACGATGGCACGTCGTTCCTAGACATTGTAGAAGTGTACGATCCCGCGACAGACGAGTGGCGGGATGGCACGCCGCTGACTTCGGGCCGGTCGGGCCACGCGTCCGCCGTCTGTTACCAGCACGTGACGCCGCTCGCCGCCGACCATGTCGCCGAGCCCGCTTTCATCAAGAAGATCGGCAAGAGAGCCGGCGGCGGGGGCAGCGGCCGCGGGAGCGGTCCCGGCGGCGGGGCAAGCAACCGCGGGAGCGAGCCCGGCGGCGCGGCGGACGCGCCAGGGCCCTCGCGCAGCGACGACATTCCCATGGCCAATAACATCATAGGTACGCTCTCCAGCCACAGGCCTGCAGCTTTATAACACTAGTCCCCACCGCTGACGAGTTGTTACCTGAGACTGTCACGCAGTCGGTGCCATTAATTATGTGAATCGGTATTATTTGTAAGATTATTGAGTAAGCAGTCAATGAAATCTCATCGAGAACGGACGCAAATTGTGACATAGAATACAATTGATTCCTTGGCGTAACGAAAAGTGCATGAATCGAGTCATCTGAATTGTTCCCTTAGTTTTTAGTGTAAATAATGTGTGATAACTGTCAAATTTAATTTTATGTAACAAGGGATTTTTGACAGGTAATGAAAAAAAGGGATTCTTACAAAGTAATTCAAATTGATGACCTTCATGAGACACAGTTCTCAAGGTTGCAATAATTCATAAAAACTTCACCAGTCCATCGTTAATCTTGTCTTGAGAACCATGCCTTGTCAAACATCGAGTTGAACTATTTTATTTTTTAATAGTTGTCAAAAAGTCCCTAAGTAATAATTAATTATATTATCCAGATATTGTACTTGATTGAAGTCATTGAATCAGTCATTTGTTATAATAAATGTGTGAAAGTAATTGTATTAAAATGTTATGCATATGCAGTGGCCAAATTGTCAAATTAGTAATGATTCATTAGGTTAGAGGTGTATTTTGTATATACCACCAATGATGTCATTGTTGAAATTTAAATAAAAAATGTTTATTTTGAATGCTGTGCATTGTTACAATGTTTGTTGTAAAAATATTTCTCTAAATATCCTTGTGGTTACTGTGTTAATATATAATTCAATACACTCCAGTTGTAGACTAATTATGAATGTTGACAAGAGTGAATAGTTGTGAATGAAAACTGTTTCTAGTTTTATTAGTTTTTATGGCTGTCATTGGTTTAAGTTTTTATTAGAAATATGAATATTTTTGATTTATAAAATCATTAAATTAGCTGCTGATATTCTATCTATTGTAAGAAATCGGCATGTTATAGACATGACACAGATCTTTTACGATATGCGAGATAATAAACAATAAAGACAAGAGTAATAATTTTTACTTATTGTTGCACACAAGCAAAAGCCATAGAATTGAAAATACAAATTAACAACAATAACTGATTGACTTGTTTTCTCGTTGCGGCCATAAATTTTACGTGGATTTGTCTATGTATAAGAGGACATTTGGGCAATTAGAAAAAACGATATGAATCAATGTTTTGAATTGAGTTTATTAAGTACAGGTCAATGATGCGAAAGTATGAATGATAACGAAACAGGTTAATATTTAAATTACATGTGAAGGTTAAATCAAAACATATATTGCCTAAAGTTGTGTGGTGAATCCGGCAACAATATAAATTGAACTCTTCTTTTATGAAATTCGAGAAGTGATTTATTTTTATATATGTCCGAGTTGAAATCTCCACATAAGATGATTGGTGTTTCAATGTCAGCTTCCAGCTTGTGGGTTATTTTCTTCATCGCTTGAAATTATTGAAGCAGTGATTGAAATAAAGGAAAACATAGGCTCATACCTACGGATTTTGTTCATTTATGTGCCACAACAGATGGTACTAATGCTTAAGAATCAAATTAATACTTAACGACTTCTTTTACTTATGCACCAACAGATGGCGTCATAAATAACTACCTGTTCACTAAAATACCCTTTATACAAATGAAAATATAGTCTTATCCACGTTAGTAGCTCAAAAGAAGTTATTTTATAAATAAGATAAAAGAGCTTCAATATTGACAAATTTTTAATTACATGCAAAAAAAAAACTTGTGGATTGCCAACGAAATAAAAAGTCATAATTTGACTATGTAGCTGCATTGATGTTCTAAGATAATTCGTTTATACTTTATCTATGACAAACATACACAAAATATACACGCTGATTTCATTGGAATTTTGTTTTTTCTCATTTATTTTTTGCAATGTAAAATTACAAAATTGTCACTAATACACAACATATTTCTACATTCTATAGTGTTAAGAAATAATATTTTAGAAAATTGATGAATGAGGTAAGGCTGGGCTTAATAAACTTTAAATTTTATTAATGTATATTTTAAACCGTTATAAATATACCTAAATTGCAATCAAACTTTTTTCAAACACTAATTAAAATACAAACCTATAACGTATTTAAAGTTTTTATAGATGTTTGTTTCTATGTTGCTATTTCTTAACATTAGAGAGTATTATTTGAAATTGTGGTACTGATAGCATAGCCCTATAAGTAATACATAAAAAGACTGTTATGGGAATAAAACTAGTATTTCTTGAATGTATTGTTTTATTTATATATAAAAATTTACAATTTCCTCCACCCGACTTGATTATTACAAATTACATCACTAATCTTTGGATTGCCATTCCTACATTTACTTAATTTTTTAAAGCAACATTCATTTTTATATTCCAATAATTTAGTCCATTTTTATTAAGCACTCGAACAGATGGTATTTATTTACAGACAGAGCATTACTTGAACTTTTTGTATCAATTGCGCTGCAATTAGAATGAATGTTGCCCATTTACAATATTATATTAATTAAAAAATAATTTCAGAGAATAGCTAACAAGTACTATTGCCATCGAACTTCAAATGTAAATGTACATATTATTCCAGAAGTAATATTTTCTTTGACCAACTCTTGCAAGATTTATTGTTGCTTAACACGGAGTTACAAAGATAACATATAAACAATATTGATAATTGATACTGTTTAAACTATATTTAGAAGGTCTAAGAATGAGTCGATTGATCCTTCGGCTGACTACACAATCACACTTGCCCAATGCAGTAGTCAAAAGGCGTAGCAGGTCATTGTGTATTTCGAATACCCTGTCCGAATTAACAAGAATGTGCAAAATCGACATATAGAAACTGCTTGTGATGGTTTAGGTTGAACTATAGCTAATTATTAGCATTCAGAACAACTTGAAGTTGCAGCTATAGCCAAATTAGGTAAGCCACGGGAATTTTAAAATCACTCAGCGTTGGGGTTTATTCAAACAGTTGAAACTAATTGGATATCAGATTGACCAACATAACCATTGCACATTTATATAATAATTTATGCATAGGCGCATACACATTTTATCGTTTCCCCAAGTATAAGGATATAACTCACCTAGCACTCAAATACACACAATGATTTTTGTTCTATTTGTTAATACAATCGCTTTGAGTCCACAGAGAGCTAAAGGACGAACATCCAACACGAGTCCAATGAACCGCTCATTCATTCATCTGTTATATTAACTGAAGATGAAATTCATACAGATTTTTCAAGATGAATCAAACACCTAAAAATTGTAGATCTACAAAAACCAAAATTCAGATATCAAATTCGTTTGCATTATCTTCGTAAATAATTGAAAGTATACTTCTAAGTTTCAAACTTGGAAACGATTGAGAATTTCGATATTGGCATTCAGTCTAATGAAGTAATGCAGATAATTCTATCCTATGAACATGTACCAACAGATTTTTCTCTATGGATGAGTATTAAAGATTATTGAGAATTATTCGCATTTTCGTTCGAAAACAATACATTTCAAAAGACAAAAGTACTTCTCAGTTAGTCCATTTTAATGAAAGGAAATATTCCTATCTGTTTTTGGCCAACGGATCGGTTCAAAGCAATCCAAACGCAGTTGAAACTTCTAATTTAATACAATAAACTAATTGACACACAAAATTACGAATGCCATAAAGTGCCGCTAGTTTTGAGTACAAAACTAAGTCTTGGCTCGTATATGTATATAGTAATTATTACAGTTTTCAATTTATTAATCTGGCGATACTAAGTAAATACCTACTAAACACATAGCCAATTTTATATTGGGTAATGGAATTTAATTAACAATCTCTAAAATTTTTTTTTGTCATTATAATAGTTTGAAAGGTTTTTTTTGCTGCGTACAAATGTCTCTAAAACCACCTTTTATTTTTTGGTTAATGTAGACAAAAATAGTGACTTCTTCACTCAACGAGGGCAATTTTTAATAAATGAAGCAACATGCCGGATTATCAGATGCTCGGTTTCTCGACACGACAGAATCGTGTTGAGAAACCAAGTAAACACATTGTTTACTTGATTGAATTGAATCCTAATGTTTCATCGACATCGGTAAGATTTCGACGAAACGGGAGAACGTTACGTACGTTGATCAATCAGAACGAAATAAGTATCACTCTTTATTACTACCAAAATTAGTGTTACAATAGTCTAAATACAAATTAGTAATTATTAAAATAGGTTTTGATTATCTCGAAATAATGTCAATAATTGAAATAATATTTTTTTTAATATACGAAATGTTGGTTATTTATCACTAATTAAAATAAATAATAGGAAATATTTCTCAAAATATCTCTAGCGATGTTCGAAAATAATGATTATATTATTTCGTCCTCGCATTCGCTGCACTAATCATGGAGTTGGTCACGATTCGAATTGAAAATCTTTTACAGACAAAAAATATTCGACGTAAATACATTAGTCTGTTTTTAATTACCCACTTAATTCAAAGCTTCTTATTCAAGATAGGCGGTAGGGATTTTTAAAACTACAAAATAAGCAATAAAATCTAATGGCTGATTCAAAACATCCGATTTTTTTTTTTTGTAGCAGAAACTGGACATTGGAACAAAACATCGAGCGCTCGAATCGGTCAAAGAAAATTTACATTTGTCAAAATTTATCATAATTACGATATTTCAACAAACCTGATCGGGGAGCCACTTCACACAAGTTGTTCTCTTTCTGGACGATCGAGTCTTGTGTTTCTGGACGATCGAGTCTTGTGTTTCTGGACGATCGAGTCTTGTGTACAATTCCGAGTCGTGATATAGCATCATACGTTTTATGCACTCACTTATGTTTATTTGAGCAATATACAGTTATCAAGATTATTTTACTTAAACTTGTTGATTGCATCTAACAATTACCAATTTTTAATATCATAGTGACGTTGTAAAACTAAATATACACATACGTATATTTAGTTTTACAATGTCACTATGATATTAAAAATTGGTAATTGTTAGACATATTTATGTTATATATAAATATAACATAAATGTACAATTTTAGGGCCATCCGCTGTCTCTCTTTAAAGGGGAGAGAGGTAGGTACGTTACGTTACGTGCTTTTACAAGAGGGGGGGAGGGGGTAGGTTAGGTTCAGGCGTCGCTTAACGCACACTTATTTTTTTTTAATTTGTATTGAAAACATCGAACATAAAGATGTCGATCCTTTGCGATACAACACAAACAAATCCTTCGATTCCGTGATAGAATCCATCGATGATTGGTTGAGTCCCGCATGGGCAGATGAAGCAATATTTAATTTTTTATTGTTATTAAATTCATTTTTTCATTAAAGTTATTTAAATAAAAACTGCTCGAATTAATTTTAAACGTTCAGCTAAATTGATATGAGATGAAAAGTCACGTAACAAAATATTTGACAGGGAGAGTCGAAAAAATGTCTTCTCGAGGGTCGGACTTTACAAAAAAAAAAAATAAGAAACGCGTTACGTGGTTTATGGGTGGCTCCTCTGTACGTTTGTTCTTCAATCAAACTTGAATCGGCGCAGAAATCATAAAATAAAAAAATCGTTTTAATTTACGCCAGACGAAATAGACGAAAAACGGCTAGCAGTGGCAGATGGGCTAACAAATGTTTTACTCATTAATTTTCTTCTGCAGGATATGCGCATTTTGGTTTTCTCTAAATGATACATAGGAAAAAAGAAATTGGGCGCCGCTGAATGTAAAAGAAGGTGCTAGTGAAATGAAAGTATATATTTAATTGTAAAAATAAAAGAATAATCAAAATAACTAAGATGTTAGATAAGTTGAGTAACGTTAGCAATGAGTGTGTGAATATTACTATAATAACGTATTTTCGATAAGAATGGCACACAATAAAATTAAACGGTAGGTGTTAATAGGAAACTATAGATTATTTATCGTTGACGTGATTTCATCTTCGAACGATATAGTACTTTTAGAAACACCGCGATTTTATTTATTTTAATTCAATTTGCGGTTTTGCAATTAAAAATAATGTGTTTAAATTTTTACATATTAAGCGAATTACAGAACAAAAAAAGCATATCGATGATTCCATTTTGTAATAAGGAAGATATAATTAAAAAAAACACGATATATATCATAATGTAAACGTCATTTAATATTTCTTATTTGATTTATAAGAAACAGCATAAAATAATCCACACTTTTTCTTCAACTAATATTGGCAACTTACAGTAAGATATATATTCTGTTTTAAAATAAAATGTAATATAATATTCAAATAAAAAGAATTAGTTAAAATAAGTAAATATAATGAATATATTCATATAGAGCGAAATAAGGAATATTACTTAAAATAACACATTTTTTAACAGAATCTTTGCAACAATGGATTAGAAACATTGTTCCTTAAATACAAAATTACTTATTAGGCCATGTGAATTAAAATACTTAATGACCGTATTAATAAAACATCGGCCATATGAACACAAAATAAACAATGCCTACCAACTAGAGAGCCCATATGATTGCATGTAACTACATGGAAACAAATTGCATAGAACCCATATTCTCTGATTTGACAAATCTAATCACATTTAGTTTTAATAACATTTTGTTAATTAAGTGTAAAAAAAAAATCTTATTCAATTTCGCACATCTTAGATATGAGTTTTAAAACCGGTTTGATTTTATACACAATCCATGAATTGATTCTTGGTTTTTGTTTTTGGATATTTCATACCTACCTTAAACTTTTACAACGAAATAGTTACTGCTTATAAATCAATATCCACATAGCATAATACACAATAAATAAATCTTCCTTTATTTAATGGCCTACATATACGATGCATATCACTAATTAGCGATAAGACATTTTTCCATTTATCAAACAGGTGTCTCGAAATGTATTTACTGGCCACTTTCATCAGTCTCCATTATAATCGCAATCAAGTAATCGATTATATTCATTATAAGCTGATGGATTGAATCTCATTGACTATGAGCTGTGCTGTGGGTCGAAATTGATTACGGGCTATGGTATTGAGTATTGAAGACGGGAGTGGAAGTAATTAGTGAGTAACGCAGATATGGTGGTATGTAGAGGAAGTGCTCAACACTACTATTAATGAAATTCGTTTTTCATTAATGATTTACTCATATGAAAGACTTATGATAGGTATAATAATACTTATTTTTTGTGTATGGTCAGAAACATGTTTTGAATCCACAATATTCACTCACAGTAAAAGTGAACACTAACATTGATAATAATTGTTTTTTATTTGACATTTGAACGTGACATGGACATTTATGGATAAGAAATCCTAATTGACGAAATTGAAAACTAAATTCTCTAAACAATGAATAGTATCTCTACATAATGTATATATAGTATTGCACATTACACGTCATTTAAAGGTGCAATGAAGGGCAAGATAAAATATACTTCGTTATAATAAACTCCGTTATGGCTTTGAGAACTAAAAAAAAAAACTGGCCAAGAGCGTGTCGGACCACGCTCATCATAGGGTTATGAACCATTATTACAAAAAAAATGCAGTACAGATGACAAAAGTACGTTGTTACACTTTTACTATGTTTACCGTACAGAAGTTATAAGCAGTTTTGTCGCTTATAACTAAAAAAACAAGTAGGTCGACTGCTACCATTAAACTGCTGTAAACTAGCGTGCATCAATAAAAGAACGTATCTTCACATGGCACTGCAGTACAACGCACGAAACTGCCGCTCTGAATTGCCTGCGAATGATATACTGCGCAGGTTTAACATTCCCCGACCCTTCCTTTTTCTCCCCCGCGTCATTTTACACTACTGCGACGCTTTCGTGATTAACTTCACAGCGGCAGTTTCGTGCGTTGTAAGTCCTATACGTCGTACTTCCTATTGTTGAGAAGCACAGTTTTTCGGCAATAACTCAATATATGCGATTATGTTCAAATTAATTTTCGTTGAAAGTATTTATTAAACGTTACCTTCGTTATTTTTTTCATGTTGTTAGGCATACGATTAAAAAAAAAAGGAGGGGGGATACAATATCTACTATTTTCGGAGCGATTATTTCCGAAAGTATTCACGTAATTAGAAAAATTATTTAAAAATCTTGAAGTTTTTTCAAAACAACTGTTGAAATATTTGCCACATGTCGATGTTTATTAAAAAAAATAAATTTCAGCTTCTGTTACATGTATAGAGTGCCCCCCTAGTTTATAAATAAGTCTAATTATTGAATAAAATGCCTATGACATATGGACGGATAGCCATAACGAAACTATAAGGGTTCCATTCTTGCCATTTTGGCTGAGAACCCTAAAAACGGTTTTGGGATAAGCATAACTTATGTAAATTATTATAATCAGATTTAAATTGTAAAAATTACTTCCACAGAAAAAAAAACAGTAAAAAAACATTGAGCACAATGCATTATTCTAATAGCGCAAACAAAAAACTTTCTTCTTCACATACACATTTTACCACACTCATACTCTATGAGATACCGTCAAGTTTCCTGCATGCACAAGTTCGAGTTACGACAATACCTTTTGCTCTTTATATTGAAAGATTATCAACAATTTAAATCTTTGATTATAAGCTCTAAATCTTAAATTTAATTAATAAAAACATTATTATCATTAGAAGCGAGTGTAATTCTAATTGAATTTCAGGAGCATCGTAATTTGTAACGCAACATTCACACAGAAATATTTGTACACATACATTTTTAATATGTCAAAAGAGATTTTCACACAGGGGAGTGGACATCTTTGTTTTGTTGTATCTTTCACAAAATTTTGGAATAGAAAAAAAAACTGACAAAACAGAGAGCATCGTTTATGAGTTTTCTATTTACAAATTAAAACCTTTACATTCAAAACTCGATTACATTGTAAATCATCAACTTATCCTCGACACCCACAATGCAGCATAACACAAAATATTTACAAGTTTCTGAAGTTGAAAAAATGTAAATAATACTTAGTTACATTTGAAATATAAATATATTTACACAGTATTTTTTAATACGTGAAGAGGTCAACTACCTGTATAGTACAATATGATTGAGTGTAGTTAAGCAATAAGATCGAACTCGTAATAAGTATATAAATAAGTTACCATATAAGAAAATGGTCCCTAGACAATGTTTTCTATACATAAAGAAATCTGTGTGAAAAATGCCAACAATTTTAATAATATAGGATACTATCTCTATCTAATGTCATTACTTTTCTATATTTGTTTATAACAACTCAATTTTTATTAAATCATTACACATATAAATAGACATGGTTAGATGTGTAGTAATAAAAAACTGATTTTGTGAATAAAAAACAAATTAAAAAAACAAGCCAAATATGAGTTGGACTAGCGCATGAAGTGTTCCCTCACCACAGTACAATATTTAACACTACATATGTTTTAAAAATAGTTGATGAAAGATGAAAACAAAAATTAAGATCTAACATAAATCATCAAAAAAAAATTTTTTTTGTGTGTTTGGAGAACCTTTTTCATTTAATTATTTATTGTTAGAGTGGCCACAGTAATACACACACTTTTAATATTCCAACCGTCTACCTATTAAAGTTTGTGAGATACAGCCTGCTGACAGAGAGACAGATGGACAATAGAGGCTTAATAATAGGATCTCATTGACATCCTTTAGGTATGGAAGTATAAAAATTATATTCAAAGCAAAAAAATCTATGAAGATATATCATCTGAAACTCAATCTCGATATCTCAAAAATAAGTGTAAATTGGATCCTTATTTGCTAAACTACATTCAAACACTATGTTTTAGAATATTTGACTTCAACTAACACTAGTTTTCTTCCTCTGCTTTGACGTTTTCCTAGGAACAAAGATTCTCACAACTGGTGCTTCACAATCTTTATTTGAAGGTTGTGACAAATCTAAATCGGATGTTATTGATTGAATACTCCTTTTCTCCTGTTCTGTCGCATAAGCTTCTGAAATGTTTGGACTATTATCATTATCAGCTAAATCTATAACTAATTTTGGACTATAAGTACACTTTTCCGTCACCCGTGTTGGTGTTGATGTTCTAAATGACCTTTCATTTGATTCAACACATTCAGACTGTTGGGATTCCTTGCTTCTTACAATATTACCATCAATTCTAGACTGTATGTCAGCATTTGGTTTGTCGTGGCCTACATTCGTTTCTGTACTTGGTGTTAATTTATCTGTAAAATTTACCATTCTTGATAGTTCAAGTTCCCTAATAGATACTCCTGTGTTTGTAACAACATTTACATTTCCTTCAGAATTTTCATTATAATTCACAGAAGTATATATGTTTTCAATATCGATCGTTGTTTCTGTATTATTTTTAGCTTTTTTTCCTCCTCCTTTTTTCGATTTTGCTTTTACATTCAATGAATTTCCAACTTTTCCTTTGTCGATTCCATTATTACAAGTCTTAGTTTCGCTCATTTTCCTGGCAGAATTTGTATGTGTATTTTGAATATTTGTATGAATTTCTCTCTGTACCTCGTTTGCGTTTTTTTCTTGAACAATGATGATATCATCTATGTCATTGTCCTTCTCTTTAGTGATGTTTTCAGGTGAAGTCAGGGACACATTTTCATCATTTTTGACAATTGTTTCACATAATTTTATGCTTTCACTTAGTTTTCTGCCTTCATCATTTTGAATACAAAGCCTATTTGTTTTTTCTAAATCATTACATTCTTTGATTTTAGCACAGGCTCTATTCCTTTTCTCATGTGTTACATGTTTATTTGTTCTATCGACACTTTCAGTTACTTTATTAGTGTCTTTAGCTATGTCATTATTTTCTTTCTTTGTCCGACTTTTCCTTTTGCTGGGGTTGTCAGAAAGTTTACTATCTTTTACCGGTTTCTCATTTCGCTTTGATTTATTCCCATTGTCCATCTTACATGCACTAGTCTTTTTAGTAACATCTGCACTAATATTATCACCACACATTTTATTATCTAGTTTAGCAATGGATGCAGGCATATCATTCAATGTTATTGTACTACCTTGATTTTTAGCATTGAAGTCTTTTTCATTTTTTCCGTCTTTGTGCACAATGTCTTCTTTGAGAGTATCAATATTTTGTAAAATAGTCACTGTACTATAACTGTTTCGTTCCTGTTTTTTACTGTTTCTTTTGTCATCAAGTTTCACTGTATTGTTTATGCCATTATCATGACTATCATCACAAACGACATTTTTACGGTTTTCAGTATCATTATTTTCATTTTTAGATACATTCATACCATGTTTAAGTTTTTTAGTATTAACATTGTTAACTGTGTGATCTGTATTACAATTTTCAATGTTCGTAATGACACTCAACTCATGCAATTCAGTTATCATTTTTGCGTTTGAAGAATGAATTTCCATACTGGCAAAGTTTTGAATACATGGAGAATCACTACACAAACTTTGTGATTTGACATTCAAATCTTCTAATGTAATTAATGAGTCTTGTTCTTTCATATCAACCATATTCATAACTTCATGTGTTGAACTATTACTTTCTGTAATATCCTCATTTACATGTATCACATTAGGAATAATTTGATTTTTATCCACAGATTTGGAAATTTCAATAACATCACATTTTTTTACTTCCTTATCTATCCTTTGTTTTACATTATATTTCTTTGCAAATTCGTTTGCTTTTGATTTATTTCGGTTCTTAGGATTGTGATCATTATTATCACAAGAATCTTCACTCAATTCTAAGTCATCCTCTACAGTTTGTATATTTGATTTTAAGTATTGATTTTCTGAATTGGTAACTTTTTTTTCATTTTCTATTATTTTTTCTGTTACAACATTTTTTTTCAAATACCCATCATTGTTTATATGTATGCTCACAGGGTCCAAACATTCAATTATTTCACCAGGTTCAGGTGACAAATTTGACACTTGTCTATCAATACTTTCATATACCTCTTTAACAAAATCTTCAGAAAAGTGAATAGAACTTTTCAAAGAACTTGGAGTACAATGTATTTTTTCAGTATAATCATAATGTAACAATTTCAATTCTACATCCCTACCACTAATTGTGGACAGACTTATTCTATTATTCATATCAGTTACTTGAACATATTTCTCACTTGTAAGTCTTGGATCTACTAGTTTAATTTCATTTCCATGCATAACTGTACAACCTGAAGAATTCAAGAATATGTTTAGTAAATGCAATTGATATAACTTTTGTCAATTTTTTTATAACATTTAACAAACTACACTAACTCACCTTTTATAGATACATTTTCTATTACTTCTTCGTCAGGTGATCGAACCACCTCTGAATTTAAAAATGTAACATCCATTGCTGTTTCAATATCATTCTGTGGTACATTGACTGCGACCACTTCGTCTAATTTTCGACGCTTGTTCATTGGCGCGTCATCGCACTCGTCATTTAACTTGTGTTTTCCATTTCTCTCACCTTCATTTTCTTCAGACAAGATTTCAAAATGTCTATTACGAAGTTCATCATTTTCGGAATCTAAATTGTTTGTATTGCCATTCTTATTGATGGTACAGTGTTCTTGATGCTGCTCATTTCGGCTACTGTACCTTTGTCTTGTTTCATTGGGAGGACTTTGAACATTGTTATCCTTTTCATCTCTTCGACTCTTCCTGTGACTTTCATCTCTAGTTTCAATGTTATAATTTCGTGTCGGCTTAGGACTCGTTTCCTTATTTCTGTTGTTGTCACCAGTTCCTAAGTTACAATGTCGTATCGGCTTGGGACTCATTTCCTTGTTTCGGTTCTCTTCTCTAATTTCAAAGTTATAATGTCGCGTCGCTTTAGGATTCATTTCTTTATTTCGGTTTTCATCTCTACTTTCAAAATTATAATGTCGTGTCGATTTAGGACTTGTTTCCTTGTTCTTATTTGGGTAGTGCCGATCATCCCTTTGTCTATACTTATGAGTAGAATATCTTTCTCTATTTTCATACTTATTTCTTGAGCCTCGACTGTCTCTTGGTAATCGAGTTCTAAATTCATCTCTAGACATTTTATCATAATTTCTTTTTGTATAATCATATGAATGCTTGTTAGAGTCTTTATTAAATTTTTTCTTACTATTTTTGTCATTAGAAATATCAATGGCTTCATCTTCTGAACTAAAACTCGAGTAACAAATGCTTCTAAAACAAACAAAAGATATATGCATATTTTATATATTCTGCTAAAATTAACTGTTCAGTAAATAAATACATATAAAATCTTTCTTGAAATATTAAGCTGAGTAAATTGTAAAATGTCATGAAATAATGAATATTCAGTACAATAATAGAAAAAAACTCGAGACTAGATCATTAGATTTGAAAAGCTCTTTCATTATTGACATAATTGTAACAAGTGCACAAAAACAAATACTAGATGGAAAAAAAAGTTGACAAATATTTTATAAAATCAAGGTTTTACATTTCAAATAAGTTGTCAATGTTACCTATAACTTTTAAATTCAGTTTATAGTTAACAATGTTGGCAAGTTAAAGAACATTTATTTTTCAACCTGACAACATTGCCGTTTTCCAGCAGGCATTTTCAAACTGAAGTCCATTAGTACAATACTTATCACAAATAATAAATATAATGTTTCACATATAACACTTTTGTACATATTTAAGAAAAAATAATAAATTCCAGGATGCTATCAAAATAAAGAAGAAAATGTAATGCAAATGGCAAAAATAATCCAGAAGATTGTCCAACTTAAATTCTACATAAAAGTTAATTTTTGGGCTTTCACTCCATAAAAAGCCATTTTTATATACAGCCTGTGGTATGTATATAAAATGAAGAACAAAATCATAGTCGTTGTTACGATGCCATATGTCCATAGTATATTGAACATGTGTATTTTTCTTCTATTACTGATTTCCAGAGGTTCCAATTTTAATGCAGATAATTTAAGTTTTCTATATACTAGATGTTGAATGTTATCACTATTGTTACCATGAATCCTGATTTATGTGATATATTTTTTAAAACACAATATAACAAAATATGAATAAAATTACATGTTTGCTTTCAGTATTATAAGAAGTGCATTTATTTATCTACTTTTCCTATTTATATATTCCAACTTATCTTATACATTTGAGTATATGTATTTCATATATTTTAAGGAATATATTCTATAATATTGTTACGAAATAACCCTATAGAGTTCACAGATTAAAAATAAATGAAAGGATACAAATAGAACAGCAAAAAGGTGTATATTCAAAAATACAGAATCACAATAGATCACTACGGAACCAGTTGCTCGTTTGTCAGTATTGCACATGACTTGGAGTTGCTCTAATCATACGGATAAAACTATCTCCTCCATGCCACACTTCTCTATTTATTATTTACTCATTAGCCCCTGGAAAGTTCTTAAATTATACATGTTTCATTAGACTTAAGCAAGATTTATTGCCTCTCCAAAATTCCACTTCACAAAATAAATCGATTTAAAAATATAATTTAAATAATTATCAAAGGTATGATGGAGACAAAGATTGCTGCGCGGCGCGCAGGGGCTTGTTTATTTACAGAATTCTATTCTCGGATAATTTTTTTATAAGTGAATTATTTTTCTGTTCTATTTTTAACTTTTGAGCACAGGTCTAACAATATATATGGAATACATTCTGAAGGAGTAAACTTGTGCCATGTTTTTTATGAACTCTTTAATATTATAATAACGAGTGCAAATCGTTGGCCCGAATCTTAAGTAAGTGAGCAATAACACAGAGAAGATGGAAGTAGGTATTGTCTTCTATTATCATTTGTGCCAGACAATTTATGTAAAACAAACATGTGTATGCTCAAATGATTGAACATACACATGTTCAATTAGTTCTCTAAGAAAAAATCAGGACATTAATCTTATAATACAATTCAATAAAATTAAAAAACTAAAAAAAAAAACACATTTAAATGAAGTAGAATAGTACTTTCAAATGTAATTGTTATTAACATAAAAAGAGCATGGGGTGCTTGATACCAATTGTTTAATTTTTTATTGCTAGTTATTCATCAAAGCAGTCATCAAGCAGCAACCTACAAAGTACCCCATGTTTTCTTTTGCCTTATTTAAAATTATATTTAAAGTTTGTTTATTAATTTTTTGCTCGTTAAATCGTCTCTCTTCAATTTGTTAGAAATATATTTTTTTATGTGAACTCACAGATGATAATTGTGTAATAGTATTAGACCATTCATAAGAAACCAAATGAGCTCAAACTCGAGGGGTTTCCTGGTAGTCATTGAAAAGTTCCAATATCCCATACCCGGATTCCATCAGGCCCTCCGCATGCCGTAGACTGAAGTCTTCAAGAAATTTTAATTTCATAGTAAACACATTATCTTCGGACTTAATGACAGTTCATTTATAATTTATATCATATTAAATATTGTATTTATTTTATTTATGGATTTCTGTAGTGCCTGGTAATGATTATTTGTTTATGTATTTTATTAGAATCAATATGTAAAAAACTTTTATTCATTTTGAGAGGAAACTAATACAAACTTATTAGTTTTAGTAATATCATAGAGTTAACATTAAATTACTCACCTTATTTCGTGCATCGATTTTCGTCTTTGCATTACATTATCGGATTTGTCATTTGTATTTTTACTCTCAATGCTTTTATTCGATACAGCATTCTGACACGTGGTGTCTGTGATACTTTTGGTTTTTTTGTTACACTTATCATTGTCACCCATTTGCAAATCACGTTTGACGCTCTTTTCAAATTCAATATTTTGATCATCATTCCTGCTGTCTTTTTCATAATTTGGTTTTTCATTGAAAAATTTTCTATGTGGTGGAAATCTGTTTGTGCTCAAATATCTGAATACAAGTTGGTCTTTTCTGAAATATATGGTTTGTAAAAAAAATTTAAATTACATGTACTCAGTGAAAATTACTTATAAACAAAAATAAATACAAATGTTGCTTAGAGGATATATATGTTTCTGCAAAAAAGATAGTAGTAATGTTATTTTTTGTAAATTTTCATTCTCAAATATGAGGACCATGGCCAGTGTTTTTTATATATCATTTTGTAGTCAAGCTCAATAATAATACAGCGCACTTTTATCCATTTGAACAGTATTAAAACAAAGAAATAGACATTTCTTAGAGGACTGAATTCTGAAAATTTGTAGTATTCTTAGTGTAATAACCTTCAACTTTGAAGACCCCACAGTGAAACCATCAATATGGACGCCCTATCAATATTGATAAGGGCATAGCAATTTTTATTGAGTGCCTGCATTAGAATAAATGGGGCACACACTGACTGAATTGACATCCATAGAGATGTCAGGCAGGAGTGTATAACATTATTGTGACTGTTGTGCTTATTCATGAATAGCTTTCTGTATGGTTTCAAAAAATATGAATGTGTGCTAAAAATAGATGAACTAAAGTTGAAGTTATCTCTCGAATGCTTCCTCATGTTAACAATCAAATTTGTCAACATGCCAATAGCAAATAGTAACCAAAAAAAACAAAACAATCCGTTAAAAAAAGAAGTACAAAAGTAAATGTCAGCAAGGCTAAGTTCATGGTATTTAAAAAAATAAAAAGCATAACTGAATGCAATATGTATGTATAGGAATTGTGAGACCTGAACAAGTGAAAGAATTAGTCTGTTTTCATTTACTGTTATGAATAGATAATAAAAGTGGACGTTAAGCATATTTGACCATCTATGATGGAGTTGTAATACCTATGTTTATATATAGCAGTGAACATTGGATATGCCAAAAAAAAAGAACATGAGTAGGATAAATGCATGTGGAGAGCGTCTCAAAAGATAAACATAGGGATAGCGAAATTACAGAACACTGCAGTGTGAAAAAAGATGAATGTGTAATATAAGCAATCAGCAAAGTGTGCCTGATTTTCTGCAGACTAAATTAGAGGCAATTTAAAGAAGAGACACATTTTCAACATCCAAAATTAATAAGTTTACTTAAATTAAGCAATTGTTTGATTACAATAAAGGTAGCAAGATGTGCAGAGATTATAAGACAAAAATCATTGTTACTCTCTGTATCCACTCAATCCATCAGTCTTTCAACTCTTAAAATTGTAACATAGCACACGAAATATATGTAATTCTAAATTTAATTACTAGTTTTTTTATGCTAAGCGTCTTATACTGTTCCTTCTCAAAATCTTTATAAAATTAAAAGACCCTAATAACGCTTAAAAGAATGCATAAAAAATACTGCCAATATCTATAAAGGGTATCCTTATTCTTTCATGGATTTTGATAAATAACAGGTTAATACATAAAACTCTTTTATTACATTATTGTTATAAGTAGTCCTTGATACAATGACAAGGGTCAGTAATTTATGATGGAATTCTAAAACTTACAAACAAAAAAAAAAAGTTTTAAGCTTTTAAGTTGTGTACTTACTCAATGTTAAGTGTTGTTATTAACTGTGTTTTTCTCTCAATTTCTGCTTTTGCCGTTTTTAACAGTGATGAGTAATTAGTCTCCAACTTTTTATATTCTATATGGAGTTTATCATAATCCTGCAACATGTTCTAAAATATCAATGTGAAGCAGTTCTCACGCATTGCTATTACAATATGAAATGGCTGCTATTTGTCAAACTCCTACAATCATTTGTCAAGCTACTAGAAAAATCTTTATAATTTTATCTTCCAATACAAACATTTCTGCATTTAAGATGCATTCATAAAAGATGCTCTAATTTACAGGTGATTATTCATAATATTATAGGTGAAAAAATGCACATATCATTTTGTAATGGATCCCTAACAAAAGCAAGCAGTAACTGTAGAATAATAATGAATCTAAACTAATTAAATAGAATCTTTAAACTAATTCGATCAAAAATAGCTATATAAAGCTTCATAGTAGAAAGCTCAATACTTAAAGTTATTTGTAAAATGTTTTCATATTAAATTCAGATGCATTTTTCATAAAATTTAAAGTGACATAAAAATCAAAAACGTACTTATTACTTCTCTTAACTTTTCAAGTTCGTGAGTAATTGCCTCAATTTTGAATTTGAGTTCAGCATTTTCTGCTTGGATCTAGAAATTGTAATAACAGTTACTATAATTGGTAGAAATAACTTGAAAATTTCAATTGAGCTTTTGCTCCATATTCCCATATTGTTCAATTTACTGCTAATTGTCCTACATAATTTAAAAATAATGCATATCTTGCAAATTTCATTGCAATGTCGTATAAATAAATAGTGCTAATGCATACCTAGTTTATTTTATTGTCAATTAGTGTAATATATATACAGTTGAACCTCGATAAGTTAAAGTCCAAGGGAAACACAAAATATTTTAAGTTATAGAGGTTTTATGTTATCAAGGTCTATGTTAGGGATAGGTTAATATCGAGGTAGGTATGTACATATATATGTATGTACCCTTGTTCCACCTTTATCAGCGTCGTGAGTGTTGTTAGTTTTCTTTTTGAACTCATTTTAAGCCAGTTTTATCACACAGTAAGTAAAGCGATGTTTCCAGGACAATGATCAAAACTTATGATCCAAGACTTACTTATGTCTTAAGGCTAACCGCCAAATTTAAAAATTTGAAGAAGCAAACAATAGGTGACATATGTATTGTTTACGTTAACAATTTAACCAGTGAACACGTGCAAGCAATAAATACCGAAACCTTTTGTTTTGAACACTCTTTCAAAATGACTCATTGACAAACAATTTTATGTTATAGAGGTTGTGGAAACATTTCTTTAAGTTACTGAGGGCCAATACAGAGATTACTTATTTAAGTTATAGAGGTTGCGTATTTTAAGTTATAGAGGTTTTGGGCTCTGATGGGAAGGGAACATATTATTTTTTGAAGTTATAGAGGTTTTTAAGTTACCGAGGTATGAGTTATCGAGGTTCTACTGTATATGTATATATAGCACTCAATTTTGTTGAACCTTTTAAGGTTTAGATTATGCTAAAAAATATAAATTACTCAAAAATTTATTCTAGTCATACTTTTTTTACTTTTAATTCCTAGCAGATTTCTCCTTTCCGCCTTCCCCCCTAACAATTCATTTCCTTCCAGTTTGGACATGCAAAGCCCAATTATGAATCGATAATATCATTAAATTTTAAAAGGGGACAAAAACAAATCCCTAAACATTTTATATAACTATTTAAAACATTCTGACCTAGAATCTGCAACTAAATACTAATTTTTCTCTTCAAGTTTTCATGGCATCATTGCTAATTAATGAAACTAATGTTGACCATCTTTATAAGTCATAATAGGTCTTTAACTATCTTACATATATGATGTAATGGCTGTTATCAATAATATTTGTACCCTTACAATAAGTAGCGTAATGAATTGCAAACATTTTTAATATTATTACTCTTTCATACATAAACAAGCATAAATGTCTTAATTCTATATCTATTACCATATGTAATGTGCTATAATTCTTTCTGGTGTCTCTTTGTTTGGCAGTAAAAAGAAAATTTTCATACCAATTTGTCTTCATTCAATTTAAGACCTAATTATATAGATTTGTCAGAATGGTTATTTGACTAACTGGTTACTCTTCTAAAATTAATAATTAATGTCTATCGATATAAGACATATAAAACAGAAAATTATTAACATGTTAATTAGTTCATTAAATACAAAACTAAGTCAAGTGTTATGACTGATAATTGTCATAATAGAATAATCGGTAATGATTACAGTAGTCTTATTGGGTTTTAAGAGTAGATTTCAATGAAGGTAGTAACAATAAGACTAACCAATTGAACAATAACTTTCGTTAAAATTAAAAATTATTATCCTGGATGTTGCAATACCAAAATTTTAATAAATAAACTTGAGCCTATACCAAATCGAAAACCACAGCTAATACCATATATATATAAATTAACTTTACATCAATAATCAAATGAACACTTTCAAGTCAACAAAAAATTTCGCGGTAAAACTAACATACTTTTTCTGCGTCATTCACAGTTTCGTAGTTGTCTAGATCACTGTAGATATCTTCCATTTTTGCAATTGCTATCGAAAGGCTAAGTTAAACATTCAATGAATATAAAACATAAAATGGAACCTCAATTTTTATTTAGATTCTTAAAATTCAATATCGACGACAAACAAACCTTAAACAACAGAGGCAAGTAATATAATGGTTCCGATTGATCATGATTGACTCAAATGCCAATTAATTAGGGTTGCTTATTAAGAACAATAATAAATGTAAAATCATTAGCTAATTTAATATTATTTTCATATTCATGTTTTAGAGATCATGATACCATTACCATAGTTTTAAATTAGACAGTTTATAATATCAAAGATGTCATTTATAAAGTATCGACATTTTATATCAAACGGTAGTGAGTTTAAAAGACTGTAGCTATAGATAGTTGTAGTTTAAAAACAGAATTTGACCGTTGAAAAGAGAAACAATTCTAAAGGCCAACTTCACCGTGCAAAGATAGCTTTTTAAAAGCCCATTAAGTGATAATTGGCCGTTAACTAGTCAATTACTTATATAAAAAATAATAATTTTTAGCTTATTAATGTCATTGCCAAATTAAAGGTTAATTTTTGTATAAGACTTTTATTAAGAAGACCTAATGCAATAAAAATCATATAATAACAGATACAACATTTTGATTATAGGTTTAATTCGCATTAAAATATTTTATTCTATTCGTATAACGGCTATATGAATATAGCAACAACGTGAAAACAGTCGTTATAATATACCACACTACTAAAACTACCTAATAAAAGGTACAATATCTTTTATAATTACAATATTTTCAAGAGCATTAATTAAAAAATATTATCTCGGACGTCACAATAATACCAAGTACCAGTCGCTATGTATGTAATTACTATGGGATTAATACAAATTTATGTTGAAAATTACACTTGGCATACGTATATGATCAATGGTTTCGCATCCATCTAATCGAGGATACCAGCAATTATGAAGATTTTTAATTGCGCGTTTTAGAATATCTGGATGTACCCAATAAAAATAATTTATCAAATAAATATCGCAGAAGCTTGTGTACTTGACATGGAAAATCACTATTACACATTTTGATATAAATGACGTGTATATATGAATCGATTCTTATGATTGATTAGAAACTTAGGTAAATTAATAATTTTTTTTGGAGTGTGATTGGCTATTTGTAGAATAATGAAAAACGCGATAACAGTAAAACTTTATTATTGCAGGATTAAGAAAAAAAGTTTGTACTACCTAGCGTATAAGTTAATGCTATTAAAATGTCTTATAAAATTTTTTGGTTGATGTCTGTTCTTAGTATCTCTCACTAGATGTCGTACTTTTTATTATTGTAGCAGATGACTGTGGTGTGGGGAGGTGGTGACGGTGTATGGAGCAGTGTAGTTAGCCATATAACTACCATATAGTGTATTATCTATGAGTTAGCCGTTTGATTCAATTCGTTTTGTTCGCTGCGTTTAGCTCGCTCGTCGCGGACGTAGCTTCTGTTCTGTGTTGTTTTGGATAAAAATTATAAAAGCATTAAAATTGAACTAAGTGAAATGAACTTATATATTTCGTCTTTTGTGGCTGTGATCGAAGTAAATTACGTTCCGTTTAGTCGTATGGTATCTTTCCGTTTCTAAAACTTGATGTAAACATTATCAAGAGCTAGGAAAACAAGATGCCAGCTAACATGGAATATGAATGTGATTCCGTATCAAAGGAGTGGTTACTGACAAAATTGCGTTCTGACGAGCGCGATACTATGCTCATAGACTGTAGGGGTTCTAACGAGTACGCCGTATCACATATACGCTCTGCAGTAAACTTTTCCATACCGAGTATTATGTTACGTCGTCTCGGAGCTGGTAAAATAGATCTAGCGTCAACAGTCCAATGCAAGGAATTGAAAGCGCGAATCGCGAATTGTCGCACGCGGGGCACCTTTGTTCTATATGGTGATGGCGAGCCCCGAGATCCCGACTCAGTGCATGGTATTCTGCTGAAGAGGCTCAAACAAGATGGCGTGCATGTTGTATGTCTAGAAGGTCAGTGGTATTTCATATTATTTTATTTTTATTTTTTTTTTTTTATACACAAATGATAATTTTTAGATATTTGCTTGTGATGTTACAAGACTTGTTTTAAAAATAGTTCTGATTTTTTAAAGTTTTCCATTAATATGTAAATAATGGCCTGTAAATAGGTATTCCATTAAAATGTTAATACATATAATATGCATAACTATGTCATAATAATAGAATTGAATAGGTAGTATATAAACTGCCTATTCCATTTTATATATGTGACTAAGTAATGATGTTATTATGTTAGTTCCATTCAGATTTAAAAAGATTATGTATAACTATCATGTGTTGGATTATAGATATGTATATAGAATGTTACAAATTTTGATTATATACTTACATTGAAGTTATTCCTTGCCAAATTTTCTCAAATACTTATTCTTACTCTAAATGAGCTTGGATGAATCACATGTGGTTATAAAAAATATATTACACATCACTCTTATTTTAGTTCATGGCTAAAAGTAACATTGGTGAATTTCCATTACCTTTCATATTACTAATGTAATTATTTTAATATTTATAATTTCTGATGTAGCTTTACTCAGAAATATGCTAAGTAATTAGGTGATAAATATTGAAAGAGCAAAAAAATTAACTGACAAATTTGTGCAGTGTGATTATTATTGTCACTGAAAAAGAGTCTATATGTAGTTAGTAAACAAATGGATGACTATATTTATGGCTTAATGCATGTGAATTAGAATGTTAGAGAATTGAACCTAATGAAAAGAATGATTAGTATGTATTATAACAAAACTCCTCAAAATAACTAAAAACTGAATAATACCCTTTTATAAACATTTAAATATAAAATCCTTTAAAATGCATAACATTAATATCAGTGGAATGCAATATTGACATTGATTTCATTAATTCTCATTAGAAAACTACATGAAAAGTGCAAAAAATGTCTTATTAGTATTACTATTTCTGGCATGAAATAATTAAAAAAAAGGAAAAATGCATTATGCTGGTTGTTTAAATAATAATGAGGTGAGATATAGATAGTAAATACTATATGAGTACAACAAGTTGTCTTAATACAAATATATAAATTTTCAATGAAGATCTTTCATATAATTATTTTTAGAATTTAACATAATACTTCAATGAATTAAGTATGGTGAATTATGGGTGAATTCTTCATCCCCTCCATTTGCTTATTGCATTGTCACTAGACAATCCTTATAGAATATAATGGTTTTAATATGTTGATTTTAGGAGTTGACACCCCTCAGAGGATTATTAATGTGGCCAGGGAACAAATTATGTGCATCAGGAGGAACTACGGTTTACTGATGTAAAGTTCTATTTAGGTTTTATATTATGAAGAAAAATGAAAGATGGAAGTGTCTTAGCATTAGCCATAATCTGATTTTTTATCTGCAGTTTGTGTTTTGAAAGGTATATCACCGAATATTCTTCCTGTGTCCACCCTCAAGTTAATGTCTCAGATTCGATTATAATATTTACCATTGTTTCAGTCATGTCATTGTTAGTGTCAACCAGGTCTCTGGCGAATTGGTCCGTGTGCTTTTGGAGCCTTTCTTTGTACTTTACAGAAAATCTATTTACCTCTTCTTCATTTTTTGGAATGTTTAGATATACATTTTCACATTTTTTATAAACCATGGTGCATTTGATATTGCTTGTAAGACGTTGTTCCAGAATCCTTGCAGGATTTCAAGATTTGAATTATTGGCAGATCCTTAGAGCTGGATCCCATATGACCATATGGGTTTATGATTCACTTATAGACTAATGGTTTATTGACCAGTATTAGCAGTAACTGTCAATCGAGATCTGCTTCTTTCCTTTTAGCTTTTATATGATTGGCCCAAGTAAGCTTTCAATCTAGATGAAGTCCAAGGTGTCTCACATACATTTCTTCAGATAGTTGTTCACCTCTCCTCGTCACAGCTACAGCTATAAATCATATTCACAGTCCTCTATGGAGTGTGAATGTGATTTGTAGAAATTTCGCGATATACTTGGCTTGATTCTACAGTTTTTCAGCCATTCGCCTATTTTATACAGATGTGCAGCATTTCTGCTGCTACAACTGGATCTTTATGGCTTGATAGGCAGGCAGTATCATCCGCATACATTGCTGTTAACACATCATCACTGCAAGATAGGGCAGCTATTTTTATTGAGTATAGTATGGGACCAAGCGCATAGCCTTGAGATATAGAGGCCCCATTGTCAACTGAGGAACTTCATCCTCAAATTTAACTTGAAATTTTCCACCCAGCAAGTATGATTTCAGTACTATGTAGTAAGGGTTTGGTAGTGAAGTTGTGAACTTAAAATTTTTTTTTTTCTTTAATTCTTTAAATATTATTTGAAAACTTAATTGATGTAGTTATGTTACGTTTAATTGTATAGAAATATTTTATTTTATATTTGTTAAAAACTTTAATTAATCATAAATTTACTTTCAAAACAGATTTATGCATTAATAATATTTTTATAAATCAAAAACATAATAAAAGAAATGTACCTGTTACGGTACTGCTCTTCGTTTTCATCAAGCATTGGTTCTGTATTCAGATATTAGTATCTGAAGTGAAGTGTCAGTGGCATTAGTGCCATTCCACACTCTGGATTCTGAATTCTAATGCAAATGTCTTCTAATAGTTAGAGTAATCAATTAACCATAGGAGACCTTTTTGTAGAGCTTTAAATTTCCTACAAAATTATTGAATCTCATTTGACAATAATTGTTTATCAGTAAGTTACAAAATAAAAGATATTTATTTTAATTCTTCAACTTTTGACCTTAAATATCTTTTAAATGGTTAGATTAATGAAAAAAGTATGAGAGACCTTTTTTGTAGAGCACCTAATTTCCTATAGAAATTAGAGATAAAACCGATTCAAAGATCTATTGATGATGAGATATTGCCATTTTTATATAAGACTGAATTGAAAATGGAAAACCATATTGAGGATGGTTTTCCCATTAATATTAAGAGCTCATATTTGGTAGGTACTTTCTAGAGGTAATTAGCAACTACATTTAAGTCGGATCAAAAAAAATGATTTTTTTTTTGATCCACCATTATGTACACTTACGATGTTATTTCATAATCTTAATTATGATAATAATAAAGCAGTATTAATTGTTATTATTATTATACATATAATCTGTTAGGTATTTGTTTTCTCTAAGCTCAGTTCAATTACATATAACCTAAATTTATAATAATCTTGCATGAGGATAATAAATATACACAATTTGGAATTATTTATTATTGATATTCTTAACTTCACTTAGATATTTAGAGCTGTAATGTGACTATCCTTAAATATAAACTGGGGTTAAAAAGGACTAGAAATGGTTCATGTAAATATTCCATACAAAACCTTGGCATTTTGATTATGTACCTAGTCAATTATGATTATATACCAGCTTTTACTCACTCTGCATTTTCAATTTACATTTTTGATCCTTTACATGGCATACTTATCATACTTACTTTTGAAGTGTTATTTTTAACGATTCCATTATGTAAACCCTGTTTGACTTTGGAGTTATGTTTATTGGATACATTTGCAAACAAGCAGACAAAAAATGATTAATCTTTATATATAATAAACAGTGCACATGTCTATGACAGTGATTTATAGAAATTCCAATAAATTACTGGCTTTGCTCTTTTTGTCTAAGACATATATCTTTTCCAGGCGATGTACTGTATCTAGACTAATGGACTGTAACTGCACTCTCGTGTTTGATGCTGTCTACCCATTAATTCAAGAAAATGTCTGCTTTTGGCGAGTTGACAATTTTCCTGTTTTTTCCTGCCTCTATAGATCTCATACTGACAATTCTGGAAAAATATGATTGAATTTAATGCCGACCATACTGAGTGACTCTTTACTTTGGGTTATTGTCTAATGTAGTGATATTGTCACCCACGTATATGATCGGATATAGTATATTCCGTCTTTAGTAGATCTTCTACTGAGCTGGTATAATCATAATTGTAAGGTCTCTGTTGTCTTCCCAATTGGATCATCATATCACTGCCTGTTTCAGAGTGTAGTGTCATTCTTGTACCCATTGCAGTCAATAATAGCCAACAAATGCAGTATTTTTCACTATAGACCAGCAGATTGGCAGGAGATGCATACCTTCCTTGCATTCTACCCATTAAGTGCATTTGTTTCATATCAGATAATCGTAATACCTAAACTGTCTATTGTCATAGTTGTGTTTATAGACAATGGATTTATATATTGCAAAGTTTGTGGCGCCGATTAGTGACAATTGCATCAAATCATAGCATATTATTTATATGGGGATTCTGGGAGGGATATTAGGTTTCCAAAAGTGTTCTTATATCGAGAAATTTTAAGGCTCATGCCTATTTCACAAAGGGGTAGGCAGAGACCACAGATTTCCACACAATATCATCTATGCATATTTCTCTTATTTCACTGGCATCAATCGATTGTTTTATGCAAACTCTTGGGTTTTTTGGTGCTCATGAAATTTGGCATTTTAATATGCCATCAATTTGGGCAGCATAAGATTTTCTAGGCTAACCCTTGCCGACCTTTCCATCACACATTTGCTCTGTAAATTTATTTCGCCATTCTACTTTCATACATCTTTTAGAGCACACCACTGTCTGACATCACTGTTCCTTTATCTTTCTTTCAAAGACACTCCACACATGTGGGCATATGTATTTTTGAAATAGTTGTATAGAAGTAGAACTTATCAACTAATAAGTGTTGAAAAACTGAATTGAATCATTAAATATTGGTTAAGATGCTTACACTGTAATAATCCGCCTATATTGTGATCAAAAAGCATGAATGAAGATGAGAGCATGAATATTTTATGCAATGCTAGAACAGATTGATGAGTGAAAGTGCTTTGTTGTCTTAAATTCTAATCGCTTCAGCTAAAGATTAGTTGAAACATCACAAGAAATTATCATTAACGAATTCCTTCTCTACGTATAATTAGGACAACATAAAAGAGAATTATAATATCAGCCTTTTTCAAGGGTTCTACTTTGTTGATATTATCTTGTAATATATCAAAATCAATTTGTTTGTATTTTATGAGCTTCTATGCTGTTCATCAGATTGCGATAAAAGTTTGTCAACTTATTGCTTGCAATTGCACAAAGTTATAGACATGAAAAAAGACTAGCATATCAGATTTATACTATTAAACTAAATTATTGAACTGCTTCTAAAAATTCTTACACCCATAAAAAGCCACATTATTTCCGAGTAGGAAAGTCTAAATTTTTTATGTGAGTTTACATAATTATTGTTATTATTTACTCTGGCTTCTTTTATATTGAAACCCTGAGCGGTGGTGCAATTGAAATCATAAACGGACGGGGGTGCAGAATCTAGGGTCAAGACTGAAAGGCATTAAAATCGAGAACAGGATTAAGGTCGAAATCGAGTAAGGGACTAAAATTAGAACCTAGAGCGTGGCCAGAATCAGAATGAGGAGCAGAACCGAAACCAGAGCTATTTTAATATAAAAGCTTTTTATGTGGCTTTATTTTATTGAACCTTTAAAAATCTGATAGCTATTTAAATTATCACGCATGAAATACAATGGATGGTCATTATCTATATATTAGATTCTATTTTTAAGGTTAAGTAATATAGCAATATCCTTTTATAATAATTGATTGATTATTGGAAATGCTATGACATATTATAGTTATGTAAGTTATATGCACTGATTACATCCAGAGAAAGGAAGTTTGTAGGTACTTATGTGATTTTTAATGCGAGGCGAGAGATTATGATCGAGCGGCCGGGGCCCCGTGCGACCTTTAGCTATTCCATTGCTGTTTCAATCCATTGTAATGTAATTGCGTTTTCTTCACTTTGTTATCTCAGAAGAAATAGAGCCACAATAGACAGTAATCCGATGACCAATGTAATATTGCTATAGTTTAGAAAAGTACACATATTAATGAACTAAAAATGAAAGGTAATTCATAAAACTACTTTTAATGAAAGCAAAAAGACTGCGAGGTGATTGATACCAGTAATTAAACTGCTAATTACATACACTTTTATAACTTGACTATTGATGAAAAATCTAGACAACTGATATCATGCACCCCACTTTCTTTACTTTCATTTTCTACAGCATTAAAACCCTTTACTAGTAGCTACTAAACCCCTTGAGCTTTACTAGTAGCTACTGAAGATCTCCACTATCCACCTCCTGGCTCTGTCATCAGACCATCATTACCGAATGTAACATATGGGACTTGTCACAAATTAAATAAGCCCAAATTGAAAGAGTTTGTTAGTATCCACTGAAGAGTTCCACTATCCACTATGGGCTTTATCATCGACCCTCCTTACCAAATATATGTTTAATATAATTCTTTAAAAAAAAACACAAACTGAAAGGTTTTACTAATAGCCATTAAAGAGTTTGTATATGCATTTTCTGGTGCTATTATCAGATTAGCTCAATAGCATCAAATTATTGTATTGTCACCTGGATTTAACATTGTAAAGTTTCTAATAAATAGAATAGAAATTGATTTCCAAAATTCTATCACATTGTTAGTTAGTTACAAATGAAGCTAATAAAGGCATACTCAAAATGTCGTAATATAAAGTATGTAGAAATTTGCTCAGTCTATAGGGTGAACTTAACTATATAATACCCAATGTTAAATTACTTAAAAGTACTAATGATAAAATAAATGTATCCAGTTAGTATTTAAAAACAAGTTGGAATAAAATACATCTAATGATGTTTCTCTTATAAAATTAATTATATTTATATACATATTCAAAAAAATAAATTTTCCTTGTAAGCTAAAAATTATATTGGTGACACATACGTAACATACATTGGATTAACCACATCCTTTTATTTAATAAGTAATAATTATAATCCTTTTATAAATAAGCCAATTAATTAGCTATTTTATATTTGCACACTACAAAAAAAAAAATGATTCAAATCATCATGTAAAAAAATTGGCATATCAAAAAACATTTTGTTTACAAGATGCTTGCATATTGAAAAGTTGAACATATAAATAATTTAAATTATTGAATAAAATAATGAAAATTGCTGTTTGAATTCTATACCATGTTCACACCAGAAAAACCAACCTAGCCAACATTTAACATATTACATAGGATTGTTTGGATTTTAAAAACCACTCAATTGTAAAGTCATTAAATCAATTTTCTCATAATTGCAATTTCAAATCTTCGCACAAAATAAAATTTTTAAATCAAGTAGGCACTATTTATCAAAAAACATGACCGACTTATTATATAGTGTTATCAAATGTCCTAAGAGAGATATATTATTGCATTTTACAGTCAGTTTATATTAAGTGCTTGTTTTATTTTATAAATTGCGACAGGTACTCTAAGTAGAGAATTTCATAAAAAATAATAGTTAACAATAGTTACTTCATTACTAGAATGTTAAGTATAAATTTAATTAATTACTCTTTTTGTGATGAAAAAAGTTTTTGTATGTGACCCAAAATGGTATTTAATCAGGTATAAGTAGCAAAATAGAGCCGAGATATATATAGACATGTAAATAAGGAAGTGAGAAATTGATACATGCTATTGAGATAATTCTTGTATGAACTCTATAGAATTAAATATGAAATTTTGTTTTAAATTCGCATTAATGTCACTTGTTAGCTTCTGAAGTTCTATTATTTTAAATATGGTTTGTAAAAATATGTATATATGATGCTTGTTTCTTATGTAATTCACTTTGCATCTTCTGAAATTCCCTGTAACACGTAACGATCATGCCATTGTGTAATCGAGCCGTGCTGCATTATTTACATCAGTGATGCAGTTTGACTAACATTGCTTAAATCAATGCATTTATAGTAAATATATTGATTTTATTGACTCATTTCTTTTGTAGTATAATAGATGCCTCCTCTTTCTCAAGACCACTGCCTAATACATTTATAATTATTGTAGTAATCTAATCATAGATATAAATAATATTAATAGTCTATGGCTTCCTACAATTTTCAAACGCTTTAAAAGGTATTAGAGTTATCTTTTGCTTTAACTTCAATTTCATCACTTAAATAAAAATACACTGCATTCAAATCGAAATGTATTGAAATCAATGCAATGGATTATTAAAACAGTAAAGTTCTTTGAAAGTTAGTTAGATATAAACAAAGTGATCAAAGAACGGGACCGGAAAGTAGTATGGACTCCGTCCGCCGCCGCCGGAAGTACACCATCATTTTATTAATAAACCCCTGGCCGGCAGGCGGCTGCTCCGGCGCAGTGCCCAGCAATATATATACTCTTACAGATCGACGTGCGCCTGATATCCTTTCTCTCTTAATTACGTACTTTAAGATTGATTATATTATATCTGAAATGTGTTAAAACTTAATTATTTTTTACAGATATTTACTGCCGAAAATAACTGCTTGCATTTTAATTGATTTACTATATATATATATATATATTCACTACTCTACCCATCCGCTTTACTACGCGTAAATTAAAATTTAGAAATAAACGAATTATTTGTTTCGTAAAAAATTCATAAATTCACTAATTACCTTTTATATTATAAAATCTTAAACAATAGTAATTAATAAAACTATTAAATAATGTGCCCAAATATATTTCTGTATGCGATGTTTCGTAATTTATTATACCTAAAACCGAGTTCGCCAAAAACATAATTTTCTAACCCTATACGCTTCAGGACATCTATATTATACGGGCATAAGAAAAATACCCTTTACCCTTGCGATTTCAAGTGCTCATAACGATCCTGGCACTGATTTTAATTCCGATCAGATTCTACTCTGCATTCCGGTTCTGGTGTCGATTTCATTCCTGATCCGCTCTCGATCCCAAAGCTGGTTCCGCTTTTGTTCCTGTTTATTTGTATACTAATTTGTAGGTAGTGCCAGAAATACTTTTAAAAAAATTAAATAAAGTCCGACACAATATTCGGACCAAACACACGCCCGAGCCGCAAATACGCAGTGACGTTCCTACATAGGGTATATTATCCGACCCTCAACTCTTTTTTAAGATTCATTTAGAGGTCTACAAATGCCACCTGAAAGTTTTGTGGCGTAAATAATCTTGATTATTATCTTATAGAAAATTTTACTTTTAAATTATAATTTATTAAAAACCTAAGCCACTTTAATGTTTTCCTCGTATTTTTTTATATGAATTATAAATCATTGATGTAAAATTTCATAACTAGCGTTTATAATAATAATAATTATAGTAATAAGTATGTATAATGAAGGGAATATATTAAAATAATACAAAAAAATAATAATCTTCATTTTACGACAACCCTGTCGCCAAAACTTAGCCGAGTCTGATTGGCGCCATTAGTACCAGTAGCGCTCATACAATGGTAGTACTCATATATTTAAAATTTTTAATTTTAATTCTAAATACGTGACACTGGACACCCCAATACCTCCCTATGAATCCTTTACAGGTGCCCACAAGTGATAAACCAAAGATCGTATTTAACCTTAATTTTAAATTCTTGCAAAATTTAAAAATGTTATATGGCGATGATAAATACAAACTCCTAGTGAGAACCCTCGCTGAAATAATAATAACCATTAAAATTATCTCTTATTTCAAAGCTCATCTTTAGGTACGAAATCGATGAGTTTTTGTCCGACTTTGTTTAACATCACAATGAGTGCTGCTAACACAGAAATAGAAGAATGTTACGCATAACAATAGTTTTGTCTGTGTAAGCCATTGTATGATCTACTTCACGAGTGTTTCGTTCGTCAGACTAATTCGCAATCTGATGTTAAATAGCTGTGCCAAGTTGGAAAACTACAACTTTAACGGCGATGGCAATACATATAATTTTCGTCAGTGCAAAATAGAAATACCTCCAAGAATGATTCCATTAATTTTTTTTTCTCAACTTCCCCTTTAATAAGTGACCAAAACTTACAAAATCTTACAGAGTGCACCCTTAAAATATTGATGATCCTTACGTTTCCGATGAATTCGCAAAATAAAATTACGTGCTACAAAATCAATAAACCAAAGGTCACGTGTAACCGATGAATGGGCATGACTCAACGGTTATATGCGAAGGCGTAAAATTGGCATTGGCAGTTTTTGTTCAATGATGTAATGACGCCGAGAGAGCGGCCGGCGCGGCGCGCGCGGTGCGTGTGCTACGGTCGAGGTGGTGTATATACTTGCGCGTGATTTTGATGTTCCAAAATTTCGGTGGACATTTTGACATTCGCCCGACAGTTGTATCGGCCGCTACATAAGTACATTGCGCTTAGAGTGTTAAGTTATGAAAGCTAATTTTGTATTACGCTTTGGTCTTATGTTGCATTTGTGGACATTTTTGATATTCTTCCTTTGACTTTACGTCTGTACCTATATCTTGTATGTCATTTTGACAAATTTTATGACAATATAATTATATAGGTTTTAGCTCGCTTTTATCACGGTTACTTATGCATGAGTCGCGCGACTGTATGCATTGTACCATCTTATAAACCCTAATGAAAATTTCATATTTGCCTAATATTGAGGATGATGACAGTCGTTGAAAATGGAGTCTGTTTTTCTTATTGAGATTGTTCCAGAATCTGTTCTTAATAAGCCTGTGTTTAAAATGTAATATATGCTTCTCTCGTCGGAGAACCCCCGATATCCATACATTTATATTTAAATCGAGAGCCGGAGTCGCCTAGCTATGGCCCCCTTTACATCTACCTCATGCACCTGCTAAACCGCAGTGCGGCTCCGGGTGTTCCTTCCTTTTTCACATTTCAATCCCACTTCCAAAACCAAATGAAATCCAACTCAACGCTCGAATTTCTATGTATACACCTGTGAGCGACTACTGTACAATATTCTTCAAATGTACACACAAGATCATATGTTTATACTTAGGTCAACAACAACGTCCATTTGCATTTGTAGATAAAAAAGCGGAGTTCTATTTTGTTATTTAAGAGGAGGTTATTCTATTATTTTGTTACTTCGTTTCAAGGCATAGTTCTTAAAATTATTATACGCATATATTAATTATATATATGGGTATATACAACGCTAAAAACCGGAATACGTAAATAACATTTAATCAACTTTTATTTCAAATAATTATGATTATTAACGGTTTAAAATCAATAAAAAAACAATTTATTTTTGAATATTAAATACTCTTTCCGGAAGTTTGCAATTTTAAGACTAAAACCGCGTGGGCGATGATTGCTGAAAGGGGAAAGACGGAAGGCGGTGCTGGATCAAAGTACGTGCGCGCGCCGGCGACACGCTAAATAGTTCATAGTGCCGCGACGCCGGACAGCTGTGGTCAACTGTGCGGTGACATCATTGGCACATGCCGTACATTTATATTACTTTCCGCTTATCTGAAAAATAAAATAACCACAACGTTGGTATACATTTTATGTATGTATTTTAAATATAATAATACTACATTCCTAAGGAATCCATTAAAGTAATGAATTCCTTAGGAAAATTATGTATGTTTTTTTTAAATTGGACCTCATTAAATTAAATAATGACTTGTGATTCTCTCTAAGATTGCTAAACCACAAAAAAACCAGTAGTTATCTAAAACCCAAGTATAAATAAATACATAAGTAGACATTTTAAACGCAAAATGGGAATTCATATATTGCTTACGCGTCCCTTTTGTTGGATAATATCTTTATTTGTGACCTTCAACGTATATTTTAATGGTAACAGCTTTAGTCTTTTAAAGCTTGCTTTATAAGATTTTAGTCCTGTATCTTAAATCCGTTTTAAGTCATCATCATCCAAGCCTGTCATTCAACCATTAACAAGAAATCTTGGAAAGTTTGTCCAAAGTAGACTTGTATATACAAACACATTTTATCTTATCGCGTATAGTCACAAATCGATACTGTCAACCGTGCAATATGTATAGATAATTTGCCAAGTAATTATGATTTTTTTTGCATTAAAAGTTTTTAATTTTTATACTGAACGTAGTTTTTATGTCGAATCAATCAAATATGCGACAAGTATACGCATTGGACCTCTACATCTAGATAATTGTATTATGATAAAGATAGTTAGTTCACTTAGATAGATAATTAAGTTTAACAGAAGCGTAAAATTTTCTTAAATAACTACTCGATCGTTAGGTCCGTAGTGCAGTACAACACACGAAACTGCCGCGCTGAATTGCCTGCGGATGAGTAATGCGCAGATTTAACACACTCCGACCCTTCCTTCTTCTCCCCCGCGTGCCAATTTCACGCCATTGTGACGCTTTCGTGGCTAATTTCACAGCGGCAGAGTTTCGTGCATTGTATTGTACCTAGAAAGTACTCGTGCGTACGGAGTATGTTTAACGGCATATAGAGGCCGTTCATTCAAAACACGCGTAGATAGTCGGGCCCGTACGGCAATATGTATCTATTATAAAACGCTGTTCCGTTTTGAAGGAATGGAAAAACAAAGTAGGCGTATCTAGTCCCCTTTAATGAACGTGTAATAACCGGCGAGCGGCGTTAGCATCCGCCGACGCGACGTCTGTCCCATTGCCGAACTCCGCTATCGGGACCGGCCCGAACGCATTAATAGCAGTTGCGCCATTTCCGCCCACTGCGGAAACTGGCCGGGCCCGCCGCGCCCGCGCCCGCGCCCGCGCCCGCGCCCGCGCCCGCGCACGCTGACGCTATTGTTTCGCTGTATGGTTCTGCTTTTAACAGAACACCGCCTCTGGAAAATTGGTTCAAACGTGTCGTGACGGGAGAATATTCTGTTAAAATGATGGGCTGTTTCAGAAAAAAATAGGTATTATATGATATATTATGATATTCACATTGGAACTTCACGAAAATAACTCATCGAAGCATTCACAATACTCGATTGAAGCCGACAGTACACTAATTCTACATTATATACTTCGTGCTAATATATAAAAGCCTTCATGAGATATCATTGATATCATTGCAATAATTGAATCGAAATTAAAGAATGCATTTAAAAACTAGAAAATTATAAAATGGTCCTTATTATCATCATCTTTGTAAAATGGAATGTGCATACACCTACACTAGTATATAAATCTGTAGGGCCTCTTTATATATACATTTTTTTCGACTTATTTTGTACTAAGTATTCGTTTTATGATTCACTGTTCCCAATTTTACAATTTTTTACAATTTTTGGCGGTCTGTCTACATTTTTACAACTTAAGAACCGATTTATGAACATGCGATTGTACAAATGATAGGCTTACTGTCTGTTTATATATGTCCTTTTATAACTTCAAAACGGTTTGTCAATCTTAATGCCAATTGTTATAAGCAATAGTCTATATGTAATATCGACACTTCATATGGCAAGTGGTATAAAAAAATCTTAAATAGGCAATCCTTTCAGGCAATCCCTAAAAGTCCCCACTATTATAATACAATACGTATAGATGTGTTTTAAGCCCCTCGAGCTTAAACATATAATAGTCTATAAATATTTGTGCTATTCGAGCTCAAAAATTCGAAAGACGGTTGACGGTTGTTCGTGAATGAATGAAACTTCGTGTTGCTTTCGAGCTCAAAGCGTTCAAATGTAAACCTAACAGTAAATTATTGAGTTCTTCGAACTCACGAGATCTATTTTAGTACTTTTTCGAGCGCTCTGAGCTCAAAAATATAGTTACTACATTTTGAGCTCTTCGAGTTCTAGAAATAAAAATTTAGTTTTACTTAAACGTTATTTATTTTTCAACTATATACCTTTTGAATGCGTATGTTGTTTTTTGAGAAGAGTTGATTAGATTTCGGTATCGATCTGCACAGTAGTCTAAAAGGTATTAAAAAAATTTCTATAAATTTTATTTTCATTTTTTCTCAAAATCTACCGGGCGGGTGGAATTGGTTCAGATTTCTAGGAACACTAAGATGACTGGACAACTTCCGAATGCCGTAAGCTGCTTTTCGATCAGTGAATCCATTCAAACGCTATCAGAGGTTTACATACATACACTTGATTTTCGAAAATTTGTCTGAAGACCTTCCAGTTTTTGAAAATTGTTCAATTTTCATGGCAGAATTCGAAAATTATTGTCAATGTATTATATAAAGTATTCATTACCTTTGTATTGCTTTAGTAGCCATATCCATTTGTTTCAATACTGTTGCGCGTGTACGTACGCGTGCGTGTGCGCGCCTGCTGTGATGCGTGGGTTATAATTTTATCGTGACTTTCTATAATGAATGGGTTATGTAAATCTATTGTCACTTAATTTGGTGTTATTTGTTTTAAAACGACAAAAGTTTTTGATTGAGATTCGTTTATATCTAAAAAAATTACGATATAAATGTGTAAAGTTTGTAAATGGATTTCTGATCTTATTTCGAAAATTCTATCATTAATAAGGAGCTACATTATTGCCAAGTGTTGCTGAGGGCTATTTTTAATCCTCATAAAGAAGTATTTTCAGTAGGAAATCACTGTATGTATGATTGAAGCCAGAAAAAACTGGGCGTCTGGTCGATTTATCGGCATGCATTGCCTAAATTGTTTGAAATAAAGAAACAAAATGTATAGCGAAAACATTAATATTTAATGATTACAGCATACAGTATAACGGACGAAACTCCGGATCCTTACCGGACCCGGCCAGACGAGACGGGTGTGAGGGGTGGTACCCCTAGATCTGAAATAAAAATATTCTAGAAATGCGTCCTTCAGCAGGGAGACAAATAAAACCTGATACGATCGGTATGAAAATTTCATGGGCGAAGTCTGCTTTTTACAACGTGTCGTTTGATGAAGTACTTCATTAAATAAGCGAAATAAAGGCAATGCGTTTACTATTGGAGAAGAACGATTCACCGTTTCACTCAACACGAGATCTGCGGAACTATAAGCCGGATGGAAATGAAATTCGGGCAGAATAAGGTATAATGATCCTCTAAGAGAGAATTTTTGAAAAACACTTTTCGCGAATCAAAAGCGGTACCACGACCAGATAAATTGGCATCGAAAGTAACACCAGAATGAGCATCGAGAACGTGACTGCCGTCGGGATCGTGATTGAGGATGCGGCTGATCGATATACTTATAAGATGAAAGAATTCATTTTACACCCACGCCAGGGAAGTCGTGGGCGGAAGCTAGTTTTTTATATGGCTCTACAGCGGATTGAACTGGTTAGCGGCCCACACTGGTAGTGCCCTCCTTTTTCAAATCGGAAATTTAAAACATTTGCATAATACCTAGCAATACATAATAAATATGAGACGGAATAGACAAATACATGTTTCGATATATTGCAAAATAATTGTTTAAAAAAGTAATATAATAATAATTTGTTCCAGCCCCCATAAAGGTTTATAGTTTAAACTTGGTGGCGGGGTGTGCGTGTAAGCCGATACCCATCGGTTTGCGTTTTGAAATTGGGAGGTCGCGTTTTTTATTTACGTTTAGGTAGGTACATATTATTTTCATATAACACTAGCTTTCTGCCCGTAGCCTGTCCCGCGTGAGCGTGGAATGTGCTCCTTCATCTTTTATATTGAAAGATCTTGCTGTCAATCCCGATGCCATTCTCGGTTTCAAATCTGGTCCAAGTACTGTTCTCGATTTTAATCTCGTTTCCACACTCTCAATTTGTATTGCTCGTTGAGGATGAAATAAGCTAGTATTTTCGCAGCCCAAGATTGTTTGACAGTTTTGAATATGATCACTTATTACTTCGTTTCCCCGACAGAGTTGTCGGTTGTGCGTGTTCACTTCGCTATTCTCAGTTATTCTCTTAGGGAAACAGCGATTGCCATATCTCGGTATTTTTTTAACCAGTTTCCCTTTCGTCCCTTAAATCCATACAGATTGTCTCAAACAGTTGTGATCTGAGTTTTTAATAGCTATAAGAATACTTGTTACTTTTAAAATGCAAAACGTGGAACACATGCAATACATACTCGTGCATAAATATTTCACCAAATCATTAACAATTTTATTGCACTGCAAATGCTATGATATTAGACTCCTTATTATTATCATGCTGTTTCTTAGCCTCCAATTGCTTTTAGCAACCTATTTATATTTGGGTGAGAAATTACACCACGAAAATTGAGGTCGTCCATACGTACAAGTCTAACGTACAAAGTTGAGTGTGACAGAAAAAATTGAAAGATAGACGTACGGACGTTTTACATAAAGTGAAGGGAAAAATCTCGCTTCACGAGTTCGCAACAAACAATTCTATTATAGTGCTAACGAAGTTGTTCGTTGCTAGCTCGAGGAATATTCTAAACGGTATCCGATTCCAAGGTAAAACGTGTTTTTCTGCTCCCCTATTCTCGGATTCATGTATGAACCGAGTCCCGGCAACGATAAATTCGCGGAAGGCGATGCCGAGGCGGTGACGTCAGCCCGACGGTTTTGCTACCCACCTACTTTCGCGGAAGCCGTTCGCTATGAGATTTATAACAGTTTTATTACAAATCGTCCACATCGATCTATTACGAAACGCGTCGTCGCCGCGCTGCACGGCGACGGTGGACCACACTCGTTCGACTGTGTGAGGACTACAAAAACTACTATTAAAAAAAAATTGTGAGATTTTATACATGTGCATAATTAATCTGCTTGCCCACAGAACGGCAAAAAACGATAGAAATAGTTTTTCGACCGAACACACGAAGATATTTAGCCGGTGACACGACGTGCCGCGCGCCCGACCAGACTTCGGAGAACGTTTCTGTCCGTTCCGTTCGCGGGCCGAGCTAAATTGATTCGACCTCTCGTATTCGAAGTCAATTAGAAGTCCGCTTAGCGTCGAGCTCGTTAGCGCTGCTCTGCTACACTCGGCGCCGCCGTCCGCCCGACGTATCGTAATGAGTGAAGAGCGCGTAATTACGATTACACCCAGTTTCTTATCGCGAGATCGTCACTTCGTCGATGTGTACACGGCTCATCTGATTTCTTGCGTTAATAACGATCGTCTGCGGTTTTAGTATACGCTTTTATTGCACAAGTGCAGAAAGAAAAGAAAATACAGAAGATCTAGTAAGAATGTATGTACCTAATATGTTTCCTTGGATGAGGAGAAACGGGCAGAGTCCTTGATTTGGAGGCCGTGCGTCGCGCTGGCGGGCGGCGCGGGGCCGGGGCGGGCGGGCGGCGCGCGGTACAGCGACACGGCGTCGTTCATTCAGAGCGTTGGATGAATGGGCGCGATGACTCATCGGATCGATGCCTGCGCGCGCCCCACGCCGCCGCGCACCGCCCTCGCCCCTGCCCCCGCCTACCGCGTACACCCCGCCGCCGTCTTCCGTGCTGCGCACCGTCTACCTAAGAAATTCAACGATTTGTCCAAAGAACTAATTTTCCAATCTTGTGCGCTTGGGGTTTGACATCTTCTAGTTGGATAAAAAGATGCAACGTATTTCGTTCTAATAAAAGCAAAATTTTTGGTCAAGGCCATATTTTGTTTAAGTGATTGCATTCACTGATAATGATGATTTCTAGTAAATAATTATATAACATTAATTAGATACCTAAAGCTTTTGAGATAATTTTACAAAAACTGTTGTTTCTACGAACAGCAAACAAAATATCGAACAATTTAAGGAGGACCGAGGAAACGGAAGTCCAAATCACAGTTAAACCGGCCAGACGTCGGCGTTGAGGTCTGATTGTGTGCCGAGATGCACCAGAGCGCACAGACAGATCTGTGCGAAAGTTCCTGCAAGAAATGAAATCGACTCTGGAGAAGTCAAAAGAAACCATGGTACTTGAAAGAAATGGATAAAAACAAAACGTCAGTGTTGACATGTACCACGAGATCTATCTAAGATTTTAACACAACATTTTTTGTTGTGTAGACGTCATTCACAAAACAAATTGGGAAACCGGAAATTACGAAATCACGTTGTTAACTAAGAACAACAAAAAGATCGATTTTTTTGTGATTCCTATCACATTATAAATATACAGCGAAGTAATTCTGGGATTAGACTGACACGTGACAAAGAAAAATTGATGCATAAATACTTAACGAAAGTAGTGATTCGTAATCTCATATATACCTCATATGGTGTAAACGTGCTGTTAGTCTAATGGCCCGCACGTTTGTTCGCTCTTTAGACATCGTATAAAAAAAATTCACAGTTATCTTTCTCTGTATAACCTTCGGGTACATTGATAATGAACTAAATAACAAAAATAAATAAATAAAATAAAAGGTATAAAACAAAAATTTACGCTAAAACAATATTTATTAGTTAGATATAAATATATTATTAATTTATCCTAAGCATAAAAATAAAAATTAAAGAATTTACTTCCGAAATAAATCTGTCGATATGCAAAAAATAATGCTTCTAATCATTATAAACCATTATTAGCACTCTTATTGACATTTGCAAGTCGTAAGTCATGAAACGGCCGAATTTTAAGAATTTATTAATTTAAATTTTTTTATTCTTTTCAAATTCGAAAAAAATGTACTCCAGATCTTGAGGTAATCTTCCATAGAAAAATGAAAAAGTCAGAAAAGAAATATAGAAATAAGTTTAAAAGTTCCCTTTCAACTGATCTTTTTTTGTGATTTTTTTAAATTATGAAATATTCCTAATTTTTTTTTACCTCATATAGTCTGTCCATACGCATCGTTTGATATCTTAATCATTCACCTAGATTTAGAGCTCATGACACCCGAGCGAATTCGCATCTTACCTTATACAAAAGAAAATAGGGCCCCTATACAAATATTGAATTGAATTTCTTGGAAATAAATATTTTCCAAAAAAATATTTGTAAGAGCACCATTATTTTGAAATATTCTTAAACCGAGTAAGATTTTTTTGGCTTAAAAATATTTAAATTCAGTCAAGAAATTTGCTATTTTATCAAAATATTGACGATCTTTTAAAATAATCTCTTGTCTCAAGTAATTTTATTTTCCTGTGTATTGAAGCGATCGAAAAAACATCTTCGTTTTTAAAATATATTACGTATCATACGAGACATACAGAAAGAAAACACGGATTACAGTGTCCGTTAGATATATTTCGCCAATGTCACATGAGACATTGATTATTCACAGAATTCGAGAATCACCCCCCAGGTCTGTCAATTCTTAACGCAAAGGAAGTCGTGGGCGTAAGGACTTCATTGCGACCTTTAGAATTGGAGTCAAACTAGGGATCGATGTCGTGGTCCTGATTTATTCCAGTGGAGCGAACAACGAAATAACTTTCACAACCGGTTACACCTATAATTTTGATTTATATTGTTAATATTAATTTTTTTTTTCTTTAAAAAATAATTGTTGCTATCAAACTATTGTTAACTTGAATCATAATCCTACCAAATACATAAGTATAAAAATGTCAAATACATAAGTATAAAAATGGCTGAGTTCTTATGTGCCATCAAAAGTAGTGGTATATGAAAAAGTGCCGAATTTGGGATTAGATTGTTGATAGCCAAACAAATTTATTACAAATATATGCATTTTGAAGAGTTGTGCTTGAGAAGGTGTCTATTTAGACACTGAATTGTTGATAGTCAAAGCAATTTATTGCCATTAAATATATTTTGAGCTACTATTTAACATTTATTTTTTTTTGGATCAAAGCTCAAATATTTGTATTCTTTATATTTCTTGCTTTACTTGTGCTGTAGACCTGCCTCGATGCTCAATTTCAGAGCACTTGTTCATCGAGAAATATCCTAAAGGTTTTAATGAGTGAATCAGTATTTTCGTATCGGCCTGCCAGGTTTATAGGCTTAAGTAACGTGTAAAAAAATTACGCTTTAATACAAAAGCTGTAGCTACGAAAAAGTTGGGGAATGAAAAATAGGGCTTGAATATGTTCCAGTAAATATACACACTCTAGTGTCGCTCCGTTCTTGCTTCGAATTTGGCCGGTACACTCCCATGTGTTGTGATAATTCGTAAATCTACAATGTACTACACTTAGCGCCGCGTAGCATTCGTAATTTCGTTACGTCTTTCAGTTTTATTACTGTGGAATTCATTGAAAACTAAAGTGTAGAGCTTCAGTTACAATTGAATTGCTTTGAGTTAATTTAACTGACCAAAGACCACTAGCAGTATTTCGCTGCAATAAAATGGGGAAAAAATCGGTTAAACCGTCTTTAAAACGTATTCTCCTCTGGAAATAATTATATTGCTTGGAGACAAAAATGAGAAATATCACTTAAAATGACGAACATTAATTTTCGAAAAAAATATAATTCAAAGAAAAACTGTCGATGTGTGGAAATTATCTTACATGTATGCAACAAGTTTGAAAAAACCTACATTTTATTTAAATTATCTATCACTGCGAGCACTGCATTCAATTGTTTCCTTCATTCTGTATTTTGTACATAGTAAATAGCTTGTTTTGGTAATATGGTGCAACATGTCTACATATTAGGGCTCTATGAGCGGACGTATATGTATGTATGTAAATTGAAACGTCGTCTTATCTTATTGCACGACTCGCTGTAACACGATCTGCTAAAATTACATCTCTACAGCAGCAAGCGGCGCGATCAGGCTAGAAGTCGATAAACGTGTACAGTGGGGGAGAGTATCACCGCGGGCTTGGACAAGTCTCCAAGTCCACGGTCCTTGGATGGTTCTTAAAAAAAGACTTGTATTTTTTAAAGAGCGTTTGATTTTATTTCATTCTGCCGTTATTGATTTACATACAATTGAAACTAGCGGTCTGTAGAATAATGCTTCTTATTTCAGTTTTATCGTCACCACGAATTCTTTTAACGTCATTCGTGCGCCGACGATGAACTACGTTACAGGCTAACTTTTGCGGCGCAATCTGATCCTATTTCGAACAATGCAAACCTTCGCTTCTATTGTAGTCTATATGGGCTTACCTTTGGAGCTCATAAAATAGCCCGTGCCCTCATTCTCCGCGCTTTCAGGGCCGCGTCCCCTTTCTCGCTTTGGCCGGGGCGGGCGCGGGGGGCGGCGGGGCGCGGAACTCAAGGTCTCCGGGTCGGTCGGGGCTCGGGATATTTTATTCATCTCTGCGCAATTACTAACTAACCTTCGTCACATCTAATAAGGGCCGGCGACTGCGAGCGCACATGTCCAAATCTGACATAACTTTTTGGCGATACTCTGTGAGGTTCTCATTGTTTAACCATACGAACTGTACAAGGGACCGCGACTCTTTCGTACTCGAATGTTCGTCTAAAACTTAAAAATTTTACGAATATAAACTCGCTGTATACATTCGCTATTTCAAAATCACTAAGCGGCTATTTGTTCTTTGGACCGTATATTAAAAATACCAATCAAAACCAGTCTCGCTGTCGTCGAACCTTGATGCTTTGTGCTAACGAATTAATAAGATAAGTTACGTTCCATGATTTTACTGACATTCCGCCCGCTGCTTCAGTCGTATGGAATTCGATCTGTTACGAAGTTTTTATCACAACTCGACCCTCTCCCTCATTCACCGGTCCTCTACCCCTCCATTCCCTCCTCTCTCTTACTGTATTTTTCGATAAATCGAGCGCGTCGTGATTTGAAAAGCGAGTGTTGGTTTCTGTTTTTTATCTTTCGAACATTGTTTTTCCGTTGGTATTTTGACGTCTATAGGTCTTTGACGCTAGCAATTATTATTTGCATTATAAAATTTCAATCTCAGGATAGATCTTTGAATGAGGATAACTTTTTTTCTAACATCGACTTTGATTGAAATGAAACCTATATTTTGCTCGGAGTCAAACTCTATTAACTCGTGAAAACCACATTAACGCTTGTTCATTAATTTGATAGATGTGTGCGAGCAGACAGATTTTTATACAGACCTTCAGTGTACCCACGCATCGAGCTCCACTGTTTTATTATCGGTACAAGTGAATAAACTAGCCCTCCTTCGTACGATTTTGAAGTTTTTAACATTTGACACTTTATTGTACGAGGTAGTTCACTTGGACAAAGGAACCTGCAACAAAAATCTGTCGACACCTTGTGACGGTTTCTATTTTTCCAGAACGTTATACAACTTATTGCTCGCGACTCCGACCGCGTGCCCGCATAATTGATTCCTCATTTTTTGTATTGAGTAATCTTACTATCATTGATACCAATCCGATTCTGTATTTGATTTCAGTTGTCTCTGAATGTTTGGTGCCCCATTCCAGGCTCGCGCTCCTCTCATATTTAATCGCGCTGTCGCTCGATCACGATATCGATCCGTTTTCGAAATCGATTGCGGTTTCATAAATTATTGCGTAGGATCAGCGGAAGGTATTATCATCTGTACAATCTAGAAATATTATATATGTATGCTAAATTTCGTCTAAGTCTGTCCAATTTTTATGCATAATTAAGTTACAAACAACAAAGCATCGTCACAAAGTATCACATTTGTTATATAATAATAACTATACAAAATACCGACTAAAGCACTATAAAAACCCTATCATTCGTTTGAATTTACTACGACTTTCTTATTGTTAAAATATTATTATTAACCAAAAAGTTACAATCGGATTATTGACACTCTGTCGCTTTCGCTCTACCTCGCTCTCTCATACTGTATCTGCCTCTCGCCTCTCACTCTCACTCTCAACCTTCACCGCCCATTATCACTATTTTTCTAAACAAAGCCAACACTAATATCCGACGAAATAAAATAAAAATGAATCACTTTTTAATGTTCTTACAATGGATTATACAGATAAATGTAACAAAAAAATAAACATTCATCTATATTTTACAGTACATGCACACTTTCGCAATATATATTCGCAAATAATATTATTTGCGAATATATATTGCGCAATATTTTACTTAATATATAATATTTCTCAAATAATATATATATGTAATTCGAAAATAGTTCCATCCAATGTGCAATAAGTATGTGAGAATTATGAAAATCGCTCAACATTACGGTGTACAGCGGACACCGCCGAGGAGCGCTAACGAGCCTTTACGGCCGGGACGTGACCGAGAGCAGCGCGCCTCCGGCCCGTTAAGCGGAATTGACTCCCTGGCCGCTCTCTACTGGGGCAGGATATACGTAACCCTATCTAGGAGAGTTATCGTAATCAGAAAAAGGAAATGGCACTTAAATCGAACGAGGCGACGTCTCGAGCCCGACACGCTTTTAGATTCTTCCGCGGCGATGTCGCGTCCGCCGCAGCCGCGCCGACGCGACACCGCCGCGGCGGGATCCGTCGTGTCGTTAACACTTATAGACAACGAGTGCATCAGGTTTAACCGAGCGAACGATTTGTTGACAGGCGACTTTCCCGAGTTCCACCGCGCGTACCCGGAGTGGTGCAGCGAGGCGGGCGCGCACCACGCGCCGCACCTGCCGCTCATGGGCCTACGGTCAGTGCACTGGTATACGTTTCATATACGATATTAGTGATTTCTATATTTTCTTTTTCTTTTTTTCGTTGTATTCTGCTAAGCGAGATATTGTTCGATACATTATCACCTTTTACGTACTAAAAGTTCAGTTTGCTGAATTCACGGGTTTTAAAACAAATTTTGCATCATACTATTTCGACAAATCGTAATTGTTTAAAATTCGATTGGAAAATGACATCGAAGATTGCAATTATATTTTGTTTCGTTAATCGTATAGATGCATATATAAATTTATAGATGAATAAATATTAAAACTTTACAAGTTAGCCGGCCCGTGTTATGCCTTTTAATAGCTATTGATATTGCTGTTGATGGAAGAGGTGAAACCGATGGTAAAGCGACCGTCAGATATTATAAAGACGTTTCGAACATTTGTCGAACGTGAAAGGAATCCATCCACTGGAAATAATTTTCTCGGCGGTAATTTATCAATATTTAACTGCGGTGGTGTTGAATGAGCTCGACGCGGTCGCGAGTGACCTGAGACGACCTGCATCTTCATCATGACGAAAATGCTCGTTCTCGTGTCGCAGCGACGATTTGCAAAATCGTATAGAAAATACACTCGATGTAGTTCTTCACTCCGTATTTGTTGTACGTTGCGGCTTCGGATTGTTAATTACTCGATCGTCACATTCGACGAAGGTAAGACGGTAATGTAAAATACAACCTCTTCTTGTAACTTAGCCACGTTGTATTCCAAAGCAGTTATACGCTACATTCTCATAATGTGCATTGGTCCATTGATGTCATCGAACGATTCAGACTCCTGACCCGCGTCTCGTCTCAGTATTTCAACGAGTTTTTTTTTGTGCCGCACGACGACAACGACAATGACAACGTAGGCGATAGCTCCTTCGATTCGGGATGCAATTCTGAGAGACATTTTTTTTCCATACAAAATTGCTATTGTTGTAAACTAAAAAGAAAGGTGTCTGCGTTTTTTGGTAATAACTCAAAAGTGATAGTGAAAATTTTATAAAAAGAATATTAAAAACTACGGTATATAAGTGTTTAAATTTATTTTGTATTTTTTTTATTACATTTTTAAATATATCGTGACACCAAAATTGAAACGGTCACCTGATTTGTCAAGTTATAAATTGCTGAATCTATTAACTATTAAAGATACTATCGTCGACATTCAAGATGATTTTTTAAAGAATTAATTGACCGTTTAAGTAAACTTCTCACCAGCTCCGTATCTATCATAGTTCCATTTTTACATGCATTTGTTTATATAAAACTAGCATTACCTACATCTTACAATACTTACATGTTGAAATTAAAGCTTCTATTATTCAAGGCAATTTGGTAGGTTGGACTAAGGTATTGAATTAAGTATTTAAAAAAAATTAACACTGTTCTGGAATTTTTAATAGTTTCAGAAAAAAAGAATGCAAATCAGAATTTGTTTATAGCAACTGTTAAGATAATAAACAATTAATTTGTCGATGTTTTTTTTGTTATTTATATTGAGAACAGTCAGTTATGCTTAATAAAAAATATTTCTTAAGTAATTATTTAAATGTTTGATAAATATTCCGCGGAATCGAGGGCGTCCTCGTTTTTATGCTAAAGCATGAATCCGTACTGCCTTTTGTTAAGGGTAGGGGGTATGTCAACGCCACTGCAAACGATTCACCAGAAGTTTTTTACGATCTTACCGAGAACCGAAAGAAGACCTATCGGCCTATAGAATGTCGGGTGGGTATAATTTTCTTTTCCCGGTTTCCGGGTCGCGACCACGCGGGCGACTCCATTGCTTTGGGAAGTATCCTAGCGACGGCCACTTATTTTCTGTCGTCAGGAAGATCCCCATTGCGCTGTGGTTGGCCGCTCTGAAGATGTCTGTCTTTAATCCATCCGGTCTACGGTAGAAAATTAAGTGGAAAAATATTTGAATTAACGAGTGCAAATAAATGTTAATTTTTCGAAAACATTGTCATTTTCAATTAACTCCTTCTTTGTATTATACAAAATAATGATAATTCGGTGATAATAATTCAATTCAATTCATAGAAGAATGCAATTTTTCATCAATGTTTTCTTATGACAATATCACGTGAAATTATCTTCCGTAAACCTACTTTACAGACAACCATTTTTTTTTTAATCTTTGTATCCCCAAGTCGGTCCAAAGTTTTAATCTATAAGTTAAAGTCTCATTAAATCTAATAAAGACTAACGCTCTCGTCTGTAACCGGGGCAGCTTCACCGAACTGAGGTGACAGATTTCGAGGCGAGGAAATTAATAGGTTTTATTATGAAGTGTTCATCTTAAGCTTGTTACTGTAAAAATTATATTTTGTAACCATACCACGAATTTGCATGCTTTATGATGCGTCGTGATTCTGCGTGACTTTGGTATTTGTGTTTACCGTTTCTATAAAACTATCTCAAAAAAAGAAAAATACCCACGATACGAAAATTTATATTTTACACATTTATATTTAATCGTTGATTACACAGTCACCCATCGGCTTTACATCTTGAAGGTATTCATTCCTCCATTCCATTACTTCAGTTCTGAGAAGTAACGCGATCGCGCATCCGGCGCCGGCGATGCACCTCGTCTGCTCGTCTAATTGGCGCGGCGCAGACGCGCGACCGACGGCCGACAGCGATCGCGTGGGAAAAGCCTTTCTTTACTGTGCTACGTTTTCTTTTACGAGCGGACGTATTAGGCCTCGTCTAACAACCCGCGCCGCCGGCCTGGCCGGGCGCCGGCTGCGGGCTTTCGTGGTCGCGGTCGGCTCCGGCGCGGCGCGTCACCGTTCTCCTGCGAGTACGTCGATGTCGTGCCGTACGGACGGGCCGTTTTAATTTACGAAATGGACGCTGCTATTCTCGTGCGGCCGTAGGTATCCGGCCGGCCCCGCGCGCCGCGCTCAATGGAGAGGCCGCCATTCATTCCGGCGCGGCGTGCGATCGCGGCCGAATCGATTCACTTCACGACCCACCGAACGAATATAACGTCTGCGTTTCCCATTCATCCGGTCGAGGGTCGTTCACGGATTATACCGGTTTGGATGGAAAATTCGGCGTTGAAGAGTTCCATTTTAGAATTCTTTCGAGTTTCCATGTTGCTAAATTGATTTGAACGCGTCTAATGCATTCGGTTTGGCGATGACGCGGCCGTAACCGACCGCGCCGGGCGTCTTTCACCGCGAGTCACGAGGAAGTGACGCAGAATCTAATCGATGAGGTAATCTTCGGATAGAATGTATCGTTCTAATGAATCATTCATTGTTTGTTACATGAATAGGGTAGTCTCGTTTCGAACATAAGTTTCTCGTTCCACTTGCCATACTTTTACAGTTACACGAGTATAAAAGAGGAGACGTTTATTATCTTATCGATCGACTATTATTATTGGTAGAATGAGAGATCGTAATTCGGGAAACTGGATCCGGTAATCCGGCGGATTCGGCATCATTAGACGTCCACCGGATCCGGCACCGGTTTGCCGGATTTATTTATTTTAATATCCGTGCCTCGATTCATATCCATAAAACGAATTGATGAGAGGCGACATTTACGTCGCTAATGCAGTGCCGGCCCAACGACGTCGCGCGCGGCCGGGCGCGTGCGAAGCTCGAGCACGAGTGGCCGGCAGCGTCCGAGCCGCGCCGCGCCAGTTTGAGCTCGGTAGATAGCGCTGCTTTTCGCCGCGAATAGACATAAATGTATTTTCCGCCGTTTGCCAACTTTCAAACGTCCTCCCGCCCACGACCAGGATCGATCGCGTGGGCGGCGGGCGCTCGCCTGTTTTCTCTTTGACGATTGAAAGCGTAGCTATAAATAGCGTTGTTTGAATTTTGTTCTGATCGTAAGACGCCCACGCTCGCGCGCCGCCGCCCGCCGCCCGCCGCCGCCGACGTCACGGGCGGAGCCGAACCGAACTCGTCAAAAGGTGGTGGATTCTCGTGGGAGTTTTTAACACTACGTCACTTTGTGTCTTCTTTTGGTTGTGCTGGAAATATATGCGTTATTCTACTATGTTTATTGATCTTTAAGTCGGTCCGAGTCTGCCATTCTTAAAATGTTCAGCTCAATCGCAGCCTTCGATCCGGACTGGAAGCGTGGAACCTTGAGCGTGTCGGCTCAAAAGTTTAAATCCTTCGATTTGAAATAAATTTTTATGGAAAGATGATAGGATTCTAAATTGCTTCATCGCATACGTTCATTTTTTAAATTAAAAAAAAAGGATTAATGGTAGAACATAGTTTTTTAATGTCGACTTTTGGTGATGTTAAAATCGACGTGTTACAATTATTACTGCAAAAACAATTTGATTACAACTTGACATGTAGTTACAAAATGCGAAAACATTTTTTTCTTCAATCTATTATGTATCCGTATATAATTTATAATATATTATTTATAATATATAAAATATTAAACTAATCTCAAATAATAGGCGATGAATGGAGTGCTCCGGACAGCACGTAGCCAAGTGTAACATTTGAGCGTCCGTGCTCACGCCGAGGTCGCGATGTATTTTGATATTTTTCTCGGATGCGGACTCGATGACTCAAAGGATCCTACCGCATTTGGATTGTAATCTGAAACTACATTAACTATCATCTGTCACTGCTCTCCATGACCGATGTATCGGCATAATTGTTAAATTCTAATACAGTGACAATAATATCTCAGATCAAAAAGCATACGCGTAAATGGCTGAAGTTCTGCACTGTTTTATGTTTTAACCGGTTTCCGGTTTTAAAACAACTAGGTCATCTCTCAGCAGCTCTGGAAATTTATCTTATATGACCCTCGTTTGTCTCTAAAATAAGATAAAACTAATTCATCTTTTGATTCATCAATACTACTGCATCTTTAAGTCTGAGCACTACATAAAATGTAATCACGAAAGAGACGCATGAAACATAACGGAGTATCTTCCGTAGAATCCATCTCAAAAACGAGACGTCGACAGGCAGCGTTCGAAGGCCATATAGCCAGTACATATCTGTAATTAGATACACATTTGAGGGCATACTGAATTTATTTTCCCTCCCGCGATTCTCGCGCGGACTCGCAATCGAAACGAAAACACTTTCGCTTTCATCGATCCATTGAGCGCGGGCGTCGACGTCGTGAGAGGTACGCGAGTTTACGGACGCGCCGCTCCGACCTTGCGGGCGCCGCCGGCCGCGCCGGGACCGCCGACAAAAGGGCGAAAAAGCCTCGAGCGCCGCGCGACGGTCATTCGTTCCGCCGCCCACGCCCCGCCCGGCGACCACGTTACGAAACACCTTCGGTCGTCACCGACGGCCTCCGCCTCCGCCGTGTGGCCGATGCCCACGAGAACTGCACGTCTGCGTTGCAATGTACGCGAAACGGATGTGGCTTTGATGTAACGAAGAGTGCGTATAGTTTTATACACGTGTCGTTCTCTGCTGTTTTGAAAACTAAAAATTTGGTTGCCTGTAAAGTCGGTATACGGGCGAAAGTTTACGTGACAACGACTTTGAATGGTAAAATCATTTTAATGTGAATATTCATTCGTATAGTAGGAAGAAGGATGAAATAATAGTAACAATTTAAAACATTTATTTATACAAAGATTATATTTAAAACATTAATTTATACAAAGAATCTCGCACTGAATTTCATATTAACAAAATTTTATTTTTACCTTTACACATACATACGTATTTATATACAAATATACATACAATAACTTGCAATACATTTGCAAGCTATGCACTAATCTCTAGTGCTGCGCGCGGCAGACCGATCATAGTTGAGTGGGAGAGAGACGGCATTCGGCGGGCCTCTCTCTCGTTCGGTGACTCATCGTTACGTTACCGAGCGTTACATTTTTCATAAGTGACTCCCAGCCGCAACCTAATTTAAGACGTTGTCACGTCAAAAATGTAAATGCTGAACATTCGCGCCGACAGAAATATAATGTACCGCGTGGACGTGATAAATCTATTGAGATAATGCGGTTTTTTTTTTCCAGAATTCTTTCCACTAAATAATGTGGTCACGTGTAAAAGAAATAAATATGAGTTCGTAGACCAAGAAGAAAACACAGATGTACAAATCGAGACAAAGATGAATAAGTAAAAATATATTATAGTATATTTTAACATTTAGCGCAATCTATTTTTATGGAAGTCATATCCTCTCCAAGGACAAATTAATTTGCTACGCGAATGGAAATATAGGTACGACGTCGGCCGTGGGCGCCACGCGGCCCGTGGGCGTAATCACTACCGAAACGTACATAAGGGTCCGGCCGCCCACGCGCGCCGGCGGCGGAGGTCGCGTCGCTGGCGTTTTAAAATGCTTGCGAGCCGCCGCGGGCACGCGCACGTGCGGGCGACGACGCCGGGGCGCCGGCACGGCTGCCCGCGCGGGCGCCCCGCCGTCTTCGCCAATTGTTCATCGGCGGTCGCTTGGTTGCGTAAACATAATAGATGCTAAATGATAATTCTTTAATCGCAAATATTATTTTCGGACGCGTGTCATCATATAAGCTTTCAAATATTCAGTGCAGGTTGTGTTTTCGTATTTTCAAGGTTTTCTATCCGAAGAGTACTGACGGAACCCTGTAACGCAATTCATGCGGGCCGACTGCCGGTCCGTCCGGCTATTACGGGGATGTATCTTTTAAACCGTCATACGTAGACACTTGAAATTTTTAGTGTATTATTAATGCCGATTTTACAACAACCAATAAAAATAAAATTAAGTAAAAAAATTAAAGATGGTGCCCTCTAAGAGCCGTATTTTTTCTACGTTTTTTGTTCGATCTTAATTATTGTTCCTGTTGTCCAATTACTATTAATATGTATATAGTCTTAAGTATTATTCGGTGATACGGAACTTTTGGTATGTGAGTCTGAATCGCACTTGGGTCGCTTATGACATTCCTGTTGTGAACAATGTACATTTTCAAAAATTCACAAAAAAATATATTGTTAAAAGAAAACATTTAAAAGTCTCTGAAATCCCGGGTACGATATCTTATCAATGTGCATTATCGAAAACAAGCAAAAAAAATAAATCGTCGAAACTATTGAAGCATTAAAATATTTTTATACATTATTAAGTTCTTCTTACCTTAGTTTGGTTATTTTTTGTAATAAAATGAATCAAGTATGCAATCTCGAAAAAGGCACTTTTCACACTATTTGACAAATACATTTGTATATTTTAATGTCGTCTAGATATATCCTCGCATCCTTTATGTTCGGAAAAAGCACATCTATGGTGAAAATTTGGCGGGCAGGATCATGTTATGCTTAGAAATAATTTGGAAAATAAATATCACGCTAACCGATTTCGATGATTATTTTTTATTAGAAAGGATGCATTTCAAGGGTGCTTTGGTGAGAGTTTGGTTAGGTTCTGATTATGGGATCCATGACAAAGTAAACGGAACTCTTCAATTCTTTGGAGCAAATTAACAATCCTCTGCCGAATCTTTTATAGGCTATTCGCATATTCGAGTCACCTACCGTAACGTCGTTATGGTCAAGTAATTGTCGTAGTCGAATATGATGTTCAATGGAACTTTTTAGACGCTTACGGTAAGGGTGCGATCTATTAGCAGCAGGTTTACTAGGTCTACCCATATCCAGACAAATTAGTTAATGTACTTCAGATTCACTAAAAATCAAAAAATAAACAAACATTTTAACAAAAAAAAACAACCGACTACAAAACAAAACCTATTCTAATACAAATTAATATGCACTAAAAAGTAAAAAAATAATTGCGTATTCTTCTACAAGTTAATAATCATCTTACTTTTTCTACTCATCAATATGTAGGTACGATCTATGTGTTTACCACGCAAGAAGATAGGTAGATACCTATCCACTTCAAACTCAACAGTCAACACATACCTATGAATAACAAACAATAATCAAAATATTTTTAGAGTTCTCCTAAGTAAAATGAAACGAAAAATATTAGACTACCTAAAAGTCAATCAAAGTCAGCCATGAAGGAAACGTTACAATATACCTAGCAATAGACACCGACTCCAAAAATAACAATGATTGTAACTACATTATATTATCGTAGTAATTTGATTGATCGTTTTAAGTTTCAGACATGTGCCCTTTTAGCATATTTATATTCAATTAGTTTTGTCCAAACACATTGCTTTTGGGGCGAACGTGGCGAGAACGCAGGCCGAGGTTGTCATTTGGGTTTTTAAATAGAACGCCGAGGTAATTTAAGACTATTTGCCTTTCCGAGCGTCGCCGCGGCCTCGGCCCACTTGTCACCTTGTAACCGGATACGTACACTTCGATCGTATATATTTTTTTACGCTCCAATATTTCCGGAAACCGAAGACTGGCGTTTGTGTATTTGACGCTACTTTCGGTTAGCCACCGTGTACAGTTCGATAGAGGAGTGTGACGTGTGCCCGTGCGGTACCTGCACTCGTCCCGAATAGACACATCGTGCAACTCGTTCGGGAGCCTCCAGTTCGTTGCGGCTAGCGTACGCTGTTACGGCTGCCTGCACCTACAACATGCGTTTTATGGAAAAACATCCTGCCGATAGAACGCTTTTTGTGTTCACCCCTGGTCGGAAAGTAAAGTTAAACCGGCCGGCACCGTCTCGTTCGTCACATTCAAATGTTATACGCAAACCTTAAGCCCGGCTCAAATACATTTTAATATTTAGGCTTTGATATGTTTACGACCTTTTTAGGGTTCCACGCCTCGAAAAGAAAAGAGGATCCTCTGTATACCCTCCTTCGTTTTCGCCTATTTGTCTGCCTATCTATCATTTGTCGAAACCTTTTTGCTTAGGAACGCGTGGAGGTTATCGAGCTGAAATTAATATCCAATATTTAAATTTGCGATACCTTGAAACTGCAAAAAACAAACTTCTAAGATATTGCAATCAAAAAATATGGGCATTTATGCCTTATATTTTGACATTCGTTACTAAATCAAACGGTAGAGGACTCGAATTAGAAACTACCTACAGCCATCTATTTAATGAATGAAATGTATTGTATATAAATTTTAGAATGTTAAAAATATATGGCGAGTGGGTTGGCTAAAAAAGTTCTGGTCAGACTACGATTAAATAAAATTAGAAAATTACTTTTTGTTAAACATTGCACTCATTAGTTTGACGAAGAAATTTTATACCAATCGAAAGTATGAAGCCTATAGAATATGTAAACGTTGAATTGTCTTTTTTTTCCTGGCGTAACTTTTGGTTGGCGTAATTTGAACAGATAAATCGATAGTAGTAATTTACACACATGTTTAATAAACTAGCAAAAGCATTGCTTTGTGATTGTGTAATACAAATTTGTTCTTTGAATTAAAAAGTGCAATGTTAAAAAGCTTTTTGAATTTTATTAATATTAGTCCTGCTAGAAATTTTTAGCCAACCCAATAGCGATATATTTTTAACACAATTAAATTTGATATAAAATACTGGATCTTAGTCTAAAACATATCGGGTCTTTCCTATTGGCTCGAATGATGAAAGTTAGCAAGAAGCGAGGTCTTAGGAAGCAAGTAAAGAAATAAATACGTAAATTGATAATTTAGAATGGCATCACCAAAAATCTTAAAATTTTATTTTTTAATACTGTACCAACTAACATCTCCAGTGGAACTACGGACCGTGTTATAGACAGATGTATCGAAGAACATCATTTAACTTATCGTTACAAAATTTGAAATTTTCAAGTTTGGGTATTTCATAAGAACAATCAAAAGTTTTTCAGAAAGATAAACACATTATGTAACTCTCAGGTTGCGAGTGCTATTAGCACTTGCCCGGTGTTCAAATTTTTCTGGTGTCGTTAAAAGGAACTACGATCATTTAAGTATTGGTTCCATAGTTCCGTAGTCCGTTTTACACATATTTCTACATTCCTCAATCCTCGAATCCTATAGCAATATATTACAATTGCTTGCAACAATATTGACCCTCAGCGCGCAATGCCATTATAGTGGCATTTGCGACTGAGGCGCACCCACTAGAACGGCATAACTCGCTCTTTTGGTACGATACAAAGAAAAATACTTTTAAATTTCTGGGTTATACTACAATATTATACGAAATTGAATCTTATAGTTTAAAAATAAGGGAGCAGAAAAATATTTACTGTTCTCGTCACTTGCGTCAAAAAATCTACAACGATATTTTAAATCCACGTGATGCCATACGCTACGTCATCTCACTTTGCGGTGAATTGTTGTGTGCTGATTTTGCTACGAAATTATGGATAAGCTAAGAAAACCGTAAGTATTTCTCTTTGATAAATATACTAAAATACGTAGAAACGTTTGGAGAATCATATTAAGCATAGATTACAATGTTTTTCGAAAAGACTTATGTCTAAAATAACCCGAAACTTTCATCCTTTATTCTTTGTTGTATAACATGGTCGCCATTGTTCAATTTTAGTTATTGATTTTACATATTATTTCAATATATTATTTTATTTCAATGATTTCTAATGACAAAGTAGACTATTAGCTTTTGTCTCGGTGCAAAATTTGTAGAGAATTTACATATATGTACAAAAACCGTTACATTTGCTAACGGCAATCGTCTGTTGTAAGCGGTGAGGGAGACATGTTTTCCAAATTTCAACCGTAGTACAGTCAAGCAAAAGTGAAAAATATAAAATTTACGATTTTGTTCGAATTATTGAATTACTTGAATTATTAAATTTCAGGATTAATTGAATAATATTACAAACTATGCAAATAGGATAAAAAGGAAAATGTTTATATTTCATTTCTGTCAAATTCATTTATATTGCAAATTTTTTATTTTGTATATAAATATTTACCATGTTTTATAAACTTGGAAAATATGAAATTTTTGTAGGTAAAGTATTTACGAGGAATTTTTCTAAACTATCATATCGCTAATTTGTTTTTATTTTGAATAAAATATTTACCAAGTTTTATTAATTTTGAAAATATGAGAATTTTTATGTTAGGAAAGTATTTATGAAGAATTTTTTTTAAACGTTATTGCTAATTTATTTTTATTTTGAATATAAGTATTTACCATGTTTTATGAATTTTTAAAATATGAGATTTTTTCGACGGATGTGGAAGAATGCACGTCGGGCACCAAGAAATTGCTGATGGAGCTGGGTATAAATAAACTTGGGGAAGCCAGAGAAATTCTTTACGTCGTTGAAATAGAAGCTACCGAGCATGACATTATGTCACAGGTATCAAACCTCGTTGCGCCATTTCCGGCTTCTACGATTTAACCAGCGAGTACTCATCAAGTGATAACTTTTCCTGATGTCCACGTTTCTGCTGATGAAGACATGCCGAGTTCTTCTAGGACTTTCCGTGTCTCATCACCAACAGAAGCGCTTTTGGATCCTGAAAGTGGAAGTAGTTATGATGATTCAGAATTTTCGGATGACGATGATGCCGAATATCTTGTCACTTCCGCCAAAAAGAAGATTCAGCAGAATTTATCAAATGATGAGGAGCTACCACCTCAAGTAGCGGCGTCGGCAAGGTTTATGGAAGCCGAAATGGATGTAGACCACGAGAAATTGTTGAGTGGTGACGTTAATTTCAAATGGCAACGAGACTTCACCGCATTCACTGCGGTTAGAGAAGAGTTTTTTTGTCCACCCAGTTGGTGCGGTGAAGGATTATGATTCTCCTTATGATGCCTTCATCGATATATTTGACGTTGACATCATGAAGGAAATTGTCATTGAAACTAACCGTTACGCTCAACAAGTAATTGATAAGGCAAAAGCTGTAGTATACATACAACGTCATCGCGCATGTACAAGTGGAAAGATACCACTGTAGATGAGCTTTACCGTTTGTTCGCAGTTTTTATTTATATGGGCATATGTCAATTTAACTCTTTAGAAGAGTATTGGAAGAAAGGCACTGACGTTGAATTGGTCTATTTCCGTAATCCCATGTCCTATGACAGATAGGGACTTCTAACTAAATGCCTACACTTTTCAGATAATGATAAACAACCGCTGCCGAACGCGAAAAGCAAGCAACCGCTTGCGGCCAGTAACCAACCAGTTACTGACTGTAAGCAGCTGCCTGCCGATAATCGAAAGGAAAGTGTAGGTTCCTTTTCCCATAAATTGTATAAATTGCAACCTATTATTTCCCATTTGAATCCAAAATTCCAGGAATTATATGTATTAAATAGATCGATTAGCGTAGATGATTCGTTTACCCTGTTCAAAGGTCGTCTTTCCTTTGCACAATATATAAAAGCAAAAGCCGCTCGCTGGGGAATCAAATCATTTGAATTGTGTGAATCCCGGACAGGGTACTTATATAAATTTATAATTTATACAGGTGAGGAAAAAAAAATAACAACGAAGAAAGTGTCGACGATTGTGATGAAAGAGCTGAAGCCGGGAGGGGCAGGGTCAAAAGTAGGGGACAAATGCATAGACGCAAAAGTAAAAAACTAATGTCTAACCCTCCTGCTACTTCTGGCACTGCCCCTAATACTAACATTATGGCAAAGGCTCTGACCGGGAAAACTACAAATAGTTTTAAATTTACTAGAAGGTCTTGAACATAAGGACATTGTGTCACGATGGACAATTTTATAATAGTCCAGCGTTGGCACGATACCTCAAATGTCGAGGCTTTGACTGTCTGGGCACAGTACGCCTCACTCGTAAAATATACCAGAAGATGTAAAAGAGATGAAGAAAAACTGTGAAAAGGGCACGATCATTGCTCGCCACTCCGGCGATGTAATGGTGTTGGCATGGAAGGATGCAAAATCGTATCGATGATTAGCACCTTCCACGACAACAGCACTTACACGGGAACAAGGGCTGGCGAGGAATGTGAGAAGCCCATGTGTGAAAACTACAATACGACTATGGGGGCATTGATCTAAAAGATCAAACGCTCTCCATGTACCCAATGGAAAGAAAGAGGGGTTTAAAATGGTATATAAAGATGTTCAAAAGGTTATTGAACACATGTGTGCACAACGCTTATATTTTGTACAAGGATAGTCATAACAAAAGATATGACGAAAAGAACATAATGACGCACAGAGAGTTTCGATATCAGATTGCAGTATCGTTGAAGATGCGGTACATGCCTCCCGCACCGGTTCGCAGTCTGATATCGCGATCAGAATTACGACTGGACAGGACTAAAAACCATATGCCTATTCGTGGAGATATTTTGTGTTGCCAGATGTGTTTACTAAAATATGCCATAAGAAGTCGGACGGTAATCCAGTGTTCTGTATGCAAAGTCGGATTATGCGTCTTGAAAAACGATTGTTTCCTTGAGTATCATTCAGTAGAAACTCTACCTCCACATAAACTAAAACGAGACAAGCCTAAACGATGGGCTGGGTCGACAAAATCGACGAAATGAACTTACTGAACCGACCCCATCGACTTCTAAGGAATGATACTCTTCGAAACTACAGTAAACAATTTTGGATAAACTGCACTAGATTATGATAGAATGAATGAAAGAATTTTGATAGCGGGATATGTTAGTATCACGTTCGGAGAGACTTTGTAAGGGAATACGAGTGTCGATTATTATGTCAGACTAATTTTAAAGGTGTTTGCGTAGCTTTCACATAATTCATTTATTTGAAACCCTTTCGAAGCTTGCGTTTGTGCAAGGTAATCTTTTGAACACATCCATATCCTTTATTTATTTCTATGTATGTTTATTTATATATGATATATTTGCTATATTTCCCTTCCTGACAATAGTCATCTAAAAGTGACGACATCCACAGAAAATAAATTTTGCAAAGAAAATCCATAAAATCCATGACGACTAAGAATTTTTCAAAATATTTTTGAAATAAGTACTAAAACATCTTCGCGTGAATGAAATTTATAACAAATAGACAATTTCGGTATCAGATTGTCAAACGAAGGCCAAAGACCATTTTTTAATTTTCTTGTCATATGGAATATACTTCAGTACTAGCGACGATATATCAACATTGGGATATTTTAGGCTAATATGTGCTGTTTGAATATGCCTATATGAATATTACTTTACCTGAAATTTTGCCAACCTGTTTGGTGATATGTTTTTCTTATATTTTCACTTTGAAATTGCAAACTATTGTTTGCAAAATCTAAACATGTAAATACAGTTATATGTACAACTGTACCTGTATCAAAGTGGTTAGGTTGACACTTTGTAAAATTCTTACATATTTATAACTTTTATCAGTCATGTTCGGCTTAGTGGATTATTTCAGATTTTAATGTTCTTTTGAGGCTTAGGACTGTTAGATTTGAATTATTTCAGATTTTGAGACTTTTCTCTGGCTTCTACATATTTATGAATTTTTACGCTTTTTTTATCTTCATTATAATTTAAATTGTATTCTGAAACATATTTCATTTCTCGTAATAGCTTTATATTGGAATGTGATTGTGAATAATAATTGAATTCAAAACATCTATAATCGAATTTCTTGCTCTTTTTCCTTCAAACTGCCTACAAAGAAGGGGTAATTTTAAATATTTTATTTTTAACAATATTATGACATATTTGAATTTTATAGTAATGATTGTAATATTTTGCCCATAAAAATATGTATAGAATTACTGAGATATCAGCTATATAAATTTACTAAAGAATTGTATTATAAATAATGTAATTTATATAAAGTGCAAATATAATCCTTAGGAATAAATTTTATTATTATATTAATACAGTGTATAAGTTTAAAAATGTAAGCCTAGGAATAAGCTTTTTATTGTTTTATATTTTATTACTTTTTATTTCTTATTTTATATGAAAATAATTTTTTAAATTGTACATGATGTTTGTTTCATTTCTTCTCCGAAGTGGTATATATAATGATATATATATATATCGCATATCCATAATAAAATAATTATATCATAATATATTGCATATAAATATACACTTACAAATATATATATCTTTTTGCTATATACATATATACAGTTACTATATATATGAAGTAAAATTCATAATAATATTTATTGCATTTGTAGTTATAATCATTGCATTTGTAATTATGACAATCATTTAGGAAAAAAATTAACAAAGACAAAAAAATGTATTTGATATAATCATTTTATTATATATATATATATATATATATATATATATATATATAGTATATATATATATATATATATATATATAGTAAGTGTATGTTTGTATGGATTTAGTAAAAGATATATTTTTGTAAGTGTATATTATATGCAATATATTGTGATATAATTATTTATTTCAAGGTGATAATCATGTTTATGTATATCACCTTGTATATATATATATATATATATATATATATATATATATATAGTAAAATATCGAAATAAATCACTATGACAAAACTTAATGATAAAATTATACAATAATTACATTATAATTCCTCACAAACTAACGAAATAAAAAAACATATGTTTAGATAATTTAAATTTGCTCACTGTACTTGCAGCTAGGCGTAAATGTTTGACGGAAAGTGCAAGAAATCTAAAATGGGGCGTTTTGACGCCTCGGCTTTGTATCTGTTTTAGTAAAATAAGTATGTTTAGTGTCAGGAATATAATTATTTTCAAGTCTTGAATAGTGTTACGAAAAGTTATGTGGTTTTCGTAATAAAATAGTGAATATTATTATATTGTATGTTCACTGAAATGAGTGATGTAATTACAGCACAGGTTGTGCAACTTTCCAATTATGTTCCCGTTAGAATACTAAGTCTGTGATAATGTGACTATTTAATATGTAATTAGAATCTAATTGACAATCAAAAAAAAATACATTAATATGATAAATATCAACATTTCAGTCTATTTTACAAAATTTGTGATTAGGGGCGCTTTGCGATTAAAACTCAAGGGAGGTGTGGCCAAAGGAGGAACTATTTTTGGGTGCGCGTTCCAGTGGTT